>CM057452.1:648087500-648570000 GCA_016271365.2 Neoceratodus forsteri
TATGCCAGATGTTAACTGGAGGACATGTACTGCAGCCACATCCAAGAGCAGGGTCATTCTCGATGCCCTGCAGGGGGCAGACCTTAGACAGCTAGTGCTGGAACCCACTCGGGAGGAGCAATATTTAGACCTGGTACTCTCAAATGGAGAGAGGATCACAAATTTAGAAGTCGGTAGACATCTGGGAACAAGTGACCACTGCACAGTGTGCTTCACAATGAGCACAACCATGGAGATAAGCCATACAAAAAACAAGGATACTGGACTTTAGAAGGGCTGACTTTGGCAAAATGGGTGAACACCTGAAGAATGCACTAGCAAATGGCCAAATAGGAGGGGTGGAAGAACAATGGAGAAAAATCAAAACTGCCATCATAGAGGCAGCAAGTCTTTGTGTAAAACAAAACAAATAAAGAAAACAAAGTGGAGTAAAAAACCACTATGGTTCTCAAAAGAGGTGGCAGGGAAGGTTAAGGAGAAAAAGGCTGCATTCAAAAAGTATAAGGAATCACAGAGGGAGCACGACGGGGAACTGTATCAATTAAAGCAGAAAGAAGTAGGAAAGGCAGTCAGAATAGCAAAGGCACAAACTGAGGAAAAAATAGCCAACTCGGTCAAAAGGGGATAAAACCTTTTATAGGTACATTAGGAGCATAGAAAGGTTAAGGAGGATAGTGAAGATTAATAAAGGAGAGGGAGGTGGGCAGAGGACAGTGAAAGGCAGAGATACTGAATGAATACTTTTGCTCAGTATTCACAAAAAGAAGATAAGGAGCAGTTACTAAACCAGACAATAGAAGCACTCTGGGTAGGGGGGTTGATACCAGTCCATTCACAGAAGAAAGGTCCTGAAAGAACTCCTAAAACTCAAGGTGGACAAAAAGCAATGGGGCCTGACGGGATTCACCCCAGAATCCTAAAAGAACTAAGGGGGGGACCTAGTGACACCACTGACCACACTTTTTAACAAATCATGGCAGGATGGGGTGGTACCTGAGGACTGGAGGAGGGCAGATGTGATTCCCCTTTACAAAAGTGGGAGCAAGGCAGAAGCAGGAAACTACAGACCTTTAAGTTTGACCTCAGTGGTAGGGAAAATGATGGAATCACTTCTGAAAGAAAGAATTGTTGAGTACCTAGAGGCCAGCGGGGCACAGGACCCAAAGCAACATGGATTTACAGCAGGAAGGTCATGTCAGACTAATCTAATTGATTTATTTGACTGGGTGACCAAAGTAATAGACCAGGGAGGGGCTGTGGATATGGCCTACCTAGACTTTAGCAAGGCATTTGACACAGTCCCACACAAAAGATTAATAATCAAGTTAACCAGCCTGGGAGTGGGTCCCAGGGTGGTAGCCTGGGTAGCGTACTGGCTGCACAACGGGACACAGAAGGTAATAGTGAGTGGAACACATTCTGAAGAAAGGGGGGTTACTAGTGGAGTACCTCAGGGCTCAGTACTGGGTCCAATCCTCTTTAACATCTTTATAAGTGACATTGCAGAGGGTCTGGAGGGAAAGGTATGCCTCTTTGCAGATGACACAAAGATCTGTAACAGAGTTGATACACAAGTGGGGTAGAAAAGATGAGAAGGGACTTGGCAAGGTTGGAGGAATGGTCAGACTTATGGCAACTTAGATTCAATGCAAAGAAGTGCAAAGTAATGCACCTGGGAAACAAAAACCCAGAAGAGTACACAATAGCAGGGGAGGTACTAACAACAGCAAAAATGGAAAGGGACCTGGGAGTAGTCATATCAGATGACCTAAAGGTGGGTAAGCAATGTGAAAAGTCAGTAAGGAGAGCCAGGGGGATACTGGGATGCATAGGAAGGGGCATCACAAGTAGAAAAAGGGAAGTGGTTATCCCTCTATACAGACAGTTGGTGAGACCCCATCTGGAGTACTGTGTGCAGTTTTGGAGACCTCATCTACGCAAGGACATAGACAGGATGGAAGCAGTCCAGAGGAGGGCAACTAAAATGGTGCAGGGTCTACATCAGAAACCATATGAAGAGAGACTGAGAGAGCTTAATATGTATACCCTTGATGAAAGGAGGGACGGGGGGGCATGATAGAAACGTTCAAGTACCTCAAGGGAATCAACAAAGTCCAGGAGGGTAGCATCTTTCAGAAAAAGAGATGTGTAAGAACAAGGGGGCACAGTTTAAAGATAGAGGGGGGATGGCTCAGGGGTAATGTGAGGAAATTATTTTTCACGGAGAAAGTGGTGGATACATGGAACAGCCTTCCTGAGGAGGTCGTTGGGTCTAAAACAGTGGGGGAATTCAAACATGCATGGGACAGGCACAAAGCAATTATAGTGGGGGGTTGCATGAAGCAGGCTGTTGGTTAACTAGAATCTGCAGCTTATCCAGTAGGTAGGGAAATGGGCAGACTGGGTGGGCCAAGTGGTCCTTATCTGCCGTCAAAGTCTAAGTCTATGTAATCTGGAGCTCGTTTCCAGGTGCAACCTGGGAGCACAAGGAAGTTAAGTGACTTGCTCAAACCCAGGTATCTAGGTTTGCAGCTCAGTGCCCTTAACCACTACACTATACTGCCTCCAATATACCATTACTGCTGCTGTATTATTGTTACTTTTGTAAACTGTTATTCCCTTCCCCTCCCCGGTCACATCTGGAAATGAGCAATGCTCAGCATGCCTTCCTGGTGAACATTGAAATAAATTTTCTTACACTTAACGTAGAGAACATACTGTATGTAATTGCTTTTTTCTGCCTTCTCTTATTGTCTTTCCCTTTTCTGGAATACCAACCCACTACTCTGTGCCAACTCATCTGCTTGCCTGCAAGTGTAAAATCTGTTTCCCACTAGGGTTACCACCTTTTAAGAAGCCTAAAGGGCATTTCATACTGAAACATGATTTTTCACAGGACAATATGGAATCTTGACCAATGGTACAGACTTCCTTTCTATAAATAACCAAAACTAAGAATAAGTGCTATCTTTCTTAGTTGTTCATATGGTTTCCTATCATTTTTAGGTATCATAGTTTTCTGCAGCTTATAGAGGAAAGTAAGAAAATATTTTTCTACTGCAAAATCAGGACATTTAGCATTTTTCAGGATCTTTGGCAGGACGTAGCCACCCAAACCAGGACTGTCCTGACAAAATTAGGACAGATAGTAACCCTATTTGCCAGCTGGACCCATGTTCTGCCTCTAACACTTAAATCCGTGAGTTGCACCAGTTAGAAACTGACTACCAGGACCATTGTTTGTAGGTTCTCCTCTACCTACCTCCAAGACTCTCTAAGCTTGCCCCTGCATGACTCTGGCACTATGATTTTGGGAATCACCACCCTGCAGTCACTGGCTACCCTCCACCACAGAGGAATGCTATTCTCCCCCAATAGCGTGCATCCAAGACCACACATTTCAATATTGCACTCTGATATGCTATTGCTGCCCTTTAGTAGCCTGTTAACCAGAACCATTGTGGGTGAGATAGGTTTTTGTCAGATGTTGGTGTGGCTCAGTTGGTAGTACATCTGCCTCTGGACCTGAAAGTTGTGGGTTCTTGTCCCACACCGGGATTGGACTTATACCTCAACTCTGGCACCAGAGTGCAGAATTGGGGGATGCTGTACTGTTGGGGTGTGCCGTCCTTCCAATGAGATCTTTAGCCGAAGTCCCTTCTACCCATCCTGGTGCTTGTCCTGGTGGGTGTCCAGGTGGAAGTAAAAGAACCCAAGGCATTCTTTGCAAAGAGCAGGGGACATTCCCAGTGCCCTGGCCAGTATTCCCCTTCCCATAAAACTGGTTCATGCAATTGTCTGAGCTGTGTGTGGGTGCTGATGTGCGATATGGCCGCCACTACACATTCAGTCACTTCACTACCAGTCTAGCACTGCTTGTAAAGTGCTTTTAGAATACATTGTGTGTGAAGAGCGCTATATAAATGCTGATTCTTCTCCCTTCTCCTCTTTCCTCTCCCCAGCTGGCTCAAGAACTTTTTCCTAGCCATTTCAAGTCCCTTTTGCATGCATTTGAGTTCCCTATATTTGTGCCAATTGAACATAAGACCTGAGTTTTTGCAGACACCTCAGGCCCTGCCCCTTGATGTCATGGCCGTCCTAAGCTTGTGGCTAAGCCACTTTGATTGTTGACCTTCAACCCTTAGCCGCTTTTAAGGGAACATGGATGTTAACAGTGGATAGGATGTTGCACACAAGTACAGGGCTGAATCCATGTCAGGCAGAGTACGAATTGTAGCCCAGTTTATGCCTGATAGTGTAGCTAGAAAGAGTCAAAACTGAATCTGGAAAAATCATGGGCCATGAATACTCTGGACGGTGGTTTGAGTGAGACATTGTTCCACACACAGAATGTAGCTAGCATTTACTAACTGTGTTGCACTTCCCTTCTGTGCCTTCTATTCCTCCTCTCCCTCCCTTCACCATTCCCTCTGTCTTTCTCCCAACATCCCTCCTTTACTCCCTCTCCTGCTGTTCCTTACCTGTAATCCCCCCCCTCCCTTTCCTCATTCACCTTGGTCTCCTCTCCTTATCTCAATCTTGATGCTATTCTGTGTTCTTTCCCTCTTACCCCACCTCCCCCCCTCACCATCCCCCTCCTCCAGACTACCTGTTAGTAGGTGCAGGTCTCACACATGTATGCTCCTCATAACCCTTCTACTGCTGGCAGTTGATGTGGAGCTAAACCCTGCCCTTCCCCCCTTCAAATTCCTCCAACCTTTCCAAGGGGCTAAATGTTCTTCATATAAATGTCGGGGGACAATATTCAAAGCTTTGCTTGGTAGGCAGAGTGATTGTTGTGTTTGCCCATGGTTTGCACCCATGTGCAATATTTAAAGGGGACAGGAGTGCACGCTAAAGGGGATAGTGCATGTGTATGGAGATAATGTAGTAAGTGTGCAAAGAGAGGGGTTGGGACATGAATACAGGTGCAGCACAGTATTCAGCATATTAGTGCTGCACAAAAGGAATAGTACTGGCCACTTTGCGCAGCAAAGTTACTGCTGAAAAAAGACCAACTTACTCTGGGCAACCCTAACAGCTGGCATAGACACTGCAGCCAACAAACAAGTTGGTGGTTGGGGGAGCACACATGTTCCCTGGTATCTAGTGGCACCTCCCACCCTTCGATCCCCATCCCTGTACATATTCCCTGGTGTCCAGTGGCACCCCCCAATCTCTGTCCCTGTATATGTAAAATCCTTTCCTGGTGTCTAGTGGCACCCCTACCCTTCAGCCACTGTCCCTGTCTGTTAAAATGTCCTTAGTGTTTAGTGGACCCCCCCACCCTCCAATTGCTTACTGCCATAGACTATATGCAGTCCCTGGTGTCTAGTGGAACCCCCACCATCCAGTTGCTCACTGACCTACACTACACGCAGTCCCTAGTGTCTAGTGAACCCCCCAACTCTCTCTGATCGGCCACTGCCATACAGTACATGCAGTCCCTGGTGTCTAGTGGCACCTTTCCCCCATCCAATCCCTGTTAAAATGAAACATTCTCTGGTGTCCAGTGGTAACTCCCCCCACTCCAGTCCCTGGCTCCATTAAAATTAAGCGGTGTCTGGTGGCACCACCCACCCACTGATCACTCGCTGCAATGTATTAAAAGAAGTCCCTAGCAGCTAGCATCCCCACACACTGCCCACACATTATACACTGCCCTTCCACCCCCCCATCCACAGTCGCCAGTGCTGTGGGGAGCTCATATGGCACCCAGCACAGCCCTCCTCTCACCACCTTAGCTGGCCTCCATATGCAATGACCAGGAGTGCATGTACTGTGTACTATAGAGTATGCATACTGTCTACTTGATGGGAATCAGAGCATGGGGGGTACCACTGGACACCAGGGCATAGAAACATAGAATTTGACGGCAGATAAGGACCACCTGACCCACCCAGTCTGCCCATTTTCCTACCTAATGGATAAGCTGCAGATCCTAGTTGAACAGCAGCCTACTTCTTCCTACCCCCACTCCCTAGAATTGCCTTATGACTGTCCCCTGCATGCTTGAATTCCACCACTGTTTTTGACTCCACAACCTCCTCCTGAAGGCCGTTCCATGCATCCACAACCCTCTCTGTGAAAAATACTTCCTTAAATTACCTCTTAGCCCCCCCATCTTCAAATTGTGTCCCCTTGTTCTTGCACACCTCTTTTTGAAAGATGCTACCCTCTTGAACTTTGTTGATTCCTTTGAGGTACTTGAAAGTTTCTATCATGTCTCCCCCTTTCCTCGAGGCTATACATATATTAAGCTCCTTAAGTCTCTCTTCATATGTCTTCCAGTGCAGACCCAGCACCATTTTAGTTGCCCTCCTCTGGACAGCTTCCACCCTGTCTATGTATTTGCGGAGATTGGGTCTCCAGAACTGCACGCAGTACTCCAGATCGGGTCTCACCAGCTGTCTATACAGAGGGATAATAACTTCCTGTTTTCTACTGGTGATGCCTCTCCCTATACATCCCAGTATTCCCCCAGCCCTCCTTGCTGCCCTCTCGCATTGCTTGCCCACCTTTAGGTCATCTGATATGACTACCCCAATCCGGGGGGCAGGATATGGGAGGGAGCAAGATGCCATTGTCCACCTCTGGACAAATGACATGGCAAAGGATAGGGTAAGGGTAGTGCAGGGAAATTTCAGGGAGCTGGGGAGGGGCCTCAACTAAGTGGCCCACATGGTGGCTTTTGCTGCGGTCTTACCTTTTCAATGGCTGGGAAGAGGATAGCGCATTGGAAAGCATAGGACAAACATGCCCTCTCAGGAGGACTTGTTTCCATATGTAACCCCGTTTTGGGGGCTTACCTGCATTGCCCTATTCTCCAGACTGCCTCCTAGCTCCTCCGCCTGTCCCCCGGTATTGTTCACTGCCACAGCCCGAGTTTGTATGTATGCCCCAGGTTCTCGAACAGCACCATTCGTTATTTCAGCCCAGTTCGGGTTTAAAATCTAAGCTGCGAGCTGCTGGCATCTCCTCCATGCTGCTGCCGCTCGTGCATGCGCTAGAAAGTGCTCTTGATGTTTCCAGCCTCCGTTGTGATCAAAATGAGGAGTGTTTCCATGGTCCAGGTGCCCCTACTCATCATTTTAGGGACCGCTGACCTAAACAAGGTCAGTGAGAGGTTTTTGGACTAAAATGAAACGGTTTGGATAAGGGCAATTAGTGAGGGCTCATACATAATAATGATCCCTCATGAATATTAATGAGGGTGCTACCTGCCGTCCTCGGGGACTGTATTGCGGTGGCAGTGACAGCAAAAGTATTGAGTGCAAATATGAAACAGTGTGATCGCTTGAAAGGGCACTGAAGGGGCTACATGACTGTGGGGTACAAAAAGCATTTTCCTTGGCTAAACCAGAACTTTATTTGTGGGACAGCATGAGAACTGCTTTAAAACTGTGTTGACAGCAACCAAGTTCAGACCATTTGACCCTCTAAAGCAGTCAGTAGGGTATCTGGGCACCCAAAGACTGTGAGAAGTGACTCCTGGGAGAAAGTGTTAACTTTTTTCGGGCTGCAAGAGCCACAGCCAATCGGGGGGGCTCAGAAGACCATTAACTGTGATTGATAACGAATGGCAGAAAATCGGAGGGCAGAACTGTGGGGAGAAATCCCCAGGGACTTTGGGGGATTAAGTCAGTCTTGGCCAGGCTCCTGTCGAGTCAGGCGAGATATGTGATGGAGAGATCTGACTTCCTGAGGCCTTTAGAGAACTGAAGCTGAGAGAGAAGAGTGACTCCAGTCTGTGAAAGACTAAATGCTTGTGTGAGAACGCTCAAAGTATTTTGCACTGTACTGTTTTTTTGGGGAGAGATTTATTTCCTGCACTGTAGCTGGGACTTGGAGAAGCTGATTTGAGAGCTGAACATCTCTGGGATCTGGGCAAGTGTGTGTGTGTGTGTGTGTGTGTGTGTGTGTAAGCTGTTCTAAGGACTGGAGAAATTGCTGGGAGTTGTTCAGCCAACTAAAGCTACTTTGGAAGCTGGTTTGAAATCGAGAGACTGTGTGTGAGCAAAAGAGAGCAAGGGCTCTTCATGTCTCAGAATCCCTGCTATTGCTGTGCCTCCCAGAGTAACATGGAACTGTTGCTTAAAGCTTGGAAGTCGGTGGCCCAACAGCAGTGTGGACTGAAATTTGAAAGTTGCCTGGCTGCCCCAAGAATTGCGTATTGGTGCAGGAAAAGAGTGATCTCTTCCAGTTACAGAGGCATTCTCCAGAGCCAGGGAGGCAACTAGCTAACCCCTCAAGTGGGGCCAGCTAGCCTCAGGGGGGTCACCGGTGCTTGCTGGGGTGCTAGGGCACCTATGACCCGTTGGGGGAGCCAGGCTGTGGAGCCACTCCTGGGTCTGGGTGTACTGAGGCTGGGTGGGACCTGTGTTCGTGCTCTGCAATGGGTCAGAAGAGGCCGAAGGTGACAAACGACCAGACCTTCAATCAAGAGCAAGGTCTCAATGCATCTTTCTACTGCCCAGTATCTGGCCTTCTGAAAACTGAGTCCATCACTCCTGGCCTTGTGGAGCCCTTCCGCATTAGAGGCTGCTGAGAACCTTCAAACCGTGAGTACCCAGGGCTTGTCCCTGGAATTCAAGGGGAGTGTTCAGTTTAAATTAAATATATCTCTTCAAGCTTGTATAGTCCCCACAGCAACAACCAGGCCTGCACCTACTGGGTAACCAGAAAGACTGTTTAGCTGTAGCACTGGCACCAGTGGGAGTTGGCAACTAGGGTGGTTTGGCCCACGGGCCCTGTTACTGCATTGCTTATTCTTGCTAACTACTTTCCTTTCCGCAGCTATCCTGGTTCCCAGTATCCCCTTTCCTCCCCCCAAATAAAGCTGTGGTTTATTGTTTGGAACTGCTGTGTGTGGGGTATTTTGTGACTGTCAATTACCAGGTGTTTATGGTTACAGGTATTGGGAAACTGTTGGGCATCCAGTGTGTGGGGTGGTCGGTAGGGGAGATGGGTAGGTGCAGCATCCCAGGGGGCTGTGCCAACCTGTCACCTGACCCACTTATAACTTACTCTGGGTGGAGGCACCATGCTATTTACTAGAACTTTGGGATAGAACCACCAGCGTAGCAGGCCCCTTAACCTGTTAGTCAGCAGGTAGGGGTAGTAGTCCAGAGACGCATGGCGCCTGGGCTTCACATGGGATGGATAGGACTTGGGTGGTTGTAATAAGGAGAGAGGAGGGATAAACTGCTGTAGGAGCATTCTTTTGTGAAGTGTGTCAGTAAGAGTAGTTTGAGAGAGTGCAGGGAGGACATTCCAAAGCTTAGGGAGTCTGACAGAGAAGGCAGACTGGCCTGCTACAGATTTACTGTCAGGGATATGAAAGGAGCAAGCAGCAGCTTAATAGAAAGAGTAGGGGATGGCAGGGTTAAGGAAAGAGGAAACGAGAGTGGGAACAATGGCAAGCCAGTGTTTGGTCATGAAGGAAGAACAGCGTGAGAGATGCTGGCCCTCGAAAGAGGGAAGTGAGATTGGCTTATAGAGAGCAGTGATAAGTGAGAGATGTAGCACTTGGGGGAGGGCAGAAGGAATGGAAAAGTGGGTCCAGTCTGGCAAGTGTAGACTCTGAGGCAGCACTGTGGACTGTATCTGTGTAGTAACACTGGCAAGATCATCTTAAGGATGATTTCATGCAGGACCGGGAAAGGAAGGTGTGATTTTATTTATTTATTTTCCAGTACAGCACCCTTATCCTTGTGTACTTTGCCTCTGTACCTGTAGTAAACCGTACTGTACAGAGATCACTGGTACCAAGGGGACTGCCCACTGTGATGTCTGCAGTGCTGTCCCTGTTTGTAAACACCAAGTCCAGCACTGCCCCTCCCTAATGTGTTCTACTGCCTGAAAAAAGCTCCTTTTAGGAAGTTAAGGATGGCCCTACTTCTTGCAGAAGCTGACAGTGGAAGGCTCCACTGCATGTCTGGCATACAGAAGTCTCCAACTAGCTGCACCTTCCCTTTATTTGCCATTTTGATGACTGCTTCCCTTAGTGCCTTATCCAGCTCCACACCATGAGCTGGAGGCATGTACACTACCCCAGTATGGATAGTGGCCCCGGAGCGTGTCTCCTGGGTGACCTACAGCACTTTTGGCCCTTTCTTTTCCTCCTGGTGTCCCTATACCACCATGGCCTTGATTTCCTCCATCACATATAAAACAAGCCCTCCTCCCCGCTCTGTCTTTTCTAAACATAGAGTAGCCTGTTATAGTCATGTCCCAGTTGTGGTGTTCAGTGCACCATGACTCTATAATGATCACTAAATCCAGGTCAGTCTCCGCCATGATGACTTCCAGGTCTGGAATTTTGTTTCCAGGACTCCTTGCATTGGTGCATATTGCTCTCATCATCTTCCTTCCACACTGCCTGCTGCCCCCCTTCCATTCTTGACCGTTTTTTTCCCTGAAGCCCCCCTGACTTTCCTCCCACCTCTTTTAATTTCCCCATTCCTTAACTCCTTCAGTCCTTTACCTTTTACTGCTATTTTTTTCTGCCCTGTCCCCATCCTGCATTTCTGCCCCCCTGCCCAAAGGAATATTTCTCCCCTGGGCCTTTCTTCCCTGCTGCTCCATCATCTGGGGAGGGCAGTTATTGCTTCCCTTTGTTTTACTACCCCCCCACCTAGTTTATTTGCTCATCCAAGTTGCATTTAAGCCTCACACCAAGGGTTTCTGTCCCCTTCATGGAACAGGCCTGTATTCTCAAAGGTTGGCCCCCAGTCCTTGCTGTAGCCCAAGCCATCCTCCATGTACCATGCCTTCAACCAGTCATTAAATGCCCTGGTGAGGAGTTCTCTTGCATCTCCCCAGCTGTCCAAAGGTAAAACCTTCGAAAAAGCCACTGTGCATCTACCTGCATAAGGCCCCTTTCCATCTCCCTGACATTGCCCTGTACTACCCCTATCCTGTCCTTTGCCAGGCAGTTTGTCCCCAAGTGGATAATGATGTTTAGCTCCCTCCCATCTCCTGCTTTCCTAGAGATCCTCTGGATATGATTTCATCCCTCCAGGCTGAAGCACCATGGAGGCATTTCACCTCCCTTTCCCTTTCTCCCCCTGCTCCCAAGTCTGTCCCCTAGCAATAGTCTCAACACCCTCAAAAAGTAGATCCCGGACGAGCCCCAACATTTGTAAGCCGTCCCTCCCCACTGTATCTAGAGGCCTGATGGAAAAGATTGTGGGGAAGGGTGCTCAACCTTGAGTGGTCCATCCTAAGATAAAACCAGATTAGATGGCACATACCTGATTTTTACAGCTCAGTGGTTTCTTTGCGGTTGCACCAAGCAATCAGGAAGGGGGAGGACTGCACTCTGATGTCTCTGCTGTGGTAGCAAGTGATATTAACAAGCAGAATGTAAATTCATGAACAGCAGGAGGCCACACTCTGATGAAAGAAAAAACAGAAATTAATTTATTTATGGCTGAAACAACACCTCCCAGGAGCTGGGAGCATGGCACAGGGACAGGCAAACTTAAACAGTGGCACAATGCCACAGCACCCTACTTCAGGCTGAAACGGCCATGGAGCTGGGCTCTGAACTCAAGCAGCAACATTCTAGGCCTCAAACACACTTAATCACAGAGGCCTACCCACTGGCAGGTCAACTCCCTGCTCACCACTCAGACTCGATACACGCACGCAGTGGCCCAGCATGCACTGCTGTACTTTCCATCAACATGTCCACTCTCCCTGCAATTAAGGGTGATGGAGGCTGGGCCCTCAGCATCCCTGGACCTAGCACAAAACATGGGCAATCTGGGAGATTCGCTAGGCCCTCTTTTTCTCTGCAGGCTGTCACGCTGGAATGGAGCGCCACACTGGGTAACAAGGCAGATGGGCTGCCACCACCACGTAACCCCACACTGCAGGCTGCCACCACTGCGATGTCCCCATCATTTCTGCCATCCAGGCCTGCATCACAGGAACTAGGCCCCATCCCGGCGTGGTGCCCTGGAGCATGAGGTGGGCCAACAACTCCTTTTCCAGGCTGCGGCTCCCACTATGAATCCAGTCCTCATAACAGCTGCAGTGCCCTACGCAACCCTTCTTTTCCCGAGCGGTCTTAGTTACCGAGTTGTCAAGGCCCGAATCTGGGCCAGGGCCAGTGCCCTGACCCACTGAGTGACACTATGTGTGTTCTCCCATTGACCTGCCCTACGCCAAAACCAGCCCAATAAATACTTGAGATGCCTGGCTAGCCCCCCAAGTCCATATGTAGAAGTGGGAGGAGAACCGGCCTGGTGGTGCTGAGGGTTGAGGCACTGGATGCCACACCTCACGCCATGCTGTCAACCCAGGTTTGGGGACAAGCCTGGATGGTTGGGGGTTGGTGGGGGGGAGGGCAAGGAGTAGGATTGAGCTGCCGCTAGGCGGCTGTTCTCTTCTGGGGAGGGATGAGAGGTTTCCCCGGTGAAGGATGGATGGTGGTGTCAGGCTACAGGGAATCTGGTGATTGCCAGGGGAGGAACGGAAGGGTCCGGAACTGGTGCTGTGGGTGTGTGTGTGCCCGCGCGTGCACCTAAACACACACACACACACGTTGCCATGTGCTCGAGTCCCAGGACAGTGGGGAGAGAATGGTGAAATATAAATACAAAACAAAAAAGTAGGAGGAGAGGGCCACGTTAGTAAGCACTCCCCGAAGAGGGTGCTTACACATAATAACATCTGTAAAATGTGATTTGCAAACCCATCTGAAAAATTTAAAATGTGGCATTATGGAACTGTTCCATTAAGTGTGTATGCAAGCTGCTAAGTTACAATTACTGAAAAGTATTTAACAGCAACAGACTGTATTAAGAGATGTCAGTGAAAGTTTTATATAATTTACTTTTTAGTTTTCAAAATAAGGAGAGCTACAATTTGGAATGGCCAAAGCCATTTTAAGTCTAACACTTTTGTACATATTTTTTTTACAACAGTGGTATGGACCAAGAAGAAGTCAGTGGCTTTTCTTGGGAAAGTGTTGGAATAGTAGATGTTATATTTGAAATTCCATCAATTTTCTGTATGCTGACCAATCCATTTTCATCATGTGTATTTTCATTTCTTCTGTATAGTAACCACTGAAACTTTTGAGACCGGAGATCCAGTCTAATATTAAAATATCTATAGCTATATAAGTTTAAAGGGACACTGTCAACCTGTTCTGCTTACCTTCTCTAAAATTCATTGATGTTGCTGTTTGTTTTGTCTATCTCCTTGTTTAGTAGAACTGAAATGCATGCTAATGTATATTTATAAACAACCTTGTTTTGTTCACAATTCTGAATCTATTCTTGAATACTTCCTGAACATCAGAAACGCACCCAAACAGTGGTCACTCATGAGGCAGTAGTCACCTAAACTCCCACTGCATAATGAGTGGCTAGACAGTATTGGAGGTATTCCCAAGTCCAGGAAAGATGCAGTGGGAGTTGATCAAGGAATGTAAACAAATCTGTTTTTGTGTGGCAACACCAGTATGGTGGGCAGTCTGTTTTTCACTTTTTAAAAGAAAAAATAATCTGAATCAAACTACTAGCTATATTAACAATCTTTACAGAATGTTCACAATCATAAAATGTGTTTTTAAAACAAGGGACACTTTGAGGACTAAGGGGGTCGACAGTGTCCCTTTAAGGTGAGCATTCAGTAGAGGTGAGTATGGCAGGCCAGGCCCAACATGGCATCCGCATGAACCTTCAGTCCCTCGCCGATCAACTTTCCCCACCAGATCATTCACTCCTGTCACATGTCTGTGCCATCCAGTAGCACTGCTTCAGTTAGTTTCACTTACAGGGTGGCCCTGCATTGTGTGACTGGCATGTCCTGGGGCTGATGTGAATAACAATTTATATCCTGGCTCTTGCCCATTTTCCTACATGGTTGCAATGCCCTGTTTGATTACCATGTAAACAAACATTCGGCATTGACAGATGCTCGTTTTATCTGTGGATGCTGCCCACGCCCTTTCTTTGTTATGATTGCAAGATCAGTGGATCCGCAGGGGTGGGCCCACCTCTTTACTTGGCAACCCAGCAGCTACAGTGACCCCAGGACACTTATAAGGGAAGGAGAAGCCTCAGATTCTGGTGCCCTTTCTCTGTCTTGTGGTCTGTCGAGTTCCCTGAGTGACAGCAGACTGTGAGCAGGGCCTGTAAAGGGAGGACTAGAAGTGGGTAGATCTGGTGGAGATCTCTGTGTGAAGAGACCTGCTGAGCTGGGAGGGAGTGTGAGCTGTGTCATCCCAGGCCAACATAAGGGAAAGTGAGCTGCAAAGAGGATAGTTAAGTGCCAAAGTGAGACAGAGCAGCAACTGCATGCAAGCAAGCATGTGTACAATGCTGAAGACCAAACGCTGAGCAGAAGACTTGGGGCTGCTAATTAAGGTCACATTAGCAGTTATTACAGAAAGGTGTCTGGCTGCCATCCCACCCAGGGATTTAGAAAAGGACCTATGTAGGTTGATCTGAGGCCTAAACACTTTGGAGACAGTCAGGGTGGGAAAGAGGAGTCAACGGACAGCAGCAAAGGTGGCTGGTTCAGTGCGGAGTGTAGCGAGGGTACCTGCTTGCATCATCATTGCCCTGGGAGAGCAGAAATCCAGAGGTCTGCTACAACTGGAGTAGCTATCTGTGTCCAGAAACCATGAGTACTTCATGGAGCAGTTCTTAAAGGGAGATCTGCTGTAAATTATGTTCTGCAAGTTGACCATTGGGTCATATTAAAATATGCCAGTTTGTGAGTTTTTTTCCATTTAAGCAATTGCATGAACTATTGAGAGGGAGTGGTGGATGAAGTTAAGTGAGCATATTGTTTGGTTATAAAGTGCATCATTGCTGGCCATACTGCAGAAACAAATAAGGTCCTGCAATGTGTTGACACCTTTGGTACGCAGGGACTGTGTTGGACTTACCTGGTACCAAATTGGGAGAGAGTAGAAGGGCCCACTTGGAAGGGCATCTGAAAGGGCCGTAGTTAAAAGTTGAAGTTTGCTGTAACCCTCTTTCAGGTTGTTGTTAAACCTATGTTGTGCTGCTAAACTTGGGCTAGTTATTGACTCCCAGTGTGGTAGAGAAAACTGTGGTTTCCTTACCAAACCCCTCAAGAGCCAAAGGCCTTGTGGCTCGGTCAGTTTGAGTGCCTCCAGCAACTACCCCCACATTGAACCTACAAGACCATCCAGATTTACCAAAGGTTGTGGCACTGCTACCTGCACAGCCCAGGCATGTCGTGCTGTGGGGTCTGTCACAGTACATTTCTCCCAGCTAGGTACATTGCCGTGATCCATCATCACGTCATTGAATTGTGCTGCTTTTGTAGTTGTATAAACTTAAAGCAGCAATGCAGCGAATTCTGGCAAAATATCTGACACTACCATGTTGTGTTTTTTTTTTTTGTTTTGTTTTGTTACTGTGTCAGATTCTAGACATTTTCCACTTTCATTTGTAGGTAAAATTGGCTGGTTCTACCAGAACTTATGTATTTTTATAAATGGTTTGAACTATTTATTTTTTCCTCAAGAAAAAAGGTGGCTACTTCATTTGGTGCATTGTGAAACAACAAAGGATTGGGGGGAGAAATAGTGAACAGACTAGGAATTATCAAAAAACAGAAACAAAACAGATTTAACATGTTCCCAAATTGTTTTTATGAATGGAAGCTGGAAAGAAAAATATTCAGCGTGGTATCTGCTTTTCTTCTAGATAGTATAACTCTTGCATAATGATAAAAACAGCTAGTGCAACCCATGCATCATCTCTCTGTGAGGTGTGTTTTTTCCTAGAACTTAATTTTTTTTATATAACACTTTTTCCCCATCCCCTCCCCAGGGGCATAATTTCGGGGTGCAACCCCCATGAATTTTTTGTGACCCCTATATTCTGTGTGTGACCACTGTACTGTGGCTGCCTGTGCTGGCTGGCTCCTGACTTACATTTCTTCTTCTGATTTATTTATTTATTTTTTAAATCATTGCTTATTGACTGATGGTCCTCTGCCCCCTCCTTTAACTTCCACCTACATCCAGTACCAGTCCCAACCAATTGCCTCCTGTAACTCTCCCCCAACCCCCCCGCAGCCAGTCACGTCATCGACTGGTATTGGCATACATTTTGGAGTTTTAGGTTTCCCCTGGATTATGCTTTGATTTTTCATGGCACAGTTGCAGATAATTTTGCACCCCATGCCTCTGTGCTTTACCACCTTTGCCAGGATTATACCATCACGGCAGCGGTGCTAGAAACTGGCGTTTCATGGATCTCTCATGGGTACTAAATAGTTTCCTGATGAATAGCAACGGCAGTACAAGGGCTTGGATTTACCTGCCAGCACAGCTATTGGGAATGGCAGCAGGGCCCCGTGAGGTGCCCCTGCAGGCTGAGCAGCACTCGACATGGGCCCCAAGTGGCCACGCAATCCCTGGGATCCAGGACCCAGTCTATAGGAGGAGGATCGGGGGCCCCAGCATGGCCCCTCAACCAGTCTATCCTCAACATCCCCAACACCAACACAGTGCACTTACAGCTTGCAAGGCTTCAGGAGTAGCACCCCGAGGCGCCCAAGAACAGGACAGTGGCCAGGCACGAGGCTCCTCGGCTACTCAGTAGATCATTGCCAGTGCACCTCTCCACACATTTGCTTAGAGGTTAGCTGGCCTCTGCATTCCATCTCTCTCTGACTCTTGTGACTTGGTTCCCTTTTGTTTGCCAGGTCTGTCTGTAATACTCTTGTATCCCATTTCTATCAGTTTTAAATTAGTGTCTCTGAACAAGAGGATGCGATTGTCAAAGGTGGGCTTCTGCAATCATGGAGTGGTTTATTTGGATAGACAATTGTTCACTTCCCCCTGCTGGGTAGAAGACTCAAGTCAGGAGAAGGGTCAAGGTCATGTTTCCAATATATAAACAAAAACACCATTCCACTTTCGAAAGGAGGGTTGTTGATTCTTGTAAGGCCAGGAGGTTTCTTGGTTCACAAGGTACCTTACATGGCACTTTATTTCTTGGGGTTGGGGAGTCATCTGAGATCCACATAAGAGTTGTGTCTGGGTATTTCCCACCTTTGTCTCCAAAGATCACGGTTAAGTGAATAATTCCTCACTCAGAAAAGAAAAGGTGTTGTGTTTTTTTTTTGTTTGTTTTTTTGAGGGGCATGGGGTATTTGCATCCAATTCTGACCTTGTAGCCAGCGAGAGAGCAGTATTCCCATCAGCATGGAATCTCCCACCTTTCTGATCTGAAGAAGGATGTCCGGTTTAGAGTGAGACATTAATGCAGTTTGTGGTAGTGAAAAATAAAATACTATGGTCACTAGTCTGCCTGGTGCCAGAGTGGAGGATATTAATTCAAGGCTAAATAGCATTCTAGCTGGCAATGACAAAAAACTCCTCTTGGCTTTACTTGTAGGTAGAGATGATATGGGGAGGAATAATAAAAATGTCTGCTATGAATTATAACAGCCTGGGAGAAAACAAAATGAAAGAAAAGGGTACAGCTGTTGTGTCTGAAATATTGTCTCTATGGTTTGAAACAAACCAAAAAATGACAATGGGAAGAATCAATAAGCAGGTGGAGAACTGGTGCCATAATGAGGGGTTCTGCTGCTCTAAACACTGCAGCATGTTTATTGGGAATAGTTCTCCTTATTCTAGGGATAGTCTGCACCTACATAAATGAGAGGCATGTTTATTAGGGAAAAAATTAAAAGTGCAATTGAAAATTAATTTTAAGCTAAATTTGAAAGGGGAATAGGATGAAGGGGGTGTGTCGAGAGTAAATGCATAATTACAAATTCTAGTGCAAATCCATTATGAAGAAACTAAAACATTGAATGGGACAATATTCTAAAATGGCAAGATACTGAAAATTCTTGGTTTCTTTTAAAATCACACTCTCAACATTGGTAACAAATATACTCCTAACGAAATATAATCATTAAAGGGACACGGTCAACCCCCTTAGGTCTCATAGGGTCCCCAGTTTAAAAAACATATTTTATGACTGCCAACATTCAGTAAAGTTTGCTTATGTAGCTAGTAGTTTGATTGTGACTCTTATTGTGTTTTAAAAAGTGAAAAACGGACTGCCCAACATACTGGTGTTATCACACCAAAACCGGTTTGTTTATATCCCTTAAACAACTCCAATCACGTTTTTCCTGGACTTGGGAACACCCACAAAACAGTCTAGCCCCTCACAATGCAATGGAAGTTTAGGAGGCTTCTTTCGTATGAGTGACTGCACTGGTTGGGTGTGTTTCTAATGCTCAGAAAGTATGCAGTAAGAACAGAACCAGGATTGTAAACAAAACAAGGTTGTTTATAAATATACATCGCCATGCATTTCAGTTCTGCTAAGCAAGGAGACAGACAAAACAAACAGCAACATCAGTGAATTTTAGAGAGGGTAAACAATCATAAAATGTGGGGTTTCAACTAGCAATAATAGGATGAAAAACAGGTTGACAGTGTCTCTTTAAGGGATTTGTCCCAAATGGCTTATTAGAGAAAATGTAACTTCTATTAAACAAAACGAAAAACAAACAAACAAGCATACTTAAAGTATATACATAGCAGTGTCCTTATGTTTTTAATAGCCCCGTTTGAGAAGCCCTTAGTGGGACATTTCTTACTGTAACATAATTTTTTGCAGGACAGTATGTAACTTTGACCAATGCAACAGATTTGTTTACTTTAAATAATCAGAATTAAGAGTTAAGTATTGGTAGTTTTCTAGTTGTTTCTAATGTTTCTTATCATTTTAAGGCATTTTACATAGAAACATAGACTTTGATGGCAGGTAAGGACCGCTTGGCCCACCTAGTCTGCCCATTTCCTTACCTACTGGATAAGCTACAGATCCTAGTTAACCAACAGCCTACTTCTTCCTACCCCCCACCAGAATTGCCTTATGTCTGTCCCATGCATTCTTAAATTCCCCTACTGTTTCTTACCCGGCCTCCTTAGGAAGGCCGTTCCATGTGTCCACCACCCTTTGTGGAAAAAAAAAATACTTCCTCACAATGACCCTTAGCTGTCCCCACCCCCCCATCTTCAAATTGTGTCCCCTTGTTCTTGCACATCTTTTTCTGAAATATGCTACCCTCATGGACTTGTTGATTTCCTTGAGGTACCTGAATGTTTCTATCATGTCCCCCCCTCCCTCTTTTCCTCAAGGGTATACATATTAAGCTCCTTTAGTCTCTCCTCGTATGGCTTCTGTTGCAGACCCTGCACCATTTTAGTTGCCCTTCTCTGGACTGCCTCCATCCTGTCTATGTCCTTGCAGAGATGGGGTCTCTAGAACTGCACGCCGTACTCCAGATGGGGTCTCACCAACTGTCTGTACAGAGGGATAACAACTTCCTGTTTTCTACTGGTGATGCCGCTCCCTATACATCCCACTATCCCCCCAGCCATCCTTACTGCCTTCTCACATTGCTTGCTTATCTTAAGGTCATCTGATATGACTAACCCCAGGTCCCTTTCCATTTTTGTTATTAATACCCCCAAATTGTGTACTCTTCCCCTGGATTTTTGTTTCCCAGGTGCATTACTTTGCACTTCTTTGCATTAAACCTAAGCAGCCATACTTTTGACATTTTGGTTAAGCTATTGTAGCTTTCTGCAGCATTTAGAGGAAAGTTAGAAAATATTTGTTTCTAGTATATAAGGTCAGGACATGCAGTATTTTTCATGAATTTTTGCAGGATGCACGATGCTCCCAGATCTACAGGGATTCCTGTATTTTAAGGGATTTTTACTACAAAAATGGGATACGGGAAGGAAATCTTTTATTTTTAAAATATCAGGGGAAATGGACAAACACTACGGGAAAATGCCCACTATGAATTTCATGGCTGCCAAGATCCAGGCAGAGCCCTCCAATTGGTGCTCAGTTTGCTGACTTTGCTACACTAAGCAATTCTGTTGGTACATTTGCAGCCTGTGTTTCTCTGGGGTAGTAAGGTAATATGCTGGCAGTGCATCTTTTTGAGGATGAATTCAGATCTTCTGATCAGGAACCAGTGAGCTGCTGCATGATCCCAAACACCTGCCATGTGGCCCCACTCAAAACAGCAACACTGTTGAGTCAGCCGACTGCATCTCAAATGCCACTGTTCTGGACTAGCAGAGAGCCTAAGCCACTGAAAGTAAACAAGCCTTCTTGTGGGCAGCCTCAGGTTAGTCTATTTTAAACTCATTTTAAGTGCAAAATGAGTCAGACAAAAGACTGACCACTTGATGGTGTTATGCTATGGGTGGGGGTGCAAGAAAGAGTGCTTAAGTGTTGCTTGAGGGAAGCAGCACCCTGAACCACCAAGGCAAACAAACCTTTTGTTTTGCAAATTTGTCTATTTTAAACACATGAAGTGCAAAAAGTGAGCCAGACAAAAGAGACACGATGATGGTGGGTTTTAAAGGGTGATGGGGACACAAAGAGTGCTTAAGTGCTACTTGGCTTATTTGGTGCACAGAGCAGAGTTGTGTTTTTAAAAAGATCACTAAGGCAGCACTTCTGACCAGCCTAGAGGTTGAGGTTATTTGAAAAAAAATTAGACAATGTTTCCATTTAATTGTGAGCCTAGGAAAGGTATGGGGGTGTCTTCATCAAGATAAGCAGGAGTTATGAATTATATGTGTGAGATCGGAAGGGACCCATACACCCTGGTCTGGCCTAAGGTTAGTAAAATAAATGGAAAAAAAGGAAATATTTGTTTTTACCTTAGAGTTTGGTGCACAAAGCTCTGTGTGTGTGTGTGTGTGTGTGTGTGTGTGTGTGTGTGTGTGTGTGTGTGTGTGTGTGTGTGTGTGTGTGTGTTTGTTTGTAAGGGGATGCTTAAGCGTGCCAATGAAAAACACAATACACTAAAACAATGTTTATTAATGGAGCGCTACAGGTACACAGAGCTGTAGGCCCAGTACATGACTGGTGTGGAGTGACTATGCACTTGTATCTGGGGCGAGTAGCTACTCCACACCCCTGTGCCCCTGCATGGCATGCATGAAGGGGCATATACTCACTGCCCCAATCCCCATGTCTGCAGACAGCCGCAATGGAGGCGTTCGGGCGTGCCAGCACTACGTGTATTCACTAACCCACGTAGTGCTGGCCGCATAGGCGCAGAGGGTGGTGCAGGGTACACTAGAGAGACCCTGCAATAACCCACAGCATGCCCCCATGAACACAGACATTCGGCCACCAGGGAACTACAACAGGGCACACTGTGCTGCTCCCAACAGCTGGGCAGCAGGAGGTGGCAGGGGCAGCTGGATGGGCGAGCACCCAGAAAGTTTGTGAGGCAGCACTGGGACTGGAGGGTGCTGCACTGGTCCGGGTGTGTGCTATGAGCAT
Source organism: Neoceratodus forsteri (assembly GCA_016271365.2). Taxonomy (NCBI): domain Eukaryota; kingdom Metazoa; phylum Chordata; order Ceratodontiformes; family Ceratodontidae; genus Neoceratodus; species Neoceratodus forsteri. The sequence continues at coordinate 648,108,851 of CM057452.1, forward strand.
GCACAGCCCCAGACCCATGCCACCCTATGTGTGGGATCCACTATGAGTCCCAGGGGGCATCCCATTGGATGTCTGCCTGGGACAATGACTCCTCCCCCGGTCACCCTGCAGAGTCCTGTGCGTTGAGGGAGGAGCCGTGGATAGGTGTTCAGCATTGGTGAATGCCGGTATGGGCACACCTGTCCGTGGGCTGCAGGGGCGAGGTGGGGTATGTGCATTTTGTGCATCCCTATGCCCCTTTCATGCTTTGTGAGCAGAACACAAAATGTATCAGTCTGTGATTAAGGGATAAATCTGAAGTTAAGGCATTTCATACTATAAATAGAATACTGTATAAGGAACTGTATTATTAAGAGGTTATAATATCTTCAGGAGGTTCTGGAGACATGTGAACCATGAGAACTGTGCTTTATAGGTTCCAGCATTTCCCAGAACCTCAAGATGGTATTATATTGTTACATATAAAGTTCGTATAGTTGTAGAGTAGTTATGTGATACGTTGTAGGTGATTTTTTTATATTTAAAATAAATAAGAACACATAAAACAGCCTGAACATTTGTCCTAGTGATTTTATTGACTGGCACAATGACACCAATTGAGTACTTGCATTGATTTGTGCATACAGGAAAATCTACAGGAATTTCATCCCAGTTTTACAGGGAAAATACAGGGAAAATTGGGGTTTACTACAGGAAAATGCTTTGCCTGATCTGGGAGCACTGGTTATGCAGCTGGCAAAATCAGGACTGTCTTTGTAAAATCAGGTGGTAACCTTGTGCTTGTTACTACAAAAATCGAGTACAGTACAGCTGTGCTGGCCATACTTTATAGAATCTGTGTTTTTTTTCCTGGAATGTGTAAACCAAGCATGTGGTAACATCCATAACTGCTGAAGCTGGAACCAGTTTGCTTGTTTTGATGGCTCTGCATTTTGCCACTTGCGTGGTGTAACAAACTGAGGGAGAACAGTCACCTGAAGGGAAAAATAATCATTCACATTCACAAGTGTGTGGTGTGCACATATATAGAATCCAAACAAATGGAAGAGAATATTACACCCTCTGGCCCAGGCTGGAAGCTGTGGCACACATGGTCTGCATTCTGTCCATCAGGGTGGCTATTCCAGTCCTAGTGTGGGCATTCTGGTCTTTGGGTGGGCAGTTTTGGTTCCTGTAGGTGGGATCTTTCTGGGAGTCAAGACAACAGTTTGGGTGAGACTATTTTTCAAACAAGAGAGAAAGAAATAGGTGCCTTAGGGATTTGAACCTGGTTCACCTGGAATACCAGTCGGTGCCACCAAGGCAACTGGAAACCTGGGATTTCCAGAAGCACCTTACTGTTTGTGTAATGTTCAGCCTGGTGTTTACACTTTTTCACAGGATTGTGGTGTGCATTTCTCAGATATATGGTCTGCACAAACAGAAGAGAGAAAGAAATTGGTGCCTTGGCTGGGATTCTCTCTTCTGTTTGTTTGGATGTGTACACCACACCATTGTGAATGTAAATGTAATCATCTGTGCAGCACCAGGCTGTTCATTACAGAAATGTTAAGGTGCTTCTGGGAGTCCCAGGTTTCCAGTTGCCTTAGTGGCACAGCTGGTACTGCAACCGGAATGGTATTCTGGGCAGCCTGAGTTCAAATCCCAGCTAAGGCACTTATTTATTTTTCTCATTTGTTTCAAAACTAATCTCACCTGAACAGTTGCCTTGGCTCCCAGAATGATCTCTGCCTACTGGAATGATTACTCACCTACTGGAACTGCCCACATAAAGGCCAGAATGCCCATCCTAGGACTAGACTTACCACCCTGAAGGACAGAGTGCTTCCAGCCTGGGCCAGAGTGTGTAATATTCTCTGGCCCCCACCCCAGGTTCCGGCCAGAAGGTATAATGCCCATATCCTGTGTGATAAAATGTCCACCATGGGGCCTGGTAGTGGAATACCCATCCTAAGGCTGGAATGCTCACCCTGTGTGCCAGAACACCCACCCTAGGGTCAGAATGGCAACCCTGTGTGCTACTGCCAAAAAGTCTGCCATATGTGCAGAAATGCCCACCTGGGACAGGATAAAGGAATCCTCACACTTTGTGTCAGAATGCACACAGTGGGTGCCAGAATTTCCTCCCTGTGGCTGAAATGCTCACCTTAGGGTCAAAAGACAACCCTGTGTGGAGAATGTTCACTTTCTGTGCCTGAAGCCCATCCTAGGGCACAGTGCTTACCCTGGTACAGGAATGCCAACCTTTTGTGCCAGTATGCTAACCCTTGAGGACAGAATGCACAAAATCTGTGCCTCGATGCACACCCCAGGGTCCAGAATGCCCAGCCTTTGTTACTGGAATGTCCACTGTTGGAGACAAGATACGTATTCTAGGGTTGCAGTGACCCCTTGGGAGTCAGCATGACTACTCTGCTTCCGAGAATGTCCTCCCTGGGTGCTAAAATGACCACCCTCTGAGCTAGGGTGCAGCTTGCTGCTCTTGGGGAGGGCTGGGGGCCATGCACTAAAGCAGATGGCTAGGCTATGGGGAAGGTGGTTCAGGCAACATGCTGGATTGTGGGGACTCTGGGTAGGGGGATAGGGTGCAACTTACTGGGCATGGGGGAGAGTAACAAGGTAGCAAATTCTGATTCAGATGACACCCAAAATGCACAAGAATGTACCAAATTGAAAAATTTTCTGAGGGCCTAGGCCAGCCTCTAGACCCCTGGCCTATAGTTTACATTTTCAATCCTTGCAACCCCTATGGTTTGGGTGAAATGATGCCCCTGACCCTCCTTCCCTCTCTCTGTGTGTGCTGATCTTGAGCTGCCAGCCAATCCCTTATAGATCTTTAGTTGAAGAGTTCTACTGGAGCCAAGACTTTTTTTTTTCTTTTCTTTTCTTCAATTCTTTTTCTCACACTGGAACCCGAGCATCCTTCAGGAGTACCCTCTCCGCTGTGTGCCTCTCATTCGCTGCCTGAACCCTCACTTCTCCCAGACTCTCCCCCGAATGACTGGACAGGTCCAGCCCCTGGATCACCCCCCCCAAGGGAATGCCCACTCACCCCTGGCAGCTCTTTCTGAAATTGGAGGAACCCACTAGTCGGGTCGGCTGCGGAGAGTCCAGGGCGCGTTGGGCCGGCTTTGGGATGTGGGCGTGCCAGTGTGGCCTCCTTCATTTCACAGGCTTCCAAGGGGCTTTTTATTTTTATTTTTTGCTGGTGTTTCCCCACCCATCCCCCACCCCTTGCAATGGAGCTTGGACGTGCAGTGACGTCCAGCGTCCGCAAGCTCCACCCTTGCCATGCACGGCTGCGCATAGTAGCTTCCCCAACTATCGCCAGAGGTCGTGAGAGGTGGCGCATCCCGAGAAGGGAGAGCTGTCCTCAGATGCTCAATCCCCTCCGGCCCCTGTTGACCCCTGGTGTCCCGGGCTCGTTCCCAAACCCGGGTCGCCGGCGTAGCGCAAGCGACTAATGCCTTAATCCTCAGCGCCACTGGGTCGGCTACTGGAGCCAAGACTTAATTGTAGAAAAACAAAATAAATGATTAAATGTCAATTTTAAATAAAAGAAAAATAATTAGGTTAACAGACACTCAAAGGCAACAGGCTATGGCACACTGAAAAGCTAAAAGTATGGTGTCCCGCTGGCCCGGTGGCACTGAGGATTGAGGCACTGGACGTCACACCTCGTGCCACGCCAGCGACCCAGGTTCGGGAATGAGCTCGGCTGCTGGGGGTCGGCAGAGGGAGTAGGATCGAGCATCCGAAGGACAGCTCTCCTCTCCCGGGGATCCAGGGCATCCCGGTGCAGTGGGGACCCCGGTGGGGGCCGGAGGTACTACTGCTGCTGGGAGCACAAAGCAGGAGGCAGCGATTGTAGGCATTAGGCGGACGCTCGTGGCCGGTAGGCGTCCTGCGCCTGCCAGCTCAGGGGAAGGAAAAGCAGAAAACTGGGGCACTAGTCGTGGCGGCATGATGGCCGTCTCCTGTAGGGAACTCTCGGCACCCGGTGCTGCGCAGTACTGGATCCTGACTGGGGTGGGTTGAGCTCGGAGAGAGTGCTCCCCACCACCCGCCCAGCAAGGGTGGCTACGAGACCCGAATGTGGGCCGCTAGAGTAGCCCAAGGAGATGGCGGCGGATGAACCTGGGGAGATGCCAGACGTGGGAAAGGTAAAGCAGACTGGTGGCCCCTGGGGGATAAAGAAATAGGAAAAAAAAAGTGTAGTGTCCCCAGCTAAAAATTCCTAACCTAGTAGGTCTGATAATCTAGAAGAAAAGCAGATACCATGGTGAATAACTCTTCCTTTTCACAGCTATAATCAGAACAGCTAGTCTAATACTTGCAGACTCCAAGCAGTACCCTGGGTTGGAGGGTTTTAGGATTACTTGGGAAACATGTTCTGCATTATCAAGCTTTCAAACCTTTTATCTTCTCTTGCTTGGAGATCTAATCAATAATGTGATGTGAATGTGTGGGCTGTTGCTTAAATGGTAGCCTTGCATATTTCAGCCAAAGGCACATTGTTTGCTGACACATGCAGCAATTAACCATCATGTGGCAACTTGCCCGCTTTCTCATAGCAGTATGCAGTTGTGGGAGGCATCCATTGTGATAATCTGTTTACTGGCTGGGTGTCTCTGTGACACTTCTCCAAAAGTAACAGTTATTTATTGTCACCCCTAAAGGGTTCCTTTCTGCTCAGGTAACAACTAATGGCCCCTTTTGGATCCAAACTGTGCACAGCTTGCTCTCCTCAGTTTGTGTGTGGTATTTTTAAAGGGGCACTGTCAGCCTTTAAGTTCTCTTTTTTAGGCCCCTACATTAGCAACAGTTCTGATACTATGCTGGCATGCAATTTTACACTGTTCCTTTCTTTTCTATTTAATTTGATAAATTTGGCACGTTTTGTGCCAGCCCAGTGGCGTGGAGGGCTGAGGCACAGCAAACACCTTATTTCCTGCCATGCCGACAACCTGTGTTCAGCAATGAGAATGGATTGCTAGGGGTCAGCCAGGATGGGAGAGGATCAAGTGCCCAACGGCAGCTCTCCTCCTCTGGGGCAGGATCTGCATGCTCTGCTGAATGACTGCCACCTGGTGGAGGCCAAGTGGCAGTGCGGGTCAAGGAGGGCAGAAAAAGGGAAGAGTGCGGGATTCTATATTGTGAATGTTCCTCCACGTGTACATACTTATAAGCGTGCTCCTGTATGGGAAGAGAACTTAATTACAGATGAAAATGATGGCAGGACAGGCATAAATTATGTTTCTCTGCCCACCGCACCACCCGATCCCCTGGAGGTTGACAACTGGATGAGTGACTTTGGGGGGGAGGATGGCCCTCCTCCTACTGACCCTGCCACAGGGCAATCCATGAGGATACTAGACTTCCAGATAAACTCTGGGAGGTGATGGAGCAGAGTTGAGGGTATTCCAGCCTGTCCTGGCCAGAGAGAATAAACAATGGATGGGGGGGAGACACCTTTTCAGTTTGTTTAAACCCGTCGATGTATCTGTTGAAAAATCCTTGGGACAAGCTGAAATCCTCTACTGCAGCAAACCGCAATATACGCGATCACTGTACACACACCTGAACACTGAGACAGCATTTCTTTGTGAGCTATTTGTAGTGCTTTAGACTCGTATCTCCAGGAGTTTTACTTTTCCTAACCAATATATTTTTTTTTTATCTATTTGATTTGATTTTTGTTTACCGGGTAGGTGAGCTAGCCATAGAATGACTGTTTTCAGTCATGAACTGGGAGGATTACAACATGAGAAAGAAAACACAACAACATTACAAGCACTGTATAGACAAGATTGGATAAATGCATGAAAAGCAAATTAGAAATTAGCTGTGAATGTATACATGGTGAAGACAAAAATACAAGTAGGGGCAGAGTAAGCATACAAAACATAAACTAAGTGTATGGGCTGACAGTCCATGCTCTACTGAGCATGTGTATCTTTGTCCAAATGTAAAATGAGTACTGTATTCGTGTTATTTTGAGCGGTTTTAAAAATGGGACAAATATCCTGAGCGTAGGCACCAGCTTCGGATAACAGATGATGCTGATGTATGTGCATCCCATTTTTAAAACTACTGCTCAGAATAACATGTTGAATGCTTATTTTACAGTCTGACAAAGAACCGCATGCCCGGAAGAACTTGTACTTTCAGCCTGTGTGCTTGCAGAAGTTGCGCCGGCACAAGTCTGCCAGAAATCCCCTTCCCCACTCACGTTCACACTCAGCCCTGCCAGACCAGCAAAGATGTGTGACACTGGTCTGTGGTAAAACGAGCACAAAAAAACTGACTCTCCCTTTAAAATACACAGGCAAAGTAATGGACTTGTTCAAGTGAAACTCTTGTGTTTGTTCTGTCCTGAGTCACCTTTTCTTTGTGGAAAACCAATATTTCTGGCTGTACACCTAGGGTTTGGAGTACATTTATTCTCCTTGCAGAAGTTATTGCCACCAAAAACAAAGTTTTCCATGTGACGTACTTCAACTCGGCAGTAGCCTAAGCCTAAAGGAGTGGAACATCAGCTGTGAAGTAACCAGATTAACATCCGATGCTGGCACAGGAACATGTGATTAGGCTGTTTTACTGTGCAAGCAAGTGCTGGAGCATTGTTCCCAAGAAGGCTGGCCGTGGAGGAGGGCGGGTTGTGTCTGTCACCTTCTTGTGCCTGGGAAGGAACTTGCTTATCTGTATGGTGGGGGGTGGAATGAGGGGTGAGACTTGGGGGTTGCTGCCAGAGTGGGGGAATGGGGGATGATTTATTTATCTAAATAATGGCAAGAAGAGATGGCAGCCAGCTATGGAAGCAAGTGGGTGTGCTAGTTGCCTATCACAGGAGTTTGCTTTGTTAATATTGAAACAGTGGGTACTGCGGGAGGAGGGGGAGGGATGGGGTTTGTTTTTACCATGTTTGGGCTGTGGAGGAGAGTGGGGGGCTAACTTCCCCTCCCAAAGGGACACAAATAACTTGGTCGAATAACCAAATTTCAGGATATTTGGGGCACCGAATAAGAATATTCAGTCAAATATTCCAAATAATGTATTCGCCACCCTTGTAAAGGGTGTTGAATATTTTATATCAGAAGTTACATGTGCATCATTAGCCTATCAGGTGAGCAGAACCCAGTCTGTAAGGAATATTGGAGGGCCGTAGAGGAATGTTCGTACAGTCACCTTTCCTTGGTGAGTAAGCTCACATTTACTGATTTGCCGTTGCAGCAAATTGAAAATCTTTTCCATTTTGTAGTGTATGTTTTCTAGTTGAAGACTTTCTAACCACTTCCAGCACATCCAACAGCTGTTTTGTAAGATTCAGTTCAGAGAATTCTAAGGTCTCAGGAACCAGGCCCTCCGGTGAAGAGAATCCAGATTTGAGCAAGTCATCTGCCCCTTTGAATGTGCAGGTTTAAAAAGTAGCCTTGACACTAATTTAATTATTAGTGTTCCAGTACCTGCTTGAATCTCAGGCCTTCAGCTGTTTCATTAAAACATTGGAGGAGGAGGAATAGGAGGAATATTCTACTCCCAATGTCAGACATTTCACCATTATTAGTCCGCCTTCTTGATCTTTGTATTGTGAAATTTAACTTAAAATATAATTTTTATTTATCAAAATGGCCACACCTCTACTCATAGATGAAAAAGTAAGCCTCTTTTTAACCCAGTTTCAATTTTCCAATTTCTTTATCATCCAAGTAAGTCTCTTGCAAAAACAAAATATCATCATTAAATCATTTGGTATAAATAAAAATTTGTTTTCATTTTATGGGGTAATGAATGCCATGTATATTCCGTGTAGCCATCATCGCTTTGAAAGGAGATGTTAGTCATAAATTATTGAATTATATTTAAGCTTCTGCCATAAACTATACCGATACATTTTATTAATTAAATTTAATACGTTTCTTACATAAGGGATCAGATAATATTTATGTATCACTATGTTCAACCTTACCTTAAGGCTGCCTCAACTAAAAAAAGTTTTTAAGAACTGGTATAGTATTCATTTACCGGCTACGAAGTTGTGCCAGTCTTCCCTTCCAGCTGATGCAAATAAAGACATCTGTGTCCCCTGTCTTTCAAAAATTAGCTTAACTTTTAGCTTTAGAAGTTGATTATTTAATTTGCCCCTTTAGTACTACTAAATATCCCAGGGCTGTTAATTATTCCCCGGAACACCTCAAGTGTAAATTAAACAGTAAACAAATCCACCATAATTTCATTTCATTTAGCATTGATATAACAATTTTTTACCTGCAAAAAAGAGTTGAGGCATTCATATACATGTCAGATATGGCTTGTTCAGGTTTGTCCTATATCGAGATTTATCCATTTAAATACTTACCAGTCTTGCAGGGTGCAAAAAAAAAAGTAGCCCTAACATGTACTTTCCAAAGCACTGATCATATATCGGAATTTTTATTTTTCCTATCTTGCATAGTCTCATTTGGTAGGTCATGAATTGTAATAGTTGCTCCATCCATTTTTGTTCTCTTCTTCTTCTTATATTTATTTATTTATTTTATTTAGCTTTTGTTGACCGGGTAAGTGCACTAGACAAATCCTGCCTATTTTCAGGCACGACCCGGGGGAGGGGGATACAGATGAATGCCAACTGACTTTGAACCAGACTAAGCTGTTGGTGGTACTTTTAGTGAATGAGGGAAATTTGGCCAGGACACCGGGGAAATTCCCCTACACTCTTCGATAAGTGCCATGGGATCTTTAACATCCACCTGAACTACCACCAATCCAGGCAGATGGGACCTCGGTTTAACGTCTCATCCGAAAGACGGCACCTCAGAAGTGCAGCACCCCTCTCATGCTGCACTACAGTGTCAGTACTGGGATATTAACCCAAGTGCCAGATGTGGGAACTGAACCCACAGCTCTCTGATCTCCCGGCCTCAGAGGCGAGTGTGCTACCTACTGAGCCACTGACACTGCATAAACTGCTTGCATGATGGTAGTCCTTGTCAGTTGTTCCCATAAAATGTATAACCACTGCTCAAAGTGGCAGTCCATCGTCCTGTCTTTTGTAGTACTCTACAGTATGAGCACTGTCTAATTTGGTGATTTTTCATGTCTGGTAAAGCATTTTTCTGGTTTCACTGCTCAGGCACTCCAGCTACCCAGATATTTTTCCTCCTAGCTCTGGTTTCATAGTTTACCATTTTGTTTTTTATCTCTGCTATATCACCTTCCTGTTTTGTTAATTCTTTGGGTTTTTTTTTTTTTAATATACAGGTATTTTTTTCTCCTGGGCAGGATAGGCATGTTCCTGTCCACTGTAGCCATCCCTGCCACCTCCAAAGTCGGGGGCAGTATGCTCTGTGGGTCCCCCCTCTCTTGGCTGGGCCTAGGAGGGGAGGGCTGTCTCTCTTCTCTCCCCCCCCCCCAACAAGACTCATCTGGACATGCCCTGGACTCAAAGTGGCAGAGAGGGCTGCTGCACAGACAGGGCGTAATTTAGTCCATCCTCCCTGTTTTTCCCCCTAACCAGCCACGAATGGGCAGTGGAACACTTTGTGTGAGCTCCACCTCTGCGGATGTGCCCACGGTGCTCTGGATATGGGGTAACTCACATTATGTGGCCATATGTGCCTCTACCTGGATTCCTCCAGGTGGCGGTAGAGTGGTGGACCACAAATCCCTCCTCCCCGGGGACGGAGAGCTGTCCTCCAGACATTTGATCCTCCCTCCTTTGGCAGCACGTGTCCATTCCTGACCATGAGTTGCTGGCATGGCAGGAGGTAAGGTGCTTGTAGCGCCTCAGACCTCCATGTCACTGGGCCAGCTTCAGCTTGGCTTCACCAGCTCTTTGAATTGTGTCATGTATTTTGTCTGCCATGTGTGTAAAGGTTTTTTTTTAATATATTTTTATATTCAGTGATAGTAATTCCTCCCTAACTGCTGTAATTGGTGCAGTTTCTTTCTTGAGCTTTTTAATTTTATTTATTATCACTCTGTCCCACTCTGGTACTAAATTTTCCTCTTCTTTTAAGGCTTTTTTTTTAATGTATTTGTCTCCCCGTTTTCCTTGACCCATTCCAAGATGAGCATGCGTGCATGTGGAGGCATGCACGTGCCGTGTTCTGAGATGCCCTCCCGTCTTGCATTCTCTCCCACCTGCGCTGCCACCGGACCTCCACTTCATGGTAGTGGAACTATGGGGGGGGGGTTGCCAACCACCCCAGGAGAGGAGAGCTGCCATTTGGTGCGCGATCCTGCTAAGGTTTTTGTATTTTTGTCTTGTGCATTGTTAGCCTTTTGATTACTTGTGTCTGGTTCCACGTCTGAGTCAATCTCTGATTCTGGGCCTGTGTTGTATTTGTCTAGCTATGAGTTTTCTAATAGTTTGTTTTCCTCTTCCCCTGTTATAAGTACAGAAGGTATTGAATGTGTTAGTGTATTTTGTTTCTACATGGTTTGTTTTCTGCAAGACTGATATACAAGATCCATTAGTTTGGCTATTTTTTGTGTTTTTTTATTTACCTTTAAAAAAAAAAATTCACGATACTGGCTGTAGATTCATTTGGTGGTTGAAATATTTCAAAAACAACGTACCTGTAGGTTCCTGAATTAGACAATCTCCAACTGATGCTGACGCCGCCTGCTCTTTTTGGAGTTCTTCCCATTTGGGATTTGGTCTGCTGCCGCACGTTAAAAATGTGGCTTTAGTTCCAATTTATCTGACCTCCTGACTTATTTTCTTTTTATATTCCCAGATCTCTGAATCTCCTCTTCTACCGCAGCTCTTATCAGTGAAGGTACTTGTAACTGTTGTTGTTGAGAATTTGCTTGTATCTGCTTCAGTCTGGTATGTTCCCAAGCTTCAATGTTGGCATGCTCAACTTGTTCTGGTGCCATGTTTTCTCATGGTGTCTTTCTTTTCTGCATGCTGTACAGTTCAGACTCAACAACCCCATAATTTTCCATCGATATCTGTTGCTCTGCACTTTTAGGATTCAGCATCTCTGGAGTTTGAAGGGGGCTTAACAGTGGCTTTATGTATTTAGTTTTTGTTGACCGCATGAGTGATACCAGAGGGGATTGTTGAGGTTATGTCGTCTTGCTCTACAACCCCTTCTGTGTGGCTTTTTGAAAATTTGTTTCTTCCCTGTTTTCTTTCTATCCTTTGTTTTTAAGTGACACAGTCCCCGAAGTTTTCAGTGTTGCTGGGTATGGCAATGCTTTCTTTTTGCAGTTATTGATTTTTTTTGCTGTCTATTAGACATGTTGTGCCACGGGGGGTGGGGAGGACAGACCTCCGCCCTGTAAGACGTCCACACACCAACAGTAACAAAAGCACTTATATAGCGAGTGGCTATAAAACTTTTTACTTTTTGCAAGTGGAATTAACAAAATATGCCAAAATCTTTTAAACCCAGACAGTCGCAATAAGAATTTCTGTGAGGCATAGAAATTACTTAACAAGCTTGCATACTTCTACAGACAGATGAGTGCTTCTCTGCAGCAGCTCACTCCTCTCGCCTCACTGGCACATCTTTCTCACATGTCCATCAGATCCACATTACGCTGTATGTTTGTTTATGGACATATTGGACACTGATTCTGTCTTAAATTTTTATTTTGTTTTGATGTCACTTGACTGCATCAAAAATATGAATTATTTCATGTTTAATAGGCAGTTTTTTATTTCCAGACGTGGTATGGTGATAAGGTCATTGATGGCGTCTTCTGATGCCAACTTATTTATGGGTTGGCGGGAGGAGGTGTGCATCTATTATCCCATCGCTAACTCTTTTACCCCCTACGTCCTGTATTGAGGCTGTTCCATTGACAACATCATTGTAATCTGGAAAGGGACTAAGGTCCAGACTATGCCCTTTTTGGACTACATTAACACCAATGAATGGAATTTACAATTCAGTGGTGTTTGAGATCAGTGTCCGTTAAATTTCTGGATCTCACCCTTACAGATGTTTCCAGTAACATAATTCAGAATGAGAATTTCCACACACCTACAACAGGTAATACTCTCCTGCATGCTGACATCTCACACCTGAGACATTTGATCAGGGGCATACCCTGTGGCCAGTTTCTTTGGGTGTACTGTAATTGTACAAATTATGCAATTTAAATTAAACAAGCAGAGGACTTAAAATGCCATTTTATGGAGTGGGCTTACAATAGGATTTCCCTGGACAAGACCAGGGTTAATGCGGTGGAATGTAATGGGACTGAACTCTTAGAACCTAAATCTAGAGCGCAGTCACAACAAATGCAGTCAGTTTATTTTATAACTGACTAAAACACTGTTACAGTGCAGATAGTAGGATTTGGGGGTACCAACAGCAGATAGAGACTTAAAAGGTGTTGTAGGTGATCAGCCAAGAGTGGTATATTATTTAAAAAAAAAAAAAAAAAAAAAATGCTAGTCTCAAGGATTAATTTATTAGAAGCCACTACCAAGATAAGAGACGACAGCCAGGTTTTTCCACCATACCCACAGGGGTTTCACAGGTGTGGTACTTGTTATACCTGTCAGTATGCCAACTCGGTACAACTTTTCTCCAGTCCAGCTGACAGCTGTACTTACGAGGTGAGCCACCTCATAACATGCAGAACAGAGTACATCATATACATTACGATATGAGTGTGCAGGTGTCCTGTGTTATACGTAGACCAGACTATCTGGCCTATGAAAGATAGGATTCAAGAACATTTTCGATCTATAACCACTGGTAAATGCAACTTCCCAGATGGGGAGCATTTGGTGTACACATAATGGTGGGACTCTAAAAACCCTTCACATCATGGGAATTGATCACACCCCATTAGCCCCTGTAGTGGTGATTACCTCTCCAACGAGAAAACCATTTACGTGATATCCTTGGAGGCCTGAATGACAGCTGGGATATTATCTCTTTTGGAGTGATTTCTCCTCTTTAGGTTTCTTGTGATGTAAATCTGTATCGTTCATAGATCTGATATTTTTTTCTCCAATTCTCTTTTCTCATATCTTCTCTGTTTTAGGCTGGTTGTCTGGACTGAATACATTTTGGTTGAGTTTTGGAGTTTGACTGTACTCTTCCAAAATCACTAGCCATTTTGGCAATATGGACTTGATTTCACTAGCCACTCTAAAAACTAAAAATGAAAAATAAATAAGTAATTGGTTTATGCACTTCTTGCTCCTGTTTCTAAATAGAAGTTGTTCTTAAAACTTACTTTTTTTAACTATTGGATTTGTTATATAAATGATTTACGATTGTGGTCTGTTTTACACTGTTTTGCACTTCCATTTATTAAGTAAGTTTGTGTTTAGTATTTCCAACTGTGGCACTCTACTGATGCTGTCGGGGTCACTGGCTCTTTAATTCAGCTGCATAAAGCACTGCTCTTTAAATCGGACCCCACCCTATGGGGAAAAACCATACCGGGTTTGAAGTGCTGGGGTGTTTGTTGCTTTGTGCCAGTGCTCACCAATAAACCACTGCATTGCATTTACTGTCGACAGCTTTTTAATTATTTCACTAGGGACTCCCAAGGTTTCAGTCATAAAATTTAGGCTTACCATGTAGCAGACCAGGTCCCAGTAACTCTTAGGTAGTGCACAGTTTCATGGTGTAATGTGTCTTTTCTTGATATTCCAGCATTTTGTTTTCCATTTTTGAGCCACCAGTCCAGCATGGTCCTTTCAGTTCGCCCAATCGGAAATGACAAATGCTCCTGAGCCGCCAATCATGTCTTTAGTGCTGGTGCCAGTTCAGTTAGCGAGAACTTTGTCTTCATTTTCCTTGAGGCTCCCATTGTTTTTGTGTTATCCCTAATAATAAATATTATTTTAATCACTATGTTGTCCATCCTTGCAGTGTCGTTTCCCCTCAAACCTGGCTAACATTAATTTTGGAAGCAGTGTTTTCTTGCTTGAGCCAGTAGTTCATCCTGAGTGACAGTGTATTCTTTTTTTTTTTTTTGTGTGTAATTAAGTAGATGTAACCCCAGGGGCTTACCTTACTTGCCACCTTGCCCTGCTCATTTCACCTGCTTCTCCCACTGCTGCTGGCGTCCCACAAGTATTCCCTCTTTACCCGAACTCCTGGTGCCCCGTTGCTTTCCAAGAAGCCCGCTTACAGCCCATTTTGTTAATTCAGCCCAGGTCAAGTTTGTCCTTTAAACTGTGATCTCCTGCTATGGCAGATGCACTGAGGTGCAAGCGGCGATCATACAGGTGCAAGTGGCACCTTTGAAGTGCTGCCCTGGCGAGCTTGTGGTCCAACGAAGGAGTCTCTTGGTGGTCCCAGTGCCCTGGTAGACTAAATAGGGGCCAGCAACCTTGGGAATGCGGTGCAGATGCCACTTAAGTGTTTATTTAAAAATTTGAGCAAGGGCTAAATCAGGAGGTTCATTATGAGTCCAGTATTAATATTCATAAGTTGATGCATGCCACCTGGGGGAACAGTATAATGGCAGTAGCAACAGCCAGATTACTGAGAACAATTAAATGAAAGAGGAGTTATTTAAAATAAAAATGTTGGAGCTACAGTGTAAAACGTGTAAATAATCTTTCTTTTGGATGCACCAGACTTTTAAACTTCTGGGACTGCATAAATGGGACTGTATCTTGTATAGCAGCCACCATTTTGCCAGCGTGTTAGTCAATCAGAAGCCTGGGTTCCAGCCAGAGACTCTTGGGAGGTTGAGACGGACTTATGGGAGACAATCTGGGACAAAGTTTGGGTGCCTAAACTGTAAACTGCAAACAATTAAAAGACTTGGCTGTTCAGGCTGCCTAAAACAGTTCAACTGGATTCCTTTGACTTCTGCCTTCACAAAAGAGGGACAGTTTGAATTTGAGTTCAGTTCGAGAGACTGCAGTGAGTTGGAGGGTGAGCAGCTTGAGCCTATCGAGAAGCTGCTCCCAAAAAGGAGCCTAGGGGAATCGGTGGAGAAAGGCCTGACTTGCCTCCCTGCTACTGTTCTCCTGCTTGGGACTGCCTGATTTACAGTAAGCGGAATAATCTGAAAAGGAACCTTTATAACATAGAAACAAGAGGTGTGCAAGAACAAGAGGGCACAATTTGAAGATGGAGGGGGGGCAGCTCAGAGGTAATTTAAGGAAGTATTTTTTCACAGAGAGGGATGTGAATGCATGGAACAGCCTTCCGGAGGAGGTTGTGGAGTCAAAATCCATGGTGGAATTCAAGCATGCATGGGACAGTCATAAGGCAATTCTAGGGGTTGGGGGTAGGAAGAAGTAGGCTGCTGGTTAACTAGGATCTGCAGCTTATCCAGTAGGTAGGCAAATGGGCAGACTGGGTGGGCCAAGCGGTCCTTATCTGCCGTCAGATTCTATGGTTCTATGTTTCTTTACTTGCAGCAGAAAGCTCCAAGATATCTGAAGGTACAGCCTGAGATTTGGACCGAGAGGAAGCTCCTGTGAAGCGTTTGGCCCAGAGGTTGTGTGAGACTGATTTGATGATCGAGAGGTTTGCTTAGTGAATCTACTGCTATAGCAACTGGCCTGAATACCGAGTTGCAAGTTAGAGACGTTAATGTTGTTCCTGTTAAATGCACTGAATGTTTATCGCGGATTGTGGCTGGTTTTGCCAGTGACTGAACTGTGTTGCCAGCTGGAGGCCTTCAACGGCAAACAAATGGAACTTTGCCAGAATTGTTTATTCAGCCTTGGGCCTATGCAAGTCTCTGCCCAAGCCAACCATTCCTGCACAAGAGACTGTTCTTTGGTGAGAGACCGGCTTTGGGGATCCAGCCCCTGTGTAGAGACAACTCGCAGGTTGCAGCCACTTAGAGGAAAAGGTCGTGAAGTGGAGGTGTGTCGTGTCGGCCCTGCTTCCCTTATTGTTACTGTTGGTGGAGGCACCATAATATTGAACCCAGGATCCTCAACCTGTTGGGAAGTCAGGCAGGGGTAGTAACCCTAGAGCTAGCGCCACCTAGGGGTTACATATACTTCATTCAACATTTCAGTATACAAAAACATAGCAATAGCAATCCGTAACAACCAACAAGCTACAAGACAGCAACACAACAACTAAGCAATAGCAACAAATAACCTAGATCCAGAGAAAATAAAAACTCACCTTCCCACCCACCAGTCGCAGAGCACGTTTACGCGCAAGAAAAAAAGAATCCTAAAATTAGAACTGTATAAACATAACACCAAAGAAGGGCGCCCGAGGTAATAAGAGAAAACTAGAAAAGAAAAAGCGCACCCCGTTACAACTGCACTCCAACAGATAAAGCGTGAAGAGGAGAAAAAGCAATCTGCTTCTCCACCGATAAGGCTTGGAGTATCTCCTGATGCCATCCTTCATAAGAAGGAATGGCATCATCCAGCCAATGTCATAAAATAACTAATTTGGCCGTAATTGCAATTAAAGCCATATATGCCTTCCGGGGACCAAAAAGACTAGCTGGGTAAATATGAACTAAACAAATCTCTGGAGTAAAATGATCATCACATCTCAGGAAGGGATCCAGAGAGGTGTTTACACTATTTCAGAAAGGGGTCGCTTTGACACAATCCCAAAGCAGGTGTTTAAGATGACCTTCCCCTTTGCCACATCTAGTACAACCTGAGGAAGGAAGTTTACCCATTCTGTGCAGCCGCAATGGTGTATAATATAAGTTCTGTAGTATCTCATACCGATCCTGTTTATTGTACTTGTACAACTGCTGCCACGTGATCTGCCAAAGCTGGGGCTCTGCAGGAAGGTCTAGGGCCTGTTGCCAATAATAACAAACTCCTGTGGGGCTTCTAGGGTCTTTGGTTAGGAAAAGGCTGTAAAGCTCTGATACTAAAGGGGGTTGTTCCACTAAAGATAAAAAGGGTTGAATGTCCAAGGACTCATGGGGGGACCATAGGGCTGGACCTAAAAAGAAAGTGTCTGATTCAACTGAAGGTATTTAAAGTCAGAGGGTTGGGGTAGGAAAAAGCGATCCCAAAGGACGGAAGGGGAGGATAATCTGCCTTAGTGTAAAAGACCATCGATGGAAACATCTTGAAACGGGGGGGGAGGTTACAGGGATCAGACTATGAGCAATGCAGATGTTCAGATTGTCCAAGATAGGTTGAGTAGGGACCTTTGTCCAGTCATAGCCCAGATAAATACATAGTTGTTGGAGGGCTTTGAGGGACCAAAGAAGCGGTATAGCTTCAAGTCTAAGGGGTAAGCAGGATGACCTCAGATAAAGTAAGCTACTTAACTGTACGCCGATCTGCTGACAAAGCTCCTTTTCAGTAATTAACCAGAGCGGTCCATATGAGGTGTCCAACTGCACTGACAACACCCAACCCCACTTGAAGAAATAACTCCTGTGTAATACAGGAGTTATTTCTTCAAGTGGGGTTGGGTGTCGTCAATGTAGTCGGACTCCTCGTATGTAGAAAAAAATTGGGAGATGCAAACAGCCCTGATACTTCAGGATGGTTAACTTAAAATAGGCACATTGAACTGCCTTGCCTCTCCACAAAAAAGCATTCAACAGATGCTACAAATGGGTAGACCATATTTTAGGGAGATGGGGACATAACGGTGGGGGGACAGCGGAGGGTGAATGGAATGAGCGGAGCCACCACATCAAGGTCGTGAGATCCAGGAGATGCCCTGGGACGAAATGGAACCCAGAACGTGGTCTGCCTTGTCTGGTTTCCATACCCAAGGGCACCACCAATATTGGTGGTCAGGTGGCCTGGACTGCCCTAGAAGTTTGTCCAACTTGGGCAGTGTTATGCAATACCAGGTCTGTCAGAAGCAAGATGGCAATTATTGCAGATCTTGTAGAAAGGGTGGATCTGGCCTGCATTACCGCGACATGGCTGAATGAAAATTCTGGACTTGTTTTGGAGGCTTTAACTCCAGCTGGGTACTCTATGTTTCACTGCCTGAGATTGGATCGCGTGGGGGGTGCGGTCTATTTTAAGACTGAACATAACCTCACGAGTGTACCAGTAGAGGAGACTGAGTCATTAGAGTGTACTGTGGTAGCAGGTGTAGGCTGTAGGATCGCCCTCATCTACTGTCTACCCGGAGTTGAGATTCCTTCAGGAAGTGGTGGATTTTGTGATTGATATGGCATTTGAATCACTGAGACTGATGTTTCTCAGTAATTTTAATGCCTGGATCGATGACTAACTCTCACAGTTTGGACAGCACTTCCTCTAGTTGATGTCATCTCTTGGCCTTACACAGATAGTTACCACTGCTACCCATAAACATGGTCACTTCCTTATCTAGTTTTTCTCCTGGGGATTGAGGCCTCTGATTTGGGGGTGGAACCAGTTTTGGATGGTCCGACCACTACGCCATGGGATTTAGTTTTAGTGCCCCCCTTTGTAGGTCTGCCCCTGTGGAGATGGTCAGGTATCGCTCTTTACGAGATGTTAGCTCTGAAGGCCTGGTGGCAGTACTTGACCTGTCATCCTTTCCAGTGGCAAACAATGACCCAGATGCTCTTGTGGTGGCCTATAATAGGGCCATCTCGGAGGCTCTGGATCTCATTGCTCCTGTTCATGTTCACCCTCTCTCCCTTCGCCCTCGGTCCCCATGGTTTGACAGGACCTTGAGGGAGATGCAGTGACTAGGTCAAAGGTTAGAGCATTGCTGGTGGAGATACTCCCTTGATGCTGATCACCTTAGATTGATTGCAGATTGAAAGGCTTGATAATGCTCAATCACCCATAAGAAGGCAGAGTTCCTGTCCGGGGAGATTGCAGCTGCTCAGAATCGACCAGCTCAGTTTTTTCCGCACCATGGACAGGCTGTGCAACCCTTGTCTACAGGTCTGAGGGCTTTTATGCAAAGGGAGTGCAATGAACTTGCTCGATTATTTGCTACTAAAGTGGCTGACATCAGGGAGGTGCTCCAACTGGCACACTCTGAGGGTGGTGTTGTAGATCAGCATGAGGCTGCTGCCCCTTGGTTTTCCTGGAGTGCCTTTGACCGACCGGAATTTGTGGATATCATGCGGATTGTCTGGGGTGCACGCCCTACGTGCTGTAGTTTGGATCCAGAACTAACTTCCCTGATTTTTGGGTTGTATTGACTCTATTGGTCCGGTCCTAGCATGGATAGTCTGGTGCTCCCTGGAAAAAAGTGAGTTTCTGAGCTCTCTGAAGGAGGCTGTGGTAACACCCTCCTGAAGAAAGCTTCTTTGGACCCAGAATGCCATGCAAACTACAGACCAATCTCTAGCCTTCCCTTTTTAGATAAGGTGATTGAGAAGGTAGTGGCTGTATAACTGGAGAACCATTTGATCATCCATGAGATCTATGAACCCCTACAGTCCGGTTTTCAAAAAAGGCATAGTACTGAGGGGGCGCTGGTTCGGGTGCTCAATGATCTCCTGATGGCTAGGGATCAGAGGAACCATTCCATTCTGCTTCTCCTAGATCTCTCATCAGCTTTCGACACCATGGACCATGGGGTTCTGCTTGAGTGTCTGAGGTTCATCTGTGGACTATCGGATGTAGTCCTCAGGTGGTTTATTTCTTACCTCAGTGGAAGAACCCAGAGAGTGGTGTCCAGGGTTTATTCCTCGGACCCAGTTTCTTTGTCTTGAGCGCTTCATCAGGGCTCGTATTGCCCCACCATGTTGTTTGCAGTGTATATGCTGCCCCTCTGAGACATTGTAAGACAGTATGGGCTGAGGTTTCACTGCTATGCTGATGATACCCAGCTCTATCTTTCTTTTGCACCCGATCAGGATGAAGCTCTCTGTCTTCAATAACTGCCTTAGTGAAATCCAGGAGTGGATGGATTCGAGTTGGTTGAAGTTGAACTCGGAAAAGACTGAGGTGTTGGTAGTGGATCCAGCGCGCCGGATAGGGGGTTGGGAGCTGGTTCACCCTCAGGACTTTATCTTGGGGGTGTTTCATTCCCGACGTCTGAATGGGTGCATAACCTGGGGGTAATATTTGATGAGGGTTTGACTATGCATTTGCAGGTGTCTGCTGTCATCAAGTCCATTCTACCATCGCAGGAATATCTCCAGGATTAGGCACCTTGTTCCCTCCGGCAATCTTCCTATGCTGGTCCATGCCTTTGTGTCTTCGCGTCTGGACTACTGCAACTCCCTTTACCTAGGGCTTCCTGGGGTTGAAGTCCACCACCTGCAGCTAGTGCAGAATGCAGCGGCCCAGCTTTTGACTGGTACTTCTCGATCCAGCCATATTTTGCCAGTGTTGTGCGGACTGCACTGGCTGCCAGTACAGTGGTGGATCACCTTTAAAGTCAGTCTTCTGACTTATAAAGCCCTACATGGACTTGGCCCTGACTACTTGAAAGAGCTCCTGGTCCCTTACTGCTCTGGGCATTAGCTTCGCTCAGCTGGTGGGTTGCTAGAGATCCTGAGGATGTCCTTGAAATCTTCTGGGGCTTGTACATTTAAGTACGTGGCACTGATGCTCTGGAATTCTCTACCCCGCCATTTAAGGGAGTGCATGAACGTGGAGGGGTTTAAAAAGGCCCTAACAACATATCTGTGGACCCAAGTATTTGGAGTCTGATTGTATTTATTTGATTAATTGTTTTTACTGGAATTTTTATCTATGTATTTTGTATGGTGCCTTAATTTGTTTGAAAGGCACCATAAAAATAAAGTGTATTATTATTATAACATACCAAGGAGGTACAGAATATGTGGTAGAAAATTCATTTTGACAATGCTGACCCTTCCCCAGAGTGAAAGAGGCAAGGAGGCGCAATGTTGCAGATCCACCTTAATCATTTGCGGAAAGGAGGTGAGGGTTTCCTTAATTAAGGCCGACTGGTTCCTAGTAAGAGGTATGCCTAAGTAAGTCAGCACTGTAGGTTCCCAAGCTAACCCCACGTTCAAGATCTGCTCAAGAACATGACCATTAAGGGTTAGGACCTTGATATTTTCCAAATTTAATTTGTATCCAGACAGTGCAGAAAACAGCTGAATCTCAGCCAGTGCAGTAGGGATAGAAATGTAAAGATCCTCAACATGCAGCAGCAAATCATTCACATAGGCAGCTAATTTGTGAGAGCCCCCCCCCCCCGACTGAGATTCCATGTATCAACAGGTTGTTTTGGAAGTGCTGAAGTGTTGAAGTAAGGAGTAAGGGCTCTAAGTATAAATTTAAAAAGGAACAGAGACAAAGGGCATCCCTGCCTTGTCCCCACTGCAAAGGGAAGGCAGCAGACAAAACACCATTACACCAAAATTTTGGCTGTTGGATTACTATATAGCCCTTTGACCCAAGTGAGAAACTTCTGAGGAAAACCAAACTTTTCTAAAACAGAAAACATATAAGGCCAAGTAACTCTATCAAAGCCATTTTTGGCATCCAGGGAGACCAGAATCGAAGGAGTCTTGCTCTACCTGGATGCAGACATTAGATAATACAGTTTACGAAGATGATCTTGAGAGAGAGAGGGAGAGAGAAGACCTGTCATAAAAAACACTTGCATTGGGCTTATCAGACCATCCCAGATGAGTTGTAACCGATTTGCGAGCATCTTGGCCAGTATTTTAATGTCTGAATTTATCAAAGAAATCTGTCTATAGCTACCTGGTAATAAGTCATTCTTCACCGGCTTCTGCAAAAGAGGTAATCCAAGCCTGGGTGAAAATGGAATCCGTAATGCCCATCAAAAATAAATGGTTAAATAAATGGGTTAAATCTTCCACAGAAACCTTACAAAAATTGTTAGTGAATCCATCAGGACCTGGAGCTTTGTCCGACCGGAGCTGTTGAATCGCTCGACAAACCTCTTGCACCAAAACAGGGCCTTTTATCATCTCCTGCTGCTGTGGAGTTGGGGTTGGAAGCTGAAGAGGTACCAAATCGGATTCAGTATGGTCCAGGGGCATCGTCCGAAGACTCTTGTCAGATTCAGAGCACTATAGAAGTCTCCAAAAACTTCAGCGATGACCCACGGTTGAGTAACTATGGTACCATCTGTACAGGATTGAATATGAGGCATGGCCTTGGATAACTAATTAGCAGAGAATGAAGCATAGGAGGAGGAATAATAGGCATATTGTTTATTGGGGGTGAAGGACACCTGGGATCAATCAGCCCAAGAGAGTCTATCAACTCCCTGAGACTTTGCTGCCTGGGGGTTAAACCTTTCTGGAGGAGAGAGGACCTATGCAGGTCCATTTGATGTACCAACTTCCAATCGCCTCTGAGAATAACTGGTAAGCATGTAAATGTGGCCAATTCAGTGCCCAAGTCCACAAAAAAAAAGGTCAGAGAATCGATATTTGGGCCATATACAGAGCCCAGCAATACTTCCATTAGGCCCAACCAACCGGTGTAAAAAGATGCATCACCCCTCAGGGTCCCATAGTTCATGAATAGGTTGGAAAGCCAATCTAGGTGCCAACAATATGGATACCCCTCTTTTCTTATTACTGTTACTGGTCAGCCCAGTCTTTCCTAAAGAAACCCACGTCCTTGCGTCGCAAGTGGTTTCCTGTGGAAAAGCAGTCCCAGCTTGAAATTTTAAGTGGCACAGGACTGTGTGGCATTTCCGTTTTTCTTGGGCTCCCTTAATATTCCATGTGACAAACATATATGGATTGCTCATTGCATCTAACAGATAGAACCTGAAGCTATGCCATCCAATTAACAAAACCCATTCGAGTGGTGTAGATGTGCCCTGGCCACCTTTTGCCTTCCCCTCCACAATCTCCAAATCCTCAGATCTAAATAAATGTAAAGTCTTTAACCCCCCCCCCCCCATTAACCCTGTTCCAAAAATATAAAACATTACACCCAAAAGCCAAAAATACAACCCCCAACATACAAACACCCAAATTAAATCAACTAACCCCAGTCCACTCACTACTCTTCTAACATACCATGGCCCATGCTGTTCAAACTGACTGCCCATATTGATCCCCCAGCCCCACGCTGCCTCAACTGCACCCTCCCCAAAACCAAACCAAAACACTTACAAGTATATATCCTATTAAATACATTCTAAGTCCCATAACTAAATCCAGGTAAAACTAAAAAAAAAATATAATCCTTAACTCAAGGAGAGTAAGATGTGCTGTGTTCTCCCATACATGCAGAAACTACTACAAAGAAAAATTCCTTTAAATAAAGAGGAGAAAAAAAGACTCCTGGAAAATGAAATGGCATGTAATGTCCCATCTGGCAAATAGAACAAGGTAAATCCAATGTTGAATATTGGGATGACAAATAATTAATGTCTGAGTCTTAGTAGTGCCCCTGGATGGAAAGAAAGCAACCAAAAATATAAACTATGATCCTGATGATGTCCGGGTCAGAGGAACATATTATTCGCTAGTTAAGTGGTCCATCAACAGCCTGGTTTAAGATATCACAAAATAACATGCTCACATCACTACTTTTTTTTGGACAGTGACCAAATCGTGAAACATGAAAAAAAAATTTGAATCAGACATTTTAGTGGGGAACAGTACCAACTGGGTGCTCATCTAACACTGAATCTCAGCCAGGGCACAGCAATTCAAATTAATAAAAACACGTCAGAAAATAAAACAGTACCCTGCCCTCCTTGGCTGGGATATTCAAAGGGGTTGTGCATGGCGCATCGGTGTTGCGCCATTTGCAACCCACTGATGTGCCCCAGCGCGATATTCAAAAGGGGATGTTGCACAGTGCAAATCCTGATGCGCTTGGGTGCATCAGTAATGTATGCTGGCGTTAGTGCGGGGTGCCCAAGATTCATGGCGACATCCCGATATTCAGCCCGGGATGTGTGGCACATATGCAGGCACACACCCGCCTTGCATCACACAGGGGGGTGCAAAGATGTGCCCCCCCTCAAAAAAAGAGGAACAATTTGGGGGACACCCACAGGCTGGCCACTGCATTGCTGGGTGCAACACGGCAGCCGTCAGCTGTGGATGGTCACCTGACATCCCGAGTCACAGGCCAGGCTTCTGGCCCCCCCCAATGCCCAATTGTGGGCTCTGTAAATAATGAACTCCCCTGGTGGTCCAGTGGACCTGCCCTCCAGCCCAATCGCAGGCTTAGTAAAGTTAAATGTGTCCTTGGTGGTCCAGTGGACCGAATCACAGCCGATCGCGGGCTTAGTAAATTTAAATGTTTCCCTGGTGGTCCAGTGGACCGAATCCCAGTCTGATCGTGGGCTCTGTAGACGTAGATAAATCCCTGGTGGTCCAGCCCCCCCAACCCGCCCTCAGACCCGCTAGCCTGTTCCCTCCCCAGTCAGCGGCAGGCGGCAGCTCCCTACCCTCAAGCCATCCGCCCGAGATGACAGTGTACAGTACAGCTGTATGCCCATTGGTCCACTGCATGGACCAATGGGTGTGCAGACCGTGCTGTACTACATCTGATATGTGAATGGACATTCACATATCGGAACTATTAATACTGTACAGTCTGCATGCCCGTTGGCCCCGCAGTGGAAGCCAGTAAGCGACACAACGGTACTAGTGCGGCTGTCGTCTGGCGGCGGCTGAGCAGCAATGGTGGGGGAGCTGCCCGCGCCGCTGACACAATGAGGAGCAGGTGGCAGGTCTGAATGGAGTGGGCAGGAAGGGAGTACCGCTGGACCTGAACTGTCTAATTTACTAAGCCTGTGATCAGGCTGGGATTCACTGGACCACCAGGTATACATTTAACTTTACTAAACCCGCGATTGGGCTGGGGGGCAGGTCCACTGGACCACCAGGGAGTTTACAATTATGCAAAGCCCGTGATCGGGCATTGGGGTGCATTGTCGCCAAGGTGCAGGGGGTGTCTGTCCCAGACAGCAGCAGCCTGGCAGGGCGCCAGGCGCAAGTCGCCAGGGATCGGCATACCTGCATGCAAATGGGGCATAATGACATGCAAATGGCCCCATTTGCCCCTTGCATGCATAATGGCCCAATTTGCATACCCACTGCTGAATATCGCGGTTCCTGCACCTAGCACAACTGCACTTGTGCTGGCACATCCCTCTGCTCCTCTCTTGCCACTTGGCGCTGGTGCAGTGCCATTGCGCCATGCACAATGCAGGCGGCCATGGTGCCATATTCAACAGTGCTGAGCCATGGCACAGCACCATTGAATATCGCCCAGGCCACGCCCTGGCGCATCTCAGTTGCGCTGTGCCCAGGCTTGCTCCCCTGCCTGGCGCAGTCTAAATATCCGGCCCCTTGAATACAAAACCGCACACATGGTACCAACTTCTACTCTGGTGTAAAGTCCAGAGGGCTACACTAGAAGATAGAATTCCCGATGTTGCTTGCCATCCTTATGTCTGATTATGGGAACTCGTAGGAAAGAATTGGGAAGAGTGAAGAAATGAAAGTTTGATGACCCTTACAGCCATATTAAAAGAACTTCAAGGGCTTTTGAAGAGATCAGGATAAAGAATTGTAAGCTTCTTAGCCGCTTGATCCACAGAGTCAAAGCTTCTCCTGGTTCCATTGTGTAGTAGCTGAAGCCATGCAGGATATAGCATCCAGAAGCCAATACCAGACGCAATTAGTTTGGTAATGAAGGAGTGATAAGCTGCTTGCTTCTGATGAACTGTGAGTGGAAGGTCCTGTGCAATTCTTAAGCAGGCCTCCTCCAAGGAGACCTCATGCAGCTCCCACACTCTCTTTAAAACATGTTGCCTATCCAAGTAATTTTAAAAAGTTGAAAACGAGAGCGGGGGTGAACCCTCGGATGGCATCTGGTGGAGTGCACAGTGCACCCTCTCAACAATGTATGAGGGGCTATTCAGGGAGGGTCTTGCCACCTTTTCACTTAACTTTTGCACATAATGCAGCATGTTGGGAGACCCTCTACCCCCTCCAGGAGTCCCAGGATGAACACATTGTTGCGCTTTCTTCTCCCCTCGAGATCCTCCAGGCGGACTTCAAAACAGACATTTTTCTGTCTGCAAGACATCAACTCCAGGTCCAGTCGGGTCTGCCTGTCATCAAGTGAACTAATGTGAGTTTCAGTATCCCCCACTCACTAATGTAGCATTTCTGTGGAGAGTCAGATGGCTTTAAGTCCTTCAGTAAGGAGCTGAAGGGCATCTTTTACTGGTGTAAATTCCTGAAGGAATCGATCCTTAGTAAGAGCAGCCAAAGCACCAGTGGGGTGGCTAGGTGTTAGTCTGTGCTTTCGATTGCTTTGTGGCCTTATCCCTCTCCAGCATTGCAGGTGGAGTGTGACGTGGAGGGGGGTTCTTCATCTCTGCTGTACCTCCACAATTCTCAGTGGATCCAGCAGAATAATGCGGGCACGATGCTAAAGAGACTTCAGAAATTCCTGAGCAGCTAAGTGCAGTTGAATAAGACAAGTAAAAATAGCTTAAATAGTGGAGAGTGGGCTGGAGCGGTCGAGGAGTGCCGTTACTTCATGCAGTGCATCACGTGACTCCCCCAGACAGTGTAATCTTATGGGAGGTCTGGCTTGACGGCATCAGGGGTCTATCACAATACCAAAGTGATTATTTTATATTTGTCTGGCAGTTCTGGAAAGCTTTATTTGTATTCTAATATGGCCAGAATTATACAGCAGTTTAATTTTGGCAGCAGCATTTTCTTGCTTGAGGCAGCAGCTCACCCCGAGTGACAGACAGTACAATATGGGAACTGGCAGGAGAGCTTGTGGAACCACGGTGGATCTGTTCTGTCCATTATAGTCTGGTACGGTACAGCAGGACTGGAGAATGACACATGGGGTGCCCCTCCACAAGATAAGGACCAAAGTATAATTTCCCCCCTCTATATTGCCTATGTCTGGCCTCACTTGGATTTTGACACCACCTTGTGTTGCCCATCTAAAATTCAATATATCAATCAAATTGAAAAGGTACAGAGAAGAGCAACCAAAACAATACATTCTATGAAAGAAAAGTCATATAGTACAAGACTGACAGAACTAAAATTAATGTAATTTGAACAATGCCGTATCCAGGGTGACGACCTGATGTTGTTCAACATAATTCATAGAAATAAACACTTGGACGAAGGACCATTCTCTCCAGGTTGTTGGACAGAAATTCAAGTCCTCAAAGAGAAAATGCTTCTTTTCTCAGAGGGTTGTCAACCCTGGGAATGCTTTGCCGATTTTGAAATAATTATAAGCAAAAATAAAGCACCACATAAGTAAGTGGAGGGCCCTGTGTGATCTCTATTTGTCACTAATGTAAACAGGACAAGTAGAACTGCCACTGGAGCAGACCCAACCTTGGCTATTTTGATTTTTCAGATTGATTCTCCTGACATAACATGCATTCAAGCAAAAATGGGTCTGAAAACCACAATTTGGAAGGCTTTGCAGGGACATTACAGTATGCTTGTCATGTGAACTGTGGCACAAATAACCCATGAATAACCCCTTTCAGTCTGTTTTCTTCATCTGATGATCTGGCTATCTTCCCACAAGGATCAGAGAGAAGGGATATACTGTAGATCCAGCAGTCTCTTCACAGTTCCGAGTCATTCCCTCTGACATATGATAGTAACTTGCATTGTATATTATGCTCCTGTCTAATGTTCCTATTTTCATTCACAGTCCATGGCACTGTGGAGTTAGAATTATAAAACTACACTTAATGGAGTAGTGGCAGCTTAGATTTTGCTGCTGGTAGGAAAATCTGACGTGGAAACAAAATGTGACGAGACGTCAGTCCCAGGTGTGTATTTTGCAATTAAGGATAACGCCAACAAAAACACCAAGAGCACTGCTAAATAATTGGGTGTAATGAGCAGTCAACTGGCTCATTTTTCTACTTCAGGTATTTGGACTGAAACTAGAGTTTCAGCACACACATGCCTTTGATAACCAGAAACTGGTAAATAGTACGGTACAAAACAAAAGGCACAAGCGGGTAGCACTCTGCCATAAACTAATGAAATAAACACTCGAACAATGCTGGGGTGACGCATGGAGCCTGCGGCACCATGTTTCACTCCAGCATTGTCTGGATGTTCAATCTCGTTTATGGCTGAGTGCTACCCGCTTGTGCGTTTTGTCTTGTTCCTCATTTGGGTTTGGCACCCGTTAGTTCTGTGGTGCCCGGGTCCACTTGTGGTTTCGTTTAAATAGTATGGTATAATGGACTATAGTCCAGCCCTGACATAGTCATTAATAGCATAGGAACTTTAGGTCATGAATGCTTGCTTTTATACTGTAAGAGAGACCACAATGAGAATTCATGACACCCTGAAAACCAGCAGCTCCGCAGTACTACAAAAATACTGTCCACACGCACAAGAATTCATTTTGTACTATTTATATTCCCCATGGTATACAACTGGCAGAATGTAACGTAACATTTTTTGCATGAACATGCTACCGGCTGCATCACCTCCCCCAAAAAAACGCTGAAGGCAGTTAAAAACCAGCAGCTGTCCTTCACAGGCAACACTTCTCAATGACACTCTGGGCGGATAGGGGGAGGAGCAGGAGCATACACGACACAAATAACTCTGCTCTATATGACATGCTTAATGTTCAGCGCAGTCACTTCCGGGTTTCAGTGATGGTTTTTTAATAACATTTTATTTTTCTGTGGTGATCCAAATGCCAAAAACTGCAGAATACTTTGGAATCCAAAGACCGATGCAGAGGCTGTTTGCAGGTCCGTTTACCAGAGACCCTCTTGAAGTGCAGCTCTTGTTGCATTTCCTGATCTTTGTTTGGAGCCACTGCTCAGCTTTTAGTGGATGTGCATTGGGGGTGGTTTTTGTGTCCTTTTTTTTTTTTTTTATTCTTGTGTGCTGAAAAAGTAGCCTTGACTCTTTTGTAGGCAGAAGCATACATAGATACATGGATGGTGTCGGCAGATAAGGGCCTATGGCCCACCCAGTCTCCCCATTTGAGCTTGTAAGTTTGTTTGTTTTCCTAGAAGTCTGTTGCCCCTTACCCTTGACCTCCAGAATTCCTTTATGTCTATCCCATGCATTCTTAAATCCCGTGATTGTTTCAGCCCCCACCACTTCCTCTGGCAGGGTGTTCCACTTGTTCACCACCCGTTCTGTGAAGAAATTCTTCCTCACAATCATCCTCCCTCCAATTTCATCCCATGCCCTCTAGTCCTGGAGCATCATTTTCGCTTAAAAATAGTGTATTCCTGCACCCTGTTCCTCTCTGTAAGATACTTGTATGTCTCTATCATATCCCCGCTCTCCCTCCTGTCCTCCAGGGAGCACATGTTCGGTTCCTTCAACCTGTCTTCATCGGACTTGTGATGCAATCCATGCACCATCTTTGTTGCCCTCCTCTGAACCTTCTCTACCCTGTCTATGTCCTTATGTAAGTAAGGACTCCAGAACTGTACACTGTACTCCAGGTGGGGCCTCACTAGTGTCTTGTATAGTGGAATTATGACCTCCCTTTTCCTGCAGGTGATGCCCCTGCCTATACATCCCAGCATCCTATTTGCTTTACCTGCTGCCTTGTCACACTGTTTCCCTACCTTGAGGTCATCAGAGATGATAACCCCAAGATCCCTTTCCTGCTTGGTGCATGCTATATCCTCACCCCCCAACTGATATATTGTGCCAGGGTTTTTGTGCCCCATATGCATTATCTTGCACTTCTTTGCATTGAATTTCAACTGCCAAACCCCTGACCATTCTTCAAGTTTCTGCAGGTCCCTTCTCATTCTGTCTACACCCTCTGTTACAGAGCTTTGTGTCATCAGTGAACAGTGAAATTCTGCCTTCTAGGTCCTGCACAATGTCACTGATGAAGATGTTGAATCAAGCCTTCTGAGCTAAGGTGCTTGTATTTTGTAAAGATAAAGGTATTCAGAGTCTGTTCTTGTTTGGCTGGAAACATTTTCTCTGTTTATTTCTCAAAAGCCATTACATTAGAAGATTGTTCTAGTAACTTATTGCCTATTTTTTTGAAGGTGGCATGTATGGGAATGGATACTTTCTGACAAGATAAATCCCAACAAGCTTAAGTCAAACTCTCCTTCCTCTCCATCCATCTCCTGTGTGGGGATAGTAAGCATTTCTGCCATGCCTCTTAAAAAGGTAAAACATAGACTTTGACAGCAGATAAGGACCGCTTGGCCCATCTAGTCTGCCCATTTCCCCTACCTATGGGATAGGCCGCAGATCCTAGTTAACCAACAGCCTATTTCTTCCTACCCCCCACAAGAATTGCCTTATGTCTGTCCCATGCATTCTTGAATTCTCCCACAGTTTTAGACCCCACAACCTCCTCAGGAAGGCTGTTCCATGCATCCACTACCCTCTCTATGAAATAATACTTCCTCACATTGCCCCTGAACTGCCCCCCTCTATCTTTAAATTGTGTCCTCTTGTTCTACCAAGTCTCTCTTTCTGAAGGATGCTACCCTCTTGGACTTTGTTGATTCCACTGAGGTACTTAAACGTTTCTATCATGTCTCTCCCCCCCCCCTTCTTTCCTCAAGGGTATACATATTAAGCTCCTTTAGTCTCTCCTCATACGGCTTCTCTTGCAGACCCTGCACCATTTTAGTTGCCCTCCTCTGGACTGCCTCTATCCTGTCTTCGTCCTTGCGGAGATGAGGTCTCCAGAACTGGACACAGTACTCCAGATGGGGTCTCACCAACTGTCTGTACAGAGGGATAACAATTTCCTGTTTTCTGCTGCTGATGCCTCTCCCTATGCATCCCAGTATACCCCCAGCCCTCCCTACTGCCTTCTCACATTGCTTGCTAACCTTAAGGTCATCTGATATGATTACCCCCTGGTCCCTTTCCTTTTTTGTTGTTTTTACTACCTTCCCCCATTGTGTATTCTTCCCCTGGGTTCTTGTTTCCCAGGTGCATTATTTTGCACTTCTTTGCACTGAATCCTAGCTGCCATACTACTGACCATTCCTCCAACCTTGCCAAGTCCCTTCTCATCCTTTCCACGCCTCCTTGTGTATCAACCCTGTTGCAGATCTTTGTGTCATCTGCAAAGAGGCATACTTTTCCTTCCAGTCCCTCTGCAGTGTCACTTATGAAGACATTAAAAAGGACTGGACCCAATACTGAACCCTGCGGTACCCCACTAGTAACCCCTCTTTCTTCAGAGTGGACTCCATTTACTGTTACCCTCTGTGTCCTATTCTCCAGCCAGTTCTTTACCCAGGCTATCATCTTGGGACCCACTCCCAGGCTGGCTAACTTGTATATTAATCTTTTGTGTGGGACTGTGTCAAATGCCTTGCTAATGTCTAGGTAGGCCATGTCCACAGCCCCTCCCTGATCTACTACTTTGGTCACCCAGTCAAAGAAATCTATTAGATTCGTTTAAGAGTTTGAAGTCATTCAGTTCCTTTGGGGAAGGGGGGAAATCCATGTGCCCTGTGTCATCAGTTGTGATGGGATCTTCCTCTTCCTCGTAATATGCTATACTGGGGAGGGAGGTAGAGGGTGGCAGTTATTTCCACATCTGTTCGAATTTCCATTGAGGGTAAAGCTGGCTGAGCTGGAGTCACACTGGGCTCCTGCTTCTTCCTTTTTGTCTCGGTGTGTTTTTGCTTTCTGGGATGTTTTAAACTTGCAAAGGAAGCTGGCTCTCTGCATGTCTTCTTTTTTTTTAATTCAAGTTTAATGAAAATCCAGAATCTGCATACCTTCAATCATATTATACATTCAAACTACATTTGTAGGACACCTAAAATTTCCAGTTATACAATATTATGTCAATTTCATTCAAAATGACAAAACTTCATCTCTACTACTAATTTTATACCAGGATGACAGCCACCTCTCTCTCCCCTATAACATCAGGAGTGACAAGTCTAGGCCCCCAACTCCCCCCCCCAGCCCCATTTCTCAATGCCCCTGTTGAGCGCTTCTTAGGATGAGGTGGCTCTAGTTATCCATCTTGTCCATCTCTGGACATAAGTTTGTGTTCTGTGATTTATTTTATGAGTTAATTCCTCCATTTCTTGAATTGTGGAGCACCATTGGTGTAGGTCAGGGGGGTCAGGGGAGAGCCATCTCCTGGTGATTGATTTGTAAGCAGCTGACAGGAGGATGTTCCACAGGTACCTGGCGTCTACTCCCCTGACTTCGTCCGGGGACAATCCCAGTACTGAGTTTTTCAGTGAGAGCTGTGGTGAGCAAGAGAATAGTCCAGCCAGGACCTGGGATACCTGCTGCCAGAAGGGTTGTATAGTTTCACATTCCCAGAATATATGGGAGTGGTGTGCTAGCTGTGCTCAACAATTTCTCTAACAGTGGGGTGATATCCCTGTGCTCCATTTGCATTGGACAACAGGTGTGTAAAAGTATCTTATCCTCACTTTTCAAGTGAATTCTCTCAAATTTGGTGAGAGGGTGGTTTTGTGGGTTAACTGAAAGACCATTCCCCACTCAGCCTCTGTTATGTACAGTCCTGCTTCCTCTTCCCAC
Organism: Neoceratodus forsteri; assembly: GCA_016271365.2. Taxonomy (NCBI): domain Eukaryota; kingdom Metazoa; phylum Chordata; order Ceratodontiformes; family Ceratodontidae; genus Neoceratodus; species Neoceratodus forsteri. The sequence continues at coordinate 648,141,182 of CM057452.1, forward strand.
TTGGTCATAATCTGGAGTGTAATTCCAGCATAGAACTGTCTAAGTGCCCTGTAAATGGTAGAGGTGTGACCCTTTATGTATTTATTTTTTTTTTGCTTTGTTTTTCTGCACCTTTGTCTCCTAACCTCTGCTCCTTCAGGCCTCCAAGGTACTCTGCTCCCCGACCCTACCAACTTCCCAGGGTCTGCTCCTAGAGTGCCATGCTCGCTAATCCCGGGGCCCTTGATGGCCCGGATTGCCCCCGGGCAGGGTGAGGAGAGATACCCCCCCCACCTTTCTCTATCCCTGAGAGAGCGAGCTGCACAGTTCCGGCAGTCATCATCTAGGAGGATTGGAGATGTTTTTCCTCCCAGTTACACCCCCCCCCCAACATTGGCATGCAGTGAGAAACAAGGAGTCGAATGCACGCTGAGATGTGCGTCCACTCCAGTCCTCTGCCAGTGTCGACCCCAATGCTGTAGCGTCTCCCTGCTGCACCGCCATCCCCCGAGCTCCCCAGTGGGCGGTGGCATTGCGGCGGGGAAAGCTTCCCATCCCACCCCGGAGAAGGAGAGCAAGCCATTGGGTGCTCGATCCTTCTCCCTCCCGACCCCCAGCGGCCCGAGTCTGTTCCCGAACCCGGGGTCACCAGCATGGTGTGGCGTCTAGCGCCTCAACCCTCAGTGCCACTGGACCGGCCTAGATGTGACCCTTTTTAAGCTCCCTGGATATGACTGACTGAAGGACACTAAGTAGGTGATCTATTTTGGTGTCTTGGCTAGCAGCCTTTTTGGCAGTTTGGATGTAAGATCTCAATTGGAGGAAGCAGTAGCGGTCTCTATTTCTTAGATGGTATGTTTGTTTTATGGTTTGGAATTCTAGAATTGTGTCTCCAGAGACCACTTGACCCAAACTGTATAGACCTAGTCTCAACCAGAGCCTGAATGCATGGTTCAGCCTGGCCGGGGCAAATTGCTCTGACCAGACAAACCACTGCAGGGGCCAGGTAGCTCTCCCTATTTTGTATTTCGCCCAGAGTCTATGTGTCATGTTTAATGTACTCGCTACGGCTATCAAAGTGGAATCTCTGCTCCTTGACAGCTTGCTGTCTGCCACTCTACCGGGGGGGGGGGAGGGGACCCTCTGAGAGATGTAGCTTTATGTCCTTTCTGTGAGCCTCATATGCCTTTGAACACCACAAGAGGGCATTCCTCAGGTAGGCAGCCATACAGTAGTCCTCGAGGTCGGGAACTGCTGTCCCACCCCCTGATTTGTCTGCTTGTAGGATTTGTACTTTTATTCTTGGTTTGCGGGGGAACCAAATACATTTTGAGATGATCCTCTGCCAGGCCCAGAAATGTGCCCGATGGATATTTATTGGAAGGGACTGAAAGAGGTAAAGGAATCTGGGAAGGATGTTCATGGTGAATGAATTTTGGAGTATAGTAGTAGTTTTTAAAAGTTCCCATTTGGCTATGTCTTGCTGAAGATGTGATGGTAAGGGACCATAATTTAAGAAGAAAAGCTTCCCTAGTTTTGTGATTTGAATTCCTAAATGTTTAATTTTTTGTTTGTTCCAATTTAGGGGGTAAAGCTCCATTATTTGTGGGGGGGGTAAGAAAAATCTTAGGATTTTTGTTTTGTCTTTATTGAGAGAGTATCCTGCATGAAGCCAAATTCAGTACGTGTGTTCCAGATCTCAGGGAGAGATTTATTAGGGTTGGTGATATAAAGTAGCACATCATCTGCATATAGTGAGATTTTATGTTCCGTATCTCCCACTGTAACCCCAGTAAGATTAGAATTTTCACAAATGGTATAAGCCAGGGGCTCTATGTAGAGGACGAACAACAATGGGGGCAGGGGGCACCACTGTCTTGTTCCGCGGCCCAGTGGAAATCTGTCAGAAATGCTGCCCTTTATTCTGATGTTTGCCTGCAGGGCCATACATAGGGTCTTGATGGCGTGTCTCATAAGTTTGGGAAGCCAAATTTCCCAAGGACTGTAAACAAGAAAGGCCAGGAGACTTTATCAAATGCCTTCTCAGCGTCCAGACTCATAACGCAGGCTGTTTTTTTTTTTTTTTTTCTTTAGAGATCTTATTTATAATATTTATGGTGCGCCTGACACTGTCTGGGGCTTGATGGCCAGTGATGAAGCCCGTCTGGTCCTGGGAGATTATTTAGGGGAGAAGGTGATTCAGTCTAGTGGCTAGGATTGAGGTGAAAATGTTGTAGTCCACACTGAGTAATGAAATAGGGTGGTAAGAGCTGCACTCTACTGGGTCCTTGTCCTGTTTATGTAGAACTAATATAGTGTCATAATTCCAAGAGGGGGGGACTGCTCCCTCCTCCAGCCACACCTCATTGATGGCCTGCAGGAGACGGGGTGCAAGTTCTTCAGTCTGCACTTTGTAAATCTCCCCACTGAACCCATCTGGACCTGGGCACTTCCCGCCTTTAGATGTTTGGTGACTATTTCAGACCTCTGGATGGGAGACAACAGGGCCAGCTGTTGGTCCTGGGTCAGGACAGGTAGTCTCAGGGCATCAAGGAACTGTTTTTTCCCCCTGGAATTAGGTCTTACTTTGGGGGTGATATAAGTTCTTACAATATCTAACATATGCCTCCAGTACCTGTTCGCCCTTGTGAGTTAAAATCCCTGTTTTAGGGTGTTTGATTTTTGTGATGGTAGCCCTAGCTTGGCGTTGTCAGAGTCTGAAAGCTAATATTTTAGAGGCCTTTGAGCCTCCCTCATAGTAGGATTGTTTTAAGTAGCTGAGGGCTTTTTCTGTGTCTATTTGCTGGATCTTTTGTGTTTGGGTTTTGGTCATTTTGATTTCCCCGTCTGTTTGTTCAGTCCATTTTTGTTTCTGTTGTAGTTCTAGACTTCGAAGTTGAGAACTAAGCCGTTCTATCCAAGCTCTCCTTTCCCTCTGTTTAAAAGAGCTGATGGAGATAAGCTTACCCCTCAGTGCTGTTTTCAGTGTGTCCCAGAGCATTTGGGGGGACTGTGTCCGGACAGGAGTTTAGAGTTATTGTCTGGGTGATGACTTCTTTGAATCTATCGAAGGTATCTTTGTCTCTCAATAGGGAGGTGTTCAGACTCCACTGAGTTCTCTTTTTGGGAAGGTTGAGATCCCATTCTGTGAACAGAGGCTGGTGGTCAGAATGCACTGTTGTACCCACCCACGAATGTCCAAATCTGGAGCAATCCCTGGCATGAGTCATGAACATGTTAATTCGGGAGTAGATTTTGTCTTGGAGAGTAATAGGTAAAATCTTGGGATCGAGGGTATTTCTCTCACCAGATGTCCAGCAAGCCCGTTTCTGCAAGGAGCCTACTAAAAAGCCTGGCTGTACGTGACCCAGGAGAAGGAATTTGAGAGGTGGACTTGAGCTTTCTATTTATTGTTGGGTTCCAGTCTTCCCCCATCAGTAACATCCCCCTTGCCTTTTCAGCGACCATCTTGACTAAGGCAGAGTAAAAAGCAAATAATGAACGTGGGGGGGGTACATAAACGTTTACTAAAGTCACCTGGTTGTCCTGCACCCTCCCATGGATTAAAAATATACCTCCGTCCCAGGTCTGCAAAGACTTGCTCGTCCTCGAACAGCAAGGTGCTTGACATGAGCACTGCCACACCCCTTCCCCCCCCCCTTTCGAGAGAGGCATGAAAGACCAAAGGGAAAGCCTTGCTTTTAAACGTTGCTGCTTCTATAGGGGCGAGGTGCTCTCCTGTAGAAAAATGATGACACTGCTGCTCTTTAATGAACTTTAGAACCTTTTTCCTCTTAACCGGGCTATTTAGCTCATTAATGTCGGATATCACTTTCGTAGCTAGACTTGACACGTTCAAGTTTATGGTCACTTGGAGTTCCTTGTATGAAAAAAGGAAGATAGATAATAGTACCAATGGAATGTAAGTTACTCCCAGATCGGTAGGCTTACAAACACAAATTGTACTAGAAAGCAGACTCAATATGATTCCAATTATCTGTGAAGGTTGCTTTCTAACTAAGAAACAAGCAACTAGCTAAACTAATAGAAACGGTTAACTATATACAGCAATGGCAGGATATCCTACTTGAAGCCTGTGAGTGAGTGAGTGAGTGAGTGAGTGAGTGTGTGTGTGTGTGTGTGTGTGTGTGTGTGTGTGTGTGTGTGTGTGAGTTGAGGCAGGCTTTGCTTCCAAGGTCAGGCAGCCACTAGCTGGCACCTGGGTGGTGCTGATCTAAGGCACTCTGAACCCTTGAGATGGGGTTGGGTATGGGTCTTCCTCTGAAGAGCAAATTGTAACTCCACTCCACAGAGCTGACCTACATCAGGAAGTCAAAATATAGTCAGAGGGTTGCTCCTGTTCTGAATAGTCTGAGTCGACTCCCCAGATTAGTAAGCTAGGTTCATGGTCAAGTAATTCGACCTTGTGCTCCTAAGGGTCCTCCTATTTCTGTCGGTGGATATATGAGCTTTTTGAGCTATTAATTATGAAATACCCAAGGGGAGGCAGCCTGCCTATGGTGATGATGACCAAAAGCCGCAATTGAGGGCTGGAGGTGCCAATTGACTACATGTAATCGATGGCGCCCCGCTGCTCGCTGTAAAAGCAACTGTGCATAGGCTCAAAGTGTGAGCTGGTATTGTGGCCAGCCACCTCCCACTAAGCCTATCCAGCCTGTGACAGAGAATAGCTCAGGTGAGCCGAGGATCATGTTGGCCACTCAAAACCAGCTACATGCAAACTTATACCAACATTGAATTATGCAGTCTTAAGCCTTTCTTAAACATGGAAAGGAAAAAAAGATTCTCGGACTAAAACAGTCGAGGTTTCTATTGCATTCAGGTCTGGCAGTATCACCAGAAATGAGCAGTCTCTTCGCATGCTGGGTATTCTCAAGCTCCGGACTCCTCCCCCACTTCCCCTGGTGCTGCCTCCCATTTGAGGCTGGTTGCACAATTAGTTATTTGGAGTGGTCTCACCTGCAGTTTGTCCCGCAGTAAAAGTGAGTTGCTGTTCATTCATCGAAGAGCAGGGTGACCAGCTGTAGCGTCATTTAGGGGTCTGAATGTGGGGGTGGAAATCAACATCAGGGAGTCCCAGCAAGGCTCAGCAGAGAACAAGCAATGTGACATATTCCTGCAACAGTCATGTATCTTGTATGGTCTGGGCCTGGGATAGCTGTGCCTATATTTGTGGGATGCCCTCATCAGGAGCCTCCAGGTTTCCTTCTGGTAAGATCACCATGCTGTATGTCTTGATTGTCGCAGCTACATCAAAGCGTAGGTTTGAATGTGGAATTGCCTGCTGCATGTCCTTCCTCTTGTGCCCTTTTTGTGCCACTGACCACGCCAACTGGATTAGCTCTCTCTCCAATTGCTCCTGGAGTACGGCAGGGGTTGTAATGCCCAGGCCCTCGAGATACGACTTGGCAGCAAGTAGGTCAGCAAATACTCTTGGACCCTGGTCCGTTTCAATTTGGAGTTGAGCTGGGTACAATATCTGGGCCCTCATGTTCCTTCCTCCTAGTTGCTTGAGTATAGGCCAGAGTGCTTTCCGCTGTTCTTGCACTTGGGAGGTGTAATCATTATCCAAAGTGATTTGGCTTTGTTGGAAGGTGATCTCTTGTTTTTTTTCCAAGCGCTGCTAAGCGGCTCTTCTTTTGTAGAATAACAAGTGAGTTTAACAACAAAGGATGGGGGGTCTGGCTCCTGCATTGGTGGGCTTGGGAACGAGTGACCTGTGCACTCTGTCCATTCTCAGATCTAGATCGTCGGGCAAGTTTAATGCTTCTTTTAAAAGTGTCTGCAAGAAGGATATCTCACTGGGTGCCTTGTTTTCAGCAGCTTCAGGGACCCCATATATTCGAATGTTCCAGGTCATTTAGCTTGTAGTTCAGTTCTCTCTCTCCTGAGCAAGGAGATAAAGTATGAGGCAGTCGAGGTGGTCAGATTGATCCACTTCTGTGGATAAACCTAATTCTTGCTTATCTGCTTGGTTTTCTATTCTGTTAATGTCCAAGCGGAGTTCAGTGAGCGTCGTGTCAATTTTGGATACTGTGCAGGCAGTTTAAATGATCGTGGCAATCAAGTCTGAATCTTCTGGGTCTTGCTGTGACTCGGGGGCATGCTTTCCCCTGCAGCCTCCTCCGCTGAAGACTTAGCCGATTTTTCTTTCATTAGACGCTCTCGCAGCTTATATGTTAGTGTCTCTTGTTGCTTGATATTGCTGGCTTTTGAACGGGTTGCCTTAGCTGGTGACTGCATGTCATTAAAAGGCCGATATCAAGCAATTTTAGAGGAGTCGGTTCAGAGTCCCAAAATCAGGCAGCCATTGAATTCCTGACATCACCGGAAGTCCCCTGCATGTCTCTTTATCCTTTTTGTGTTTGCTTGCACACATGTGCAAGGAACGTCTTGTCACAGTACGACTTTTTAAAGGTGTGTGATCCTCCTAGCCAATACAGTGCTCAGTGTAGCAAGCATGACCCTACCACACCAATAGGTGCTGAGCTGTCTATGACTACAGTTTGGCTGCAGTGGTCTTCACTTGAAAGAAAACTAACGCTGTAATCAGCGGTGGTAATGTACGTGTGTGTGTGTGTGTGTGTGTGATGTAGTTAGCGTATTGACGTTACCCTTCGCTGCTCAAAATCTCTGCTGCTGTCTTCCCCACTCCCTCGTTCTTGCCCTCCCCCACATTATGTGCTGGGGGGGGTGCCCAGTCCCCCTCGGCTCATGCACCCCCCCCAAGCACACTGTATGGCGGGGGGTACCCAATCCCTGTCGGCTCCAGCCACCTCCAACAAACACCCATGTGGCACGCTGGGAGACCACCCCAAGCACATTGTATGGCCAATGGGGTGCCCAGTCCCTGTCGGTTCCAATCCCTCTCCCAACAAACACCCAGATGGCACGCTGGGAGCAGCATACCAAAAGCCTCCCACGTCATCTTTTTTTTTTTTTTAAACCTGTAAAAACAGAAAATGGTCCATCACTGTCTGTGGTGCACCCTCCCGCAACCCGCACCCACCCTCGGCGCAACCTCACCCCATACTTACCTCTGGAACTCAGCACGACTGTCTTCGGTGGAGCGGAAACACACCTGCACTCTTCAAAGCCAACCGCAATCTGAGGAAATGCCAGTAAGCTGTATAATGTCATAAATGGGTTTTTCTTAACTTATGTGGATATCTCTGCCATTTTTGTGAATTTTGGCACCAAAGTTTCAACATGGGGTTCTCTGGACCCTTTATGAATTCAGTCACTGTCATGTCGCTATTTATTCCTGAAAGGTGATTTTGCAGTTACTGCGCAGAATCACCTTTCAGGACCAATTAACGAAATTACAGTGCCACTGTTTAAGAGGTAGGCTCCCAAAAGCCTGTGTTGCAAATTTGGTGAAAATACCAAAAAATATGACTGTTTACTGGCGCATAAGCAGAGTTTCCACGGACACTGTAACTCGTGAATTTGTTTACTATTTTCACTCCAGATTTTCAACATTGGCATTTTTTTCACACCTCCTTATGAACAGTACAGCTGTCATTTTTCACATCCTGGCCAAAATGTGTTTCTGGACATCTGGCGCACAATGGCACAGTCGCTGTGGGAAATCAGTATTCGGGACAGATTATGAAAACCACAGTGACACTGCTCATGAGTGGAGGTCACAAAATGCCTATGTTGAAAATATGGTGAAAGTCCACGAAATGACTGTGACGAGTGTGTGTAGCACAGTTTCCATGTACGCTTGAAAGTTCAAGAATTTTTAGTATTTTCCCTCTAGATTTTCAACTTTGCCATCTCTTCATACCTCCCTATGAATGGTACAGCTGTCATTTTTCACATACTGTCCGAACTGTGTTTTCGCACATGTGGCACAGAATGGCGCGGTCGCTGTGCGAAATCGACATTCAGGACAGATTAACATACTCACAGTGCCACTGTTCATGAATAGAGGTCCAGAATGGTTTTATGAGGTGGGGGGGTCACAAAAAGGCCATGTTGAAAATTTGTAGTGCAAATACCACCAAACGCCCAGGGCGTTAGGGTTTCTAACCATAGCATCCCACCCTGTACAGACTGACAGGCATCAGGGGTGTACCTTTGGATTGCTGGCTGTAATGCTCATACCATTCCACCCCCACCCCCACCCTGCAGCCAGTGACAGGCATAGAGGTGTGCCTTGGACTCTTCGCCCCCTGAGTTCACCCCATTCTCCTATAGAGCATCCATTTCAGTGTATCTCCTTATGGAATGAGGTGACTGTAAAGCCAAACACCCCAGCGCACACCTCAACACTTGTCGGTGTGTGCAGGATAGGGTGAGGTGAAATGGCATGAGCATTATGGTAGATGATCCTAAGGCACATCCCAATGCCTGTCCATCTCTGCAGGGTGGGGGAGGGGTTGCCGTCACTTCAGTTCTTCACTGCCATTCCTATTCTGCATCTGTCTGTCATGTAATTCCAATGGTAATACTAGCAAGCAAACATCCGGCATTGACAAATGCTTGTTAGAAGTGCCAGTGTTAGAGCAACTGATAGAGTACAGTTGAAGTGGACGCTGCAAGTAACTGCTGTATCAGTCTGTGACGTGGGCATTTCGAAACTTAACACGCGCTGACTCTGGATACAAAAAACACACAGGGGCAAGCTGATGGTACTTAACATAATGACCATAAAAATAAATGTAAACGCTAAACATTAAAACATACAAAACAACACACACGAATGCCACTGTTTTTTTTTTATTTCTAACTTATTTAACAGTTCATTTCAGCCGACAATTGTTTCCTATCGATGAAAATTAAACTTTGCACTAATAAAGGCATGTGTTTCCCCAGTGTTCTCGGGTTCTACCTCACTGTTTGATGATGTCTTATATTGTCCCACTTTCTGACCATCAGTATTCATTATTTCGAAGGCAGACAGTTAAGAAGTATGAGGCTGAAATGTAAATGAGATGCAAGAGGAGTTGCAGAGAGGTACTCTGTTGGGACATGGGTGCTGAAGGGACATGGATACAACTAAGGGGGGGGCCTGCATAAATGCCAAACACCACTGCAAATACCTGCAAGGGAACGTTCAGCATTGACAAATGCTTGTTGTCCTTCTCTGAGCATTCCTCAGGTGGGAAATTGTGCTCCTTCATTGCCGTCTTGGAGGACTTTGTCTTTGTGACTGTGTTTTTAGGTGTGGCAAACTCTACTGACATAACAGCCTTTATAGTGGAAAACTCCGTAGAGTTAAATAGAGGTGCTGGGTCTAACAGAGATTACCTTTTAAACCAGTTGCCTATCCTGGGTTTTAGGACAAAATTCCTTGCACACATCCCAATTTTCTAATTTTGTGATGTGCCCAAACACTTCTAGCATTTAGCATTCCTGTATGCCATAGGCAAGCTAGTGCCACACTTTATACACCTTTTTTTCTTTTGCTTGCGGCCCCCCTCCCCCAAATCCTCCATTCGGAGGTCAGCCTTGCCCTGCCTGCTGTCTCCCATGCCCAGGCTTGCTCCCCTGGGTGGGGCCGCTGGGAAGACCCCCCCCAGACACTGTAGGTAAACACTGGTTACCTCCGGATTGGGGCCATGGGAGCGGGACCCCCAGTGGATTTCTGAGGCAGTGGAGATGGCAGCAAATCAGGGCATCCTGCACAGGAGCCAGCTTTTTGCGTAGGCTAGATCCACGGGCGATGAGGATGTGGAATGACGTCCAGTGTCTGCCTCCCCCCAGATAACAGTGCCAGCTGCAGCGGTACCACCGTCCTCCGCTAGGGGTCTGTAAAGCACTGAACACTCTCCCCTTCCACTCCCCCTGGAGAAGGATAGCAGTCCCTAGGATATTTGAATCTTCTCCCAGGGATTTATTTAACTCTAAAAATTGATTAGCGTTTTGCTCATAAAAGTGCTAAATCTTTGTGAAAATGCATAGCTCTTGCCTCACTGTGTTTAACAAACGCAGCACTTCTAGACAATCTTTATAAATATTTTCTGTACAGTTAGTATAGTCCCAAGAAAAAAACTGCTAATCAATTATTTAAAATCCTGTTCTCCTGTCGGCTGGCTCTCTGACTCTCGAGTCAGTCACCAAACCCGGGATGTCTGCACCGGAAGCAGATGCCTTGCTGCTGCACCGGCAGGCTGGCCTTTATACACCTTTTAAAACCAGTAGGCCCAGTCGGGTATGAGATTAGAAGGGACACTACTGAAAGAAAGCAACCTCAGTCCTTGAGAGCTGGCAGGAAGTCAACTACAGTCTTTGTGAGATGATCGAAAATTAACCAGAAACTGAAATAAAATGCATTAAGAAAATACAGAAGCATGGATTAACCAACCACTGTCATTGTGAACCAGTTAGTTTAAAATCTAGTAACTGGCCTCAGTTTTTTTTAATTAAAAAAACAGAGAACAAAATCATCTTAAATTAAAATCAAACCAGAGTCTAAAATAGGGAACTGGGAGACCTAAAAAGTAGAATCAGCACTGTCACGGTGAACAGAGTAGTTTGTGGCCTAGTTTCAGTTCCTGGAACTGAGAAGGTATGGAAGAAATGCACAAAATGTGGTAAATTCTTCTAAACATAGATTGGGAGAGAGATTTACTGATTTTAATATTTTAAAAGTACTTGAAACAATAAAGAAATAAAGTTTGACACTTACCCATCAAGTTGGCAGGAGCACCATCCAGTGCAACCACCCTCTTCTGCAAAAATGACCTGTTAGGGGTTGGATGGCATTTCAAGGTCAGCAGAGAGATTTCATAGAAGAAAAAAAAATGGTTCCATGACATCACACCTCACCTAAAGCTGGACTAGCTGTTCTGATTACAGCCTCAAGAAACTAGCTTTTTGGAAAAACATATGTAACCCCTAGATGGCGCTATCCCAGGGGCTACTACCCCTGCCTGATTTGCCACTAACAGGTTGAGGGGCCTGGATCCAATGGCGGGTGCCTCCACCCAGAGGTCAGGGTTTGCAATAGTTAAACTAACTTGGTCACAGCCCTGGGACACTGCAACCCCCTTTCTTCCCACTAGTGGCCCACACAATATATCAGAATTACTTTCACAGTATACACTTACCCCCAGGTCTGGTTCCGGCACTGGGACCTCCTGTGAAATATGATACAGTGCAACAATCACAGTACAGTACTTTAACATAGACAAATACCTCAGGCAGTATAACTTTGCTGAAACAAGCAGCTCTGATTTATTTAGGGGGATATAACAAGGACAGGGGGAAATCAGGTTAATTAGCTTATCACTCTAATAATCTACCTATGGCTCTGTGCACAGGCCTATCCCTATCAGTTACTGTCCTGGGTACCCAAGCCCCAGTGGCTAGTCCAAACCGTGGCAGCTGGTAGGGGCCCTTTCACACAGAGAAAAGGAGAATTAAACAGTCAGCAGTACAGTAATTCCATTTGGATTTAATGTGGCAATTCAACAGGAGCGACCCTGAATTAGTACTCACGACCTCCAAATAAGATAGGGTCCTTCAATGTCAAGAGGGCTCACTTGAGGTACACAAACCTCTTCACACATCCATATAAAAACGACTATACCAGGCAGGCTGCATCTGTATCCCGATCGCAATTACTGCACAATACCCGAGAACACACAGCAGATTCAGTTCCTGACAGACCGAGTGCAATTTTCAGCAATTCTTCCAGTCTTCTACAGGGTGAGCCTGGTTTCTACTCTTCAGAGATCCTTTGATTCTTTTCACAGGACGGATTCAGTCCTAACAAGCTGTTACACAAGCTGCAGACTGAACTCTGGGCCTTACACACGTTTTTGACTAAACGGCACACTGAAAAGCACAGGGCTCCTTCCTTCTTCACTGCCAAAGCTCAACTGAAACTCCAACCGACAAAAACTGGCACTTCCTTTGAGTTCCTCCCAGTTCTTGACTGGATTGGCTGTCACTCACAATAGACTGCTGCTGTTGGTCCAAAAAGGCACTGAAGTCTAAACTACATCTCCCAGAGTCACTGCCCATACAATCCTCTTGTGGCTGGCTCAGATTATGAGTCCAAGTTCTGATTCGTCCAAGGCACCATTTTAGAGCTAGCTACCCCACACTGATTGGTCCAGTTCAGCAGTTCAAAACTAGAATGGGAACTAGCAGACACAGTTCTGACTGCAAAGAAAGCAGGTTAGACAAACTGTAATTTCATTATTACTCTAAATAATTTCTGGCAAACAGTTACATCTTTCAGATAGGTTCCTTTGCACTCCTAGTGACTGCAAAATAGAGTGAATTGGCAGCAGCTTGAGTGGTACTCAATCAAAGAAACACACAGTCCCCATACAAACTAATTATGTCTGCAAGCAGACAGCTCTTAAAGAGACAGTACCAGAGGTTCTAAAACACTCACTGATAAATGGCTTAACGCCAAACACCATTCAGGCTTGGAGCATTCAAGCAAGCTCCTGGAAGTCTTTTGGGAACCCCCATTTGCAGGGGTTACACCTTTCCGGTTTGGAAAGCTTGACGTCCACGCCAAGCAAGCAATTTCATAAGTTTTAACTGCAACCAGATACATTTGCATTAGGCTCACACATGTAATCATCAGTCAATATATCATTTTACCAAGAACACATTTCTGAAACATTGCAGTACGTCACTCTTTACACAGTATACACACACATTGTACCATAACTCAAGTTATTACCTCTTGTACATGAAACCTGAAGAGAGGGGCCCTTCCTATCAGTTACCTTAGGGGCTGGATGGGGCAAGGCACCATACTTAGAGGGCAACACAAGTAACTTGGAGTTAGCACTGATGCTCAGTTTGGGCAATGAGCTCGACACATACACTCCTTTATGGACAACATTGAGAGGCAAGTCCACAGGCCTCCCAAGTGAATCATAACTGAGGTGCACCACAGGCTTTACAGCTCGACCAGTCTTTCTAGGGGAACTGTTATAGTCTCTGCACTCTGAGCCTCATTTTCAGCATTGTCCTCACTTGTCAGGGGAGTCTCCATGGGGTAGAGAGGCTAGAACTTGGGGCACTTTCAGCTCCAGGAGTTACAGTTTCTAAGTCCACAACATTTGGCTCGATGGAGAGCTTTCGGACACTGGCAGTGGACTGTCAGGGCACTCAAAATACTCTTCTTGTTCGGTGTATCACCAGTCTGCCCCAATCTATCATTTTCTCCCTGAAAGCTCAAACAGTTCAACCATGCACAATGATTCCATTTCATCTGATCTGATGCTTTGCACTTCACCTTCTGGGAGCATTGGCTCCAGGGATGAAGCTGGGGCTTAGACAGTCCAGAAGGCCCAGCTTCATCTCCAGTATTGACTAGGGATTGCCCGAAACAATTGACTCAGTTAGTAAGAAGGATAGTACTCAAAGTCACTCTCACTTTCTTCCGATATGGACTGACAGTCATGCTCAACTGGGACTTGTGGAGGAACACTTTAACTTTGCTTCTGTAGGTGCAGACTTTCTTGATGTTTTCTTAGCAGCAGCTCTAGTCACTGGTCAGAGGGGCATCTTCTTGGGCTCAGACTCAATTAAGATTTGTCCAATGGGCAGTAAATGATTTCTATGCATTGTTTTTACATCTTTTGAATTATTCTCAGGCCTTACTTTGTACACTGGCAGATCATCTAGTTTGCCCACTACAATGTAGAGGAGATGGTGCCATCTGTCAGCAATCTTGTGCTTGCCATGCAGTCCCAGATTTCTTAGCAATACCCGATCTCCCTCCTGGAGTTCCTGTGCTTTCACCTTTTTATCATACCTTTCTTTGTTGGCCAGATTTCTTTTGGCAGCCATGGTTTGAGCCAGTTAGTAGCATGAGTTAGCTGGGCCTTTAACTTTGCACATACTGTAAATAGTTGTCAGCTTGAACCCCATCAGGAGAGACCCCAAACACACATCTACTGGTAGTCGAGCTTCTCTTCCAAACATCAGGCGGTAGGGGGAGAATCCAGTGGCATCACTTTTGGTGCAGTTATAAGCATGTACCAGGGTGCTAATTTGTTGGCTCCATCTAGGCTTGTCCTTTGGGTGCAGGGTGCCTAGCATATCTAGCAAAGTGCGGTTGAAACGTTCAGGCTGTGGTTCCCCTGGGGGTGGTAAGGAGTGGTTCTGGACTTTCGCACTCCCCACAGAGAAAGCATCTCTTTGATCAGACGACTCTCAAAGTCTCTCCCTTGATCAGAATGGATTCTTTGTGGAGCCCCATAGTGAACAAAAAAGTTTTCTACAAGTACTTTGGCCACAGTGGATGCTTTCTGGTCTTTGGTGGGGAAAGCTTGGGCATATCTCGTGAAATGGTCAGTGACCACCAGCACATTACTGATATTTCTTTGATCTGACTCCAAACTCAGAAAATCAATACAGACCAGCTCCATGGGTGCACTGGTGGTGATGTTAACAAGGGGGGCAGCCCTCTGGGGCAAAGCTTTCCTCTGTAAGCAGCGACTACAAGTTCGAATGTGTTGCTCCACATCAGCCCCCATCTTAGGCCAATAGAATCTGGATCTCACCAAGTCAAGTGTTCTGTCTATACCAAGGTGCCCCATGTGGTTGTGCAAGGACCTCAGTACTGAGTCCCGAAAGGCAGTGGGCAGCACTAGTTGTTGTTTGTCTACTTGTCCCCCTCTGTCTACTGTTTCTCTGTATAACAGTTTATTGATCAGTTTCAACTTAGGACCTTCTTTGTATAACAGTGCAGTTCTCAAATCAGTGGAGCGTAATTTGGACACATCTTTTCCTGCATAGAGGGCTTCTAAAGCTGCTTTGATCATGGGATCGTGGGATTGAGCCCGCTGAATACTGTCATTGTCCAGCTGAGGCAGTGCACCAATGTCTATTGCAGAAAAGTGGCAATAAGCAGCAGGTATGCAATTCTCAGAGGCTCCCAAGCAATCCACCATGCAGTCCCACTCGTCCCAAGTGGACATTGTTCCTCCCCTGTCAAACTTCCGGCAGAGTGCCCGAATGTCAGGTTCTGCCAATCGGACCCAATCATTCTGGGGAACAGGCCTCCGGAGAGAGCATCAGCATCTATGTGGTTCAGACCTGCTCGGTGACCTAGAGCATAGTCATATGTAGATAATGCAGAAAGCCACCTATGGCCAGTGGCATCCAACTTAGCTGAGGTCTGCACATAGGTCAAAGGATTATTGTCAGTTTTACTAGTATTTTAGCCCCATACAAGTACTCATGGAATTGGTCAACAATAGCCCACTTCAAAGCTAGGAACTCTAACTTATGTACAGGATAGTTCTTTTCGGATGGGGTCAGGCTTCTACTGGCAAAGGCCACTGGTCTCAGGCCATTCCTCGCGTTCTTGGTACAACACAGCCCCAACCCTTGCAAGCTAGCATCAGTGTGCAGACGTAAGGTTTTCTTGATCGGCATAGGCCAGCACTGGAGCATGGGTAAGTTGATATATGATCTCATGAAAAGCAGTCTCACAATCAGGAGTCCAGCGGCCCCAAATACTTCACTCGGATGAAAATACACTCTTTCAGTCTTGAGGGCGCTGACTTTTGGTATTTTGTGGGTTGGGGATACCCTTGAGTAAGGTTAAGTAAAGGGCGGATCACTCTTGAATAGTCCTTGATAGGCGCCGATAATAACCACAGAATCCAGGAATCTTTGCAGTTCTTTTAGATTTTGGGCTGTGGCCAGGTGGTCAAGGCCTCAACTTTACTTGGGTCGGTCTCTATTCCTCGGTGGATACTATGTGTCCCACATACTTACTGATGTTTGAAAGAATTGACACTTATCAATGGACAGTTTAAGGCCAAAGTCCTCCAGTCGGTCCAATACCTTAAATAATCTGCTCTCATGTTCCTCCAGTGAGCTGCCAAACACAATAACATCATCTAGGTATACCAGGCACTCTAGTAAGTTCATGTCCCCCACTGCACGCCTCCATCAATCGCTGAAAAGTGGCTGGGGCACCTGAAATCCCTTGAGGCATCCTCATGAATTCATAGAAAGCCGACAGATAAAGGCCGTCTTCTCACGGTCCTCTGGGGCCATCGGGATCTGGTAGTACCCATTCAGGAGATCCAGCACAGAGAACCACTTGCTCCCGTTTAGGCAGTCCAAAGCATCCTGAATCACGGGCATTGTGTACTGATCAGGATAGTCCGCCGTTTAAGGTGCGATAATCCACACACATCCTTACTGTTCCATTCTTTTCCTCACTACTACAATGGGGGAAGCATAAGGGCTTCTGGATTCTTGTATTACACCAGCAGCTAACATCTCTTGCAGATGCGTCTCCACATCATCTATGTCAGCAGGTGCAGGCGTCGAGACCTCTCACGAAATGGTCTTCGTCATGCAGCCGGATATTGTGCTCAGCTCTGCACGCATCCTACATCCCATTCCTTTAAAGAAAACACCTGGTCTCTCTGGGCGAAGCTTCTACTGATCCTAACTTTCCATTCAGCTGGCAGCGGGAGTCGCAAATCAAACAAGTCAGGCGTTACTCTGTCATTCTTCCTTGAACTCTTGCTGCTGGTAGCACTGCAGTGTCTGCACAATGCACATTAGCCAGGATGCAACCTCTGTTTACTCGAATGTCTCTTTCAGACACATTATGAACTTGGACCATTACCCTTCTGGCATAAGCATGGGCTCTAGCGGGCAAAATACTGAAGCTTGACCAGCAGTCCTCTGGCAATTTTCCATCGCTGGTGCATCCAACATTAATATTTTATTCTTAACATCCTTTCTGGATACGGACCTCTCCCTGTAAGGTACACTGGGCATTTGGCGCCAGGATCAGAGACTCAGGATCCTTCTTCCTACAATTCCGACCGGTTCCTCTGGTTCTGTTTTTTCAGCATCTCTCTGTGCCTCATAGGCCTTCTTAATTAAAGCCGAACTCTTAAAGCTCTACTAGTCTTTGACCCCTGTTTTTCATAACACAACTGTGCCAGCCTTCCGAACATATGAGCATTTGTTCCAATCAGCAAAGGACACCATCATACACAGTCCAGTGGGGACACACTAAGGCTAGGGTCTCTCACTTGTTCGCCACTCCAGCCACGGAGGTGGGTAAAGACAGCCAAATCTGATATACCCGGAATAGGGGTAGGCCTTCACCCTAACCCCCATACATGCAGTCCTTCTAATGGTTGTAAGGTACGTCTGACAAATGCTTCTGATACCAATCCTGGAACATAATTGTCACTTGGGAGCCACTGTCTAATACAGCTCTTGTAGACACTCCATTCACCTTTACAGTGGTCTCCATGGAGGGACCCACTATTCTGGACCAGTCTGGAGAGGCGGTAGTGGGGGCCTGGGCAACTGACCTTGCCACAAAGGACCGTGAATTAGCATTTTTGGTGCCCTCACTGGGATCATGTCGTGCACCTCTTAACCACTGATTTCTTCTCCAAGCTCTCCTTGCAGCCTATATGCAACTTTGTCAGTGTCTTTTGGGGACTGGCATTCCTTTCATGTGCCCATCTTTCCCACAATTATAGCAAAACATACTTTCTGGAGTTTGAGCTGGCCGAGGCGCCACACTGGGAGCCAGGGCGGGGTATTACTAACTGGAAACCTGGGTGCCATCTCTGTCTGCGGCGTGATAAGCATTTGGAGACATCTCGTCAGTTTCTCCACTTCCATGGTCAAGGAATTGAGTTTGGAGCTGTTATCAGCAGGAGATACATGGGTGGGTACCCCACCCCATAGCAGATGCAGTCGGATATAGGTCAGGGTCGTGACTCAGGCGTGGCCTTCATAAAGGGACTGTTTTTGAATTCGGATCTCTCTCAACAGTTAGCCCATTGTGGCATATCTTTTCCTTGTCAGAGCACTCATTGACTGTCAACCTCTGCCCTGAACTTCACTTGATGGGTCACCCTCAGTCACTCGGGTCGTAGCCACAGCTGTTGGTGCAGGTACCTCAAGGTCAGCTCTTCTCAACTCCTCAATTTCTCTCATTAACTCATCATAGGAGGGTGGGGATTCCAGTCGATTGCCAGCGTAACTGAAACAGCAGTTCTGAGAAGGGGCAGACTTAAGGATTCTGTCCAGTCTGGTTCGTCCAGTTCAATCGCTGGCAAACTACCCTTTCTGAGAGCATTCTTGCAACAATTTTTCCAGCCGAGAGACATACACAGACAACAACTCCCTTGGTACTGTGTGCATTTCTTACTCTCCACCATAGGTCCTCATCAGAATCTGGGCTCCCATACACATTCTCCAAGGCCTCAAGATAGGCCTGTGCAGTCGCTCAGGGTTACTGGCCCGTTAGCACGGATGGTAGCCAGGGCAGGACCTCGGAGGCTCTCACTAACCCTCTTCGCTTTCCCTTCCGAGCATTGCCATTCTAGCACTTGGGGCAACATAGTTCATCAAGTCTCCCAGTCATCCTCCCCTTGGGGGTGGGAGGGTGCCAGAGAAGATCCTCAACCTTCTGTAAGAGTCGTGACTAATGGCAGGTGCAGAAATAGGGTCTGCATTGGTTCAGCCACCATTACGGGCACTGGAGCAGGAGAGGGTGTTGGGGAGGAACACCCCTAGGTGGCAAGAATAGTTTCTTCAAGTCCTCCACAGTTTTCCCCTCTCCCAGCAACCATTCAGCAAATTTCTCCTCAAAGGTTTCAGATGGTGGGGGCTGATTCCCCCCCGGGTCTTTACTGTCCTTAGTTATCACTCTCCAAGCAGTGAGGGCTCCCTCTGGGGTAATAGTCTGTGGCACTTTGGAGCTATCTATGGGATCCTTAAACTCTACTAGGGCCAGGAAAGTGTGGGTGAGCAGATTAGCATGCCGACCCACCACCACAGGGTTTTGTAACCTTCCACCTTGGAAAGTACTCCCTGCACAGTGTCCGTGTGATACCCAGGGGATGTCCAGGATAAGCATAGCATTTGAGGGTTGATCTCCTCCCCGATGCACACTCCACCAGCCGGTGCACAGCCACTTCTGTCGGGGTACCCATTTTTTTCTTAACAGTGGTTCGTAAATATGGCCACTAGAGGACACACAATCCCAGCGGTGCCTCCAAGATGTAACCCCTAGATGGCGCTATCCCAGGGGCTACTACCCCTGCCTGATTTGCCACTAACAGGTTGAGGGGCCTGGATCCAATGGCAGGTGCCTCCCACCCAGAGGTCAGGGCTCTGCACAGTTAAACTAACTTGGTCACAGCCCTCTGGGACACTGCAACCCCCCTTTCTTCCCACTAGTGGCCCACACAATATATCAGAATTACTTTCACAGTATACACTTACCCCCAGGTCTGGTTCCGGCACTGGGACCTCCTGTGAAATATGATACAGTGCAACAATCACAGTACAGTACTTTAACATAGACAAATACCTCAGGCAGTATAACTTTGCTGAAACAAGCAGCTCTGATTTATTTAGGGGGATATAACAAGGACAGGGGGAAATCAGGTTAATTAGCTTATCACTCTAATAATCTACCTATGGCTCTGTGCAAGGCCTATCCTATGAGGTTACTGTCCTGGGTACCCAAGCCCTAGTGGCTAGTCCAAACCGTGGCAGCTGGTAGGGCCCTTCACACAGAAAAGGAGAATTAAACAGTCAGCAGTACAGTAATTCCATTTGGATTTAATGTGGCAATTCAACAGGAGCCACCCTGAATTAGGTACTCACGACCTCCAAATAAGATAGGGTCCTTCAATGTCAGCAGGGCTCACTTGAGGTACACAAACCTCTTCACACATCCATATAAAAGAACGCACTATACCAGCAGGCTGCATCTGTATCCCGATCGCACATTACTGCACAATACCCGGAGAACACACAGCAGATTCAGTTCCTGGACAGACCGAGTGCAATTTTCAGCAATTCTTCCAGTCTTCTACAGGGTGAGCCTGGTTTCTACTCTTCAGAGATCCTTTGATTCTTTTCACAGGACGGATTCAGTCCTAACAAGCTGTTACACAAGCTGCAGACCGAACTCTGGGCCTTACACCGTTTTGACTAAACGGCACACTGAAAAAGCACAGGGCTCCTTCCTTCTACTGCCAAAGCTCAACTGAAACTCCAACCGACAAAAACGGGCACTTCCTTTGAGTTCCTCCCAGTTCTTGACTGGATTGGCTGTCACTCACAATAGACTGCTGCTGTTGGTCCCAAAAAGGCACTGAAGTCTAAACTACATCTCCCAGAGTCACTGCCCATACAATCCTCTTGTGTGGCTGGCTCCAGATTATGAGTCCAAGTTCTGATTGTCCCAAGGCACCATTTAGGAGCTAGCTTACCCCACACTGATTGGTCCAGTTCAGCAGTTCAAAACTAGAATGGGAACTAGCAGACACAGTTCTGACTGCAAAGAAAGCAGGTTAGACAAACTGTAATTTCATTATTACTCTAAATAATTTCTGGCAAACAGTTACATCTTTCAGATAGGTTCCTTTGCACTCCTAGTGACTGCAAAAATAGAGTGAATTGGCAGCAGCTTGAGTGGTACTCTAATCAAGAAACACACAGTCCCCATACAAACTAATTATGTCTGCAAGCAGACAGCTCTTAAGAGACAGTACCAGAGGTTCTAAAAACACTCACTGATAAATGGCTTAAACGCCAAACACCATTCAGGCTTGGAGCATTCAAGCAAGCTCCTGGAAGTCTTTTGGGAACCCCCATTTGCAGGGGGGTTACACATATCTATCTTCGAGGGAGACAGATGCAGCGGGCTACACCGATAGGACTAAGTCCTAGCCGCCAGGTGCCAGGACCACATGGAAAACTTCTAGCTAGCAGCCTACCGTGGGGGACCGCCCACCACTGATGCCAGTCAACTGACGTCAGCCTAGCCTATATAGGTGGGTAGTCTCCCACAGCTACCCCAGTTCTTTTCCCGCGATTGACCCATGCACATCGGACCTCAGTGGATGCCACAGATACTGTCAACTGCCATTACCTGCGCTTGCCGCACTTTTTAATTTTTCGGTTATTTCCAGTTTCTTCTTCAACAGAACATCAAAATTTTGGTGTTTTTCCTTGACAAGTTTGTCTTCTCCATTAGACACATCTTCCAGCTGCTCCACAAAGCGTGCCTGTGGCAAACTGATAACAGGAAAGAATGGCCACTCTGTGTTTCTCTTCTGTCTTGGCCCCAGGTATGACTCCAAGGCCTGCCAGAAGTTTTAACCAGGCAACTTGAAGACGTTGTTTAAAAGTGCTGTAGAGCCACCTTTTAAAGTAGAAGTTGGTCATGATGGAAAAGGAGCTGCAGGCCAGGAGCTCCTCTGTCTCCCTGGCACAGTCTTCCAGGGCCTCTTCTTCTAAACAGAAGAAGTCAAGGAAACACAAACACCGGGACTGAGACTGGTCAGCTTCTCATTTGCAGTCGCCTTTTAGGCCTTTGGCCACATCTGGGTCATCCTCCCGGGGGGGGTCCACCTCTACAGCCCCGCCAGCCCTATCTTCCTTTGGCCCCTTCAGTGGGTCCACCACCCACCCTTCTTTCCGTCTTGGGTGGCAGCGTCTCATGCCCCCCCAGCCCCTGACACTCCAGCCTTTATCTTCTACAGGCTTCCAGGTGGCTTGGCTGGTGTTGATACTTCTGGTGTCTGCTCTACCACCGTCACCCCCCCCCCAGCCACAGCGGTGCCTTCATGGGTTTCCACTTCTGGGACCGACGTTAGTCCCCCTAGGCAACACCCACAGCAGGTGCTCGCCATCTCCTCCACATGGGTGTCGCCTCTGCCTGTGATGCAGGGGTCTCCATCCCCTCGGGTGCCAACTTCTTCAGCTGGACCAGTGTTGGGGCCCTTCCCCCAGACGTTTCAGGCCATCTCCATCCAGGCTGCCGCCAGTATTGCTGCAGCCTAAACCATGGGCCAGACACCGTTGCCCTAGCTGCAACTAGTGTTACAGTCAATTCCCAACCTTTCACCCAGGTACCCTTTGCCGGCTTCTCTGCCTTCATACCCCTTATTGCCTTTCCTACCGGTGTACAATATTACACTTGAGGTGAACTGTAACCACCTTTTCACGGCATAGTGGTGCTTCATGCAGAAGCGGCACCCTGCCCCCAAGAACCACCACTGGCTCCCCGACCTCCACAGGACCTCCGGTTTCAGAACCCAGATGGGGCTGGCCCGAGTAAACCCTGCACTTTGGGGTCTTCTAGGACTCCATCTGATGTTGGTTTGCATTCCAGACCAGATTTAACGCCAGCCTCTAAAATCGATCCCTGATTCTGACACTTGTGAGGATAACTCCAATTCTTTGGGGTCTTCCTCCTCTCCTGGCAGTTCTTCTGAGGGGAATGACCAATCTAAAGACATCCCCAAGTCTTCTCCACCCCCAACGATCCATCTTTTATGGACATTATGAGCCACATCCAGCCCATTATGGGCTGGGAGATGGAGGAGCAGGATCTGGAGAGGCGCTGGTTGGCACAGTACCTCAGGCAGCCTGATGCCCTTCCTATGGTGGTGCCTTTCTTGATCAAGTCCGATGAAGATATCACCAGGGTGGCCTGGAATCACCCTTCCACCACCCTTCCTCTGCCCAAAAAGACAGACCACCTTTTCCATGCCCCGGCGGGTGGGCCCTATCTGGGTACACACCCAAAGGCAGATTCTGTGGTCATTCATACCGTGGATGATCACACTAAGAAGCCTAGACATCTTTGCACTGTCTCCCTGGACTGAGAGTCTAAGCAGTTGGGCCATAAATTATCTGGCCCATATGGTACAATTTCAAAATGTTGTTTGGGACCAATCCAGAGATCTAGTTCAGACCCTTCCTGAGGACCCCACAAAGACGCAGCTTGCCCAGATCTTGAAGTTGGACTTGAACATTGGCAGCCATGTATTCTGAGTGGCTTATAATGCAGTGGAAGCCTCGAAGCTGGGGTCTGCTTCCAGTGCCATTTTTGGCTCTGGGTATCTGGCTTTGCCTCTGACTTGCAAACCAGTATCCTGGACGCCACCTTCTGGGGGTCGGTCCTTTTTGGGGGAGATATCTGGGACATCATCTCTACCCTGCAGGAGTCAGAGCGGGCCCTCAAGTTGGTCCTCTCACTCTGTCACACCCAGTCTGGAGTGGGCCAATGTCAGTCCTTTCACAGGTCCTCCTGTAAGCAATTTCCGAACCAGCCTGCCAAAAGTCAGCAAAATCGCAAGGCTGTAGAGGCCCCTGTACCTGCCTCCACCAGAGCCCCCTTGGCCCCTCTTCCTGTGCCCACCCCTACCTCCTGACTTGTTTGCCAACCCCTCTCCCCCTGCTGAGGATCTAAGGGAGGCATTCACACTCTGAAATTCTTAAAGTGACTGCCAGAAAACCTTCCTCTGCACTCAATATACCCCCCCCCCGTCTGTCTCTAATTTTGGAGGAAATTCGGATTCTTCTTCAAAAAAAAGCCATTGAGCCTGTCCCTTGGGCTTAGTGGGGAAGAGGGTTTTACTCCCACTTCTTCCTCATCTCTAGAAAGGCCAGGGATCTCTGGCCCATTCTGGACCCAAGCCATCTTAATCTATACATAAAGTACAACGTCTTCAGAATGGTCGCCTTCTGGGGGCTCTTACCCCTTTTGCACCATTGGGACTGACTCCCATCGTCACTTTCTCTGCTTCCACTTTCAGGAAGCCCATTTTGAGTTCTAGGCCCTCCCTTTTGGCCTTTCCTCTGCCCCTCTGGTATTTACCAAATGCTTGGCAGTGGTGGCAGCTGCATTGAGGAGCCAGGGCTTCCATGTGTTCTATTTGGATGATTGGCTGCTAGCAGCCCCTTCCAGGGATCATTTGGTTCAGGTCCTGGATTACACCTTTTGTCTCTTTCAGGCCTTGGGGATCTCTATAAATCTGCTGAAGTCCTGCCTGTCCCGTTGCCAGCACCTCCAATACATTGGAATGATACTGGACACCAGTCAGGGCAAGGCTATTTTGCCCGAGAACAAAGCAGAGTGACTGATGCAGCAGGCCCATCTGGTTTCCTCCAGCCAGCAGGTCCCTGCCAGGGTTTTCCTGCGTCTCCTGGGCCACATGGTGGTGGCAATTGCCATGGTTCCCCTGGCCCATCTGCATGTGCAGGTTCCTCAGTTGGCCTTGAGGATCCAGCAGGACCAGCGTACAAATGACCTGAACCAATTGGTCCTGGTCTCCGACCCGGTTTGGAGGGTGCTATTGTGGTGGCTGGATCTGGCCAATCTCCTTGGGGAGTTTCCTTTCAGCTCTTGACCCCCCCCCATCAGATTCTCTTGACAGATGCATCCATCCTGGGATGGGGTGCTCTTCTAGCCAACCACCAGACCAAGGGTACAGTAGCAGCCATAGACACTGCCAGCTATTTCCTGAAATTTCTCTGGTATTTCCAGAAATATCTCATGCTTTCTGCATTTCCACAGTAGGGGCAGCAGAGGGAAACTCTTTAGAAAGTTTGCGAAATATCTGGAAATAGCTGGCAATGTCTGTGGCTACTACTGTACCTGAACAGATGTGGAATAGGGTCTCCATATGAACATCCTGGAGATGTAAATGGTCCTTTATGCCCCATAGGGCTTTCAGACTCATCTCCTCCCTGGCCTGCCACTGGTGCAAACGGACAACATGTGTGTGGTGTATTATATCAACAAGCAGGGGGAAGCCCATTCTTATCCCCTGTCTTGGGAGGTGATGATAGTCTGGTATTGGGCCATCAAGCATGGTCTGGAGTTCTTGGCTGTACATGTTCCAGGTGTCCAAAATGCCCTGGTAGACAGTTTCAGCCATTCCCGGTCATGGGCTCATGAGTGTAAGCTTCTAATCTCTGTGGCCAATGATCTCTCTGACTGGTGGGGTCATCCAGAGTTGGACTTCTTTGCATCTCCACTCAGTGCAAAACTGCCACATTTTTTGCTCACTCGATCCCAGGCCTGGAAATTTCTGGTGAGACGCATTGTCCCTCTTTTGGAAGGGAAGATTTCTGTATGCCTTTCCTCCCTTCTCACTTATGCAGAGGGTTCTGCTCAAGCTCCACTTGGAGGGGGCAGAGATTGATTCTCGTAGCCCCCTTCTGGTCATGTCATATTGGGTTCCCTTTGCTGCAGTAGCTGGCAGTGGAACCACCAGTGCCCCTGCCCCCGTGTACCAGCTTGCTCTCCCAGGACCAGGGCACCCTGGTCCATCTGGACCCGAAGTCCCTACATTTCCATGTGCGGCTCCTATGGACCTAGCTATTACCCACTTTGGGGTGTCTTCTAGGGTCGCAGATGTCCTGGTGGCTGCGAGGAAGTCTTCCACCAGGGCTACTCATAGTATGAAATAGAAGCGCTTTTCCATTTGGGCTGCTGCTCGACATTTGTATCCTTTCACCTGCCTGGTGAATCAGGTGTTGGAGTACCTTCTTTCCCTTTCAGATTCAGGTCTGGGGTATTCCTCACTCAAGGAACACCTTTCTGCCATCACTGTGTATCATGCACCTATCAAGGGCAAGGTTGTTGCTCAGCTTGACATGTCCCACACATTTCTGAGGGTCATTTTGCATTTGAAACCTCCCATTTGGGACCTGGTCCCACCATGGGAACTCAACGTTAAGTTGGAGAAACTAACTTTACCTCCCTTTGAACTGGCCGTGAGCTGTGCTTCCTGTTCTTTTTAGTTGCTTTACCTCTGATCAAAGGATTTCTGAGCTACAAGCTCTTGTATGCAAGTAGTCTTATTTGTTTTTTTACAAAGATAGGGTGTATTTGCATACTAATCCTAAGTTTTTGCGAAGGTGGTGTCAGAGGTTACTTTAACTCAATCCATCCAGCTGTGAATTTATTTTCTTGAGTATTTAATCATGGGGAGGCGTTGCTCCATACTTTGGATGTTCACAGAATGTTGCAGTATTAAATGAACCACACCAAATCTTTGAGTAAAACTAACCAGTTGTTTGTTTCATTTGCCCCCAAGAGAGAGGGCACTTCTGTTTCCAAACTGTGTTTGTCTAAGTGGATAGCAAATTGTATTGTTTATTGCTACCGCAAGTACAAGAAGCCCCTTCCAGGGGTAGTCAAGGGCCATTACACCAGTGGTATGGCAGCTTCCATGGCTTGCTTCACAAATGTGTTTGCTGTGGACATCTGTGCAGCTGCCACCTGGAGTTCTGTCCTTACCTTCACCAAGCATTACAGTCTGGATGTCACCTCTAGGCACAGAAGCAATTTCGGCCTGGCAGTTCTTCAAGGCCTTCTGTCTTGAGTGCTTGGCTACTGACCTGTCCTGGTGGTTTCACCCTGGTGATACTTAGTACTACTTGGGACTCTGTTCTGTCGGTGTGGCCTGCTGCAAGAGCCTTTCTCAAAGTAAGATGTTACGGTACGTTCTTACATAACTGTGCTATCTTACTTCAAGGAAGGCTCTTGCAGCATGCCCTGCTTTCCCTCCCTCTTTCCCCCTGCTTCTCTTTTTCTCTTGCACTGCTTCTGCCTTTCAGAAAACCTCCTTGGCTCTCCTTTAGCTGCCTGTATGGGGTCTCTGGTGGGAGAACTGAGGTGGGTGAGGAACTGCCCACCTATATAAGCTAGGCTGTTGTCAGTTGACTGACATCAGTGGTGGGTGGTCCCCCATGGTAGACTGCCAGCTAGAAGTTTTCCATGTGATCCTGGTGCCTGGTGGCTTAGTCCTATTTGTGTGGCCTGCTGCAAGAGCTTCTCGCGAAGATCTACTGTTATGGTAAGTTTTTGCGTAACTGTCCTGTTTTTGCTACACTGCTCCTTTAATGAATGTGCTTACTTATCTGGGATGGAGCAGATAAATCCTGCCTGACTTGGTAGGCTAACTGGATCATCTTTGCAGATAAGAATGTAACCCCCCCTGCAAATGGGGGTTCCCAAAAGACTTCCAGGAGCTTGCTTGAATGCTCCAAGCCTGAATGGTGTTTGGCGTTTAAGCCATTTATCAATGAGTGTTTTTAGAACCTCTGGTACTGTCTCTTTAAGAGCTGTCTGCTTGCAGACATAATTAGTTTGTATGGGGGACTGTGTGTTTCTTTGATTGAGTACCACTCAAGCTGCTGCCAATTCACTCCATTTTGCAGTCACTAGAGTGCAAAGAGGAACCTATCTGAAAGATGTAACTGTTTGCCAGAAATTATTTAGAGTAATAATGAAATTACAGTTTGTCTAACCTGCTTTCTTTGCAGTCAGAACTGTGTCTGCTAGTTCCCCATTCTAGTTTTGAACTGCTGAACTGGACCAATCAGTGTGGGGTAAGCTAGCTCTAAAATGGTGCCTTGACGAATCAGAACTTGGACTCATAATCTGAGCCAGCCACAAGAGGATTGTATGGGCAGTGACTCTGGGAGATGTAGTTTAGACTTCAGTGCCTTTTGGACCAACAGCAGCAGTCTATTGTGAGTGACAGCCAATCCAGTCAAGAACTGGGAGGAACTCAAAGGAAGTGCCCGGTTTTGTCGGTTGGAGTTTGAGTTGAGCTTTGGCAGTGAAGAAGGAAGGAGCCCTGTGCTTTTCAGTGTGCAGTTTTAGTCAAAAAACGTGTAAGGCCCAGAGTTCCGGTCTGCAGCTTGTGTAACAGCTTGTTAGGACTGAATCCGTCCTGTGAAAAGAATCAAAGGATCTCTGAAGAGTAGAAACCAGGCTCACCCTGTAGAAGACTGGAGGAATTGCTGAAAATTGCACTCAGGTCTGTCAGGAACTGAATCTGCTGTGTGTTCTCCCGGGTATTGTGCAGTAATGCATCGGGATACAGATGCAGCCTGCCTGGTATAGTGCTTTCTTTTATATGGATGTGTGAAGAGGTTTGTGTACCTCAAGTGAGCCCTGCTGACATTGAAGGACCCTATCTTATTTGGAGGTCGTGAGTACTAATTCAGGTCGCTCCCTGTTGAATTGCCACATTAAATCCAAATGGAATTACTGTACTGCTGACTGTTTAATTCTCCTTCTCTGTGTGAAAGGCCCTACCAGCTGCCACGGTTTGGACTAGCCACTAGGGCTTGGGTACCCAGGACAGTAACTGATAGGGATAGGCCTGAGCACAGAGCCATAAATGATTATTAGAGTGATAAGCTAATTAACCTGATTTCCCCTGTCCTTGTTATATCCCCTAAATAAATCAGAGCTGCTTGTTTCAGCAAAGTTATACTGCCTGAGGTATTTGTCTATGTTAAAGTACTGTACTGTGATTGTTGCACTGTATCTCATTTCACAGGCGGTCCCAGTGCCGGAACCAGACCTGGGGTAAGTGTATACTGAAGGTAATTCTGATATATTGTGTGGGCCACTAGTGGGAAGAAAGGGTTGCAGTGTCCCAGAGGGCTGTGACCAAGTTAGTTTAACTATTGCAAACCCTGACCTCTGGGTGGAGGCACCCGCCATTGGATCCAGGCCCCTCAACCTGTTAGTGGCAAATCAGGCAGGGGTAGTAGCCCCTGGGATAGCGCCATCTAGGGGTTACAAGAAGATCTGGACATGCCCATTTCAGTGAAAATCAGGGCTCTGCTGTACATTGCAACTTAAAAGGGACATCTGTTGTAATTGGCCTGTTGTCAGCTGGTGGATCATTTATTTGCTTTTTCTTGATCTGTGAAAATAGCAAAAGTTAAAAAATAAAATACTTTACCAAAGTAATTTTTTTTTCTATTTACTGTAGCTTGATGCTGAATTTAAAGCCACCAGGGCAATTTTTTACAGCTCATATGACGCACTCAAACTTTAAAATAGTACCTGTTGAAAGATCTGGGTTAATCCTGTACTTGAGGCCTGCAGTAGAATGATGGTGGTATGCTTGCTGATGCTAAAATCCTATCGTGTTACAGGTCTTGAGTAAGTTGTTTCAAGATCCGGCTTCTGGTGTCTGTCTGCAAACTTGTGTGCGTCTCTAATTTGGAAACCATTGCTAAAGGGCTCTTGCATTCAGAAATCTTTCTGAAAAACAGAGGACTGCTTCTATCATCAAATTTCGTAGCAGGAGTCTCTGTATGCAGTTGTGCTTACTGCTTTGAGTATTCCAGCACTAGGACTAATCATACAGTACTGGGACATGAATTATAATAAATTAGTTACTAAGAAAGCCTAATCTACCAAAGCAGTTGAGCTAAATCGACCCCACCATGTGGGTAACTTCTGGTTAGTAATTCTGGGGTTAATTTGTCTTTTGCTTGCTCTCTCATTCTCTTCCACTGTCTTTCCCTTCTCTTTCTGCTCAGGGTCACACAGTATGCAGGTGGGAGATGTGGGATTCAAACCCAGGTCTCCAGGTTTGCAGCTCAGTGCCCTATTCCACAGCGCAATACTGTCTCCTCGAGTGTGCTCACTGTCTTTGTTTTTCTGCTCCGTGAAGTCAGTAGTTGAGAATTTTCTACATGCTCCAGGTAATTGTGTTCTTACACTCGATGTTGCTCATTCATTATACATTCACCTGGCATCAGGTTGCAAGACTGACTCCTGCTACTGTTACGTTACTGTTATTTAGCAATATAAACTAGAGAGACCATTATGGAGTGAAACAATATGTTCCTTTTAAGTGATCATGTAGTAGAACCTTGGTTTATTATACAGCAACGTTAATTCCCTGCACATAATTTGTAATTGGGGAAACCTACTCATACGGGCAAATAAGGGTACATTCTCTGCACACAGTATGTAAGTTTGACCCCATGTTCTGATCAGAGTGAGCATAACATAAAACATGATGCCTTATGGGTTAAAGAGACCCTATCATCCCTCTGGCCTCATTATTCCTAGTGTGCGTTTGGGGAAAAAAAAAATGTGATTACTCAACTTCTGTCAGTTTTTGTTCCTACTTTCTTTTTGTTGTAAAATTTTGGCATTGGTGTAATGGCACCCATGCTTGAGTCTTTTTTTTCCCCCCTACCGAATACTTTTTCAGCTGTAGGAATAGTTTTGTCAATTGTGATGCAATAGCTTTTTCTCACCGCATACACGTGAGTACTGTGTGGATCATGTTGCCAAGAAAGGATGCATTAGTGGGGGCAGATGAAGAACTGTAAACATATTGATGGGAAGAAAAAGGGAAATGGATAATCATCTACATCAGCAAACACACACCACACACACATGCACACACTTGTGTCAGTAAATTCTACAAAAGAACAGTCATTTAAATCAAAATGTGGATTTTTTTTTCTTTGAAGTTTGGGCAGTTTTAGACCTAAAGGCTGTGTCCCTTTACTATCTCCCCCTTGATTTTCACTCTCTCTCTGACCTTAGCATGGGAGTTCCATTTCTGTCGGACTGGGACAGTTGTCTTGGATGACCACTACTTCCCCTTCCTTTGGTGCCCAGCTGCATCCACCTCACATCAGATGCTGGTCACAGGGGAGTCCTTATAGCTTGGTAATGGGTATCCCTCTTGCCCAAGGTAATGTTTCCACAAACCAGGATAGAAATTCTGGGCCGCCTTGTGGATCACTCTTCTCTGGTTTACAAACGGGT
Organism: Neoceratodus forsteri; assembly: GCA_016271365.2. NCBI lineage: Eukaryota > Metazoa > Chordata > Ceratodontiformes > Ceratodontidae > Neoceratodus > Neoceratodus forsteri. The sequence continues at coordinate 648,171,522 of CM057452.1, forward strand.
AAAATGCTCAAGCTAGTAAATCTACCTCAACGTATATTTAATGAAAACATAAATGCTGTAGATTTATTGAAATGTTAGTGTTTCAACTTGTATACTCTAACATTTCGGATATTGCACACTGTTTGCAGAGTGGTCTAGTGGTTAGAGTACTGGCTTGGGACCCAAGAGATCATGGGTTCAGACCCACTCAATGGGCTATCTTGGGCAAATTACTTTATTTTGATTATCTGGGGGTACACTGGGCCACGTGACCCTTTTACAGGCACAGACCAGAATGGAAGGACATATGTAGAAAATGTTAAAAGCAGCATTGGCACAATACACTGGCAAATGCACAGACCTTTACATTCAGCAATACTGTACAAATACTGTTTGATACTCTCTTTGGACAGAGTTAGCGTTCAGTTTCCTAGTGCTAGGAGGGGTGGCGTACCAAGCTTTCGTTGACAGATGAGAAAAATATTTTTGACCCGTTGTCTTGAAGGTGGGTATTTCCAGGGTTAACGCATTGTTTTATTTATTTATTTTTTGTTAACCGGGTAGGTACACTAGCCATGAAATGACTATTTTCAGGCACGAACTGGGAGAGTACAACAATCGACAGGTACATAGCATGAGTACAATGAAATTACAATAGCATAGGTCAAAACAGTTAGTAGTAATGAATACATGCAGCCAGAACAATAACAATCAATACAATTTGCATAGCATTTTAGGCAGAGAAAACCTACACAGTCGAGGAAGAGGTACCACAACATAGCAGCAAGAAATATTGTTAAAATTAGTCACACCAGTGAAGATTCAAATAGGCATCGAAACAAGGCAAGGACAAATTCCTGACTGGGCAGGATACATTGTCACTGCCTCTGAAACGAGGCTCAGGTTTGTGTGTTTTGGGGTGGGGGGACTTGGGATAGATTAGCTGTCAAGGAGATAGTAAGGGTAACTATCTCCACTAGTTCCTGTTATTTTGCACTGTAAGTCCAAGAGGCGTTTTCTGCTCCATTGCTGATAACCTTTCAAGTCATTGCACCCAAGTTTAACTAGTCCCTGAGATCTAGTGGTAGCCAGCCCAGGTTTGAGTACAGGACACAGTGATGTTCCAGTTTTTCTTTGCATGTAGTGCAAGTCTGCAGATAGCATTATAAAGCATAGAAACATAGAAGTTGACGGCAGATAAGGACCGCAAGGCCCATCCAGTCTGCCCATTTCTTTTTCTACCTTATAAATGTGCCATCGGCCTTTGCCCTGTCAGTGGTCTATCTATTCAAACTCGTTTGTATTGCTCCCTTATGCCTATCCCATGCCTGTTTGAAGCCCTGCACTGTATTCATAGCCACCACTTCTTGAGGTAGGCCATTCCATGCATCCACCACATTTCTGTGAAAAAGAATTTTCTCACATTCCCCCTTAATCGGCCCCCCTCTAATCTCATGCTGTGTCCACTTGTCCTGCTATTTTTCTTATATTTAAACATGTTAGACTCTTTCACCTTGTTAATGCCCTTAAGGTGTTTGAATGCCTCGATCATATCCCTCTCTCCCTCCTTTGCTCAAGGGTATACATATTGAGCTCTGTTAACCTGTCCTCATATGTCTTCTGATGCAGTCCCTGCACCATTTGGTTGCCCTTCTCTGGACTGCCTCAATTTGGTTAATGTCCTTGTGAAGGTGTGGCCTTCAATACTGCCGCAGTACTCCAGATGGGCCTAACCAGTGTCTTGTAAGAGGGATTATTACCTCCCTCTTACAACTTGTGATACTCCTACTAATACACCCTAACACCCCCAGCCTTACCTACTGCTTTAGAGGTCTGCTTGGATGATTTCAGGTCATCAGTGATGATGATGCCCAAGTCTCTTTCTTCCTTTGTGACTGCTAGCAACTCCCCTTCCAGCCTATAGGTGGCTTCAGGGTTTCTCTTCCCTATGTGCATGATCTTGTACTTCTTTGCATTAAATCCCAGTTGCCACTCTTCTGACCATTTTGCTAGTTTATCCAGATCTCTTCTCATTCTGCCCACCCCATCTGGATCATCTACTCTGTTGCAGATCTTGGTGTCATCTGCAAACAGACAAGCCTTACCCTCTAGTCCATCTGCAAGGTCACTAATGAAGATGTTGAAGAGGACTGGCCCCAGGACTGATCCTGAGTTACCCACTTGTGACTTGCATCTCTTCTGACTGTATACCATTTACCACCACTCTCTGTTTTCTGCCCGTCAACCAGTTTGCCACCCAGTTGACCAACTTCTGACCACCCCAAGCCTACCCAGCTTATTTATCAATCTTCTATGTGGAACAGTGTCAAAAGCTTTGCTGAAGTCAAGGTAGGCGACATCAACTGCTCCCCCTTGGTCCACCACTCTGGTTACCCAGTCAAAGAAATCTGAGATTAGTTTGACAGGACCTTCCTTTTGTAAACCCATGCTGTCTTGGATCTTGTGCCCCTATGGATTCCAGGTGTTGCACTATCCTTTCCTTAAGGAGTGCCTCCATAATCTTGCCCACTACTGAGGTAAGACTGACTGGTCTGTAGTTCCCTGCCTCCTCCCTGCTACCACTCTTGTGAAGCGGGATCACAAGAGCCCTTCTCCAGTCTTCTGGGACCTCTCCTGTGCTCAGAGACTCACTAAACAGTTCTGCTAATGGCTCTGCTAGTTCTACCCTTAGCTCCTTAAGTACCCTGGGATGTATGCCATCAGGTCCCATTGCCTTATCCACCCTGAGCTTAGCAAGCTCTTGTAGGACCCTTTCTTTTGTGAAGGGAGTAGTGCTCACCTCCCTCCCCACTGTGTACATGGTGCTAAGCTGTGGGCCCTGCCCTACCTTCTCTTCAGTAAATACTGAGCAAAAGTATCTATTCAGGATAGCAGCTTGTGTTTTGTTTGGCTGTTTGTAGATGTTGCTCCCCACACCTGGCTACCATACTCAAATATGGGGAGACTGCTCTGGGCTGTGGCTTTAATGTGTCATCTGTAAGGATTTCCCTAACTACATAAAGTGTCCCTCTCTAATCTTTTGTGTATCTGCATGGTTACATGCTTGATATGTGGTTCGAAGGACAATAAGGAATCAAGGACCAGGGAGGGGCTGTGGATATGGCCTACCTAGACTTTAGCAAGGCATTTAACACAGTCCCACACAAATGATTAATAATCAAGTTAGCCAGCCTGGGAGTGGGTCCCAGGGTGGTAGCCTGGGTAGCAAACTGGCTGCACAACAGGACACAGAAGGTAATAGTGAATGGAACGCATTCTGAAGAAAGGGGGGTTACTAGTGGAGTACCTCAGGGCTCAGTACTGGGTCCAGTCCTCTTACGTCTTTATAGGTGACATTGCGGAGGGTCTGGAAGGAAAGGTATGCCTCTTTGCAGATGACAAAGATCTGTAGCAGAGTTGATACACAGGAGGGGGTAGAAAGGATGAGAAGGGACTTGGCAAGGTTGGAGGAATGGTCAGACATATGGCAACTTAGATTTTCAATGCAAAGAAGTGCAAAGTAATGCACTTGGGAAATAAAACTCCAGGAGAAGGGTACACAATAGCAGGGGAGGTACTAACAACAACAATAATGGAAAGGGATCTAGGTGTAGTCATATCAGATGACCTAAAGGTGGGTAAGCAATGTGAGAAGTCAGTAAGAAGAGCCAGGGGGATACTGGGATGCATAGGGAGGGGCATCACAAGTAGAAAAAGGGAAGTGGTTATCCCTCTGTACAGACAGTTGGTGAGACCCCATCTGGAGTACTGCGTGCAGTTTTGGAGACCTCATCTATGCAAGGACATAGACAGGATGGAAGCAGTCCAGAGGAGGGCAACTAAAATGGTGCAGGGTCTACATCAGAAACCATATGAAGAGAGACTGAGAGAGCTTAATATGTATACCCTTGATGAAAGGAGGGACAGAGGGGACATGATATAAACTTTTAAGTACCTCAAGGGAATCAACAAAGTCCAGGAGGGTAGCATCTTTCAGAAAAAGAGATGTGTAAGAACAAGGGGGCACAATTTAAAGTTAGAGGGGGGACGGCTCAGGGGTAATGTGAGGAAATTCTTTTTCACGGAAAGAGTGGTGGACGCATGGAACCACCTTCCTGGAGAGGTTTTGCGGTCTAAAATAGTGGGGGAATTCAAACATGCATGGGACAGACACAAGGCAATTATAGTTGGGGGTTGCAGGAAGTAGGCTGTTGGTTAACTAGAATCTGCAGCTTATCCAATAGGTAGGGAAATGGGCAGACTGGGTGGGCCAAGTGGTCCTTATCTGCCGTCAAAATCTATGTTTCTAAGGACAACCCCAAGTATTTGAAATTTTCCACAGTTTCAAAGCACTCATCTTCATTAATGGTGATCTTAAAGAGCAGCTGACGCCATCAAGAAAACAAAACATAATATTTGAGGCAGTATGGCGTAGTGGGTTAAGGCTCTGAGCTGCAAATCTGGAGACCTGGGTTTGAATCCCACAGCCCCCTAAGTGCATACTGTGTGACCCTGAGCAAGTCACTTAACTTCCTCGTGCTCCCAGGTTGCACCTGCAAACAAGCTTTCAGCTTAGTGTGTCTCACCTGGTAAAATAATTGGTAAAAAAAAAAAAAAATTTAGACAGTTTGGCTTATATTTGTCCTTAGTTCTGTATTCCTCCTCCCCATTATTTATTATTGATATAATTTGCATGAAAACAGGATCTTAGCTCCTGAAGAGTTCATCTATTCCTATTGTTTTCTCCCTACCTGAGGTCATAATGCACTGCTTGTGACATCAGTTACTCCCATGGCAACAGACTATGTCACAACAGAGGATTATGACAGGAAGCAGGGAGTAAGCTATAGAGTCAGATGAACTCTGAGGTAAAAAAGATCATGTATTTGTAGAAATTTCTTCAGTAATAAATAATGTGCAGGAGAAATCTATAGAATATATTTATTTATTTATTTATTTATTTAAGAGTTTTACTAGAGAGGCACACTGAGCAGAGTGCTGCTTGATGCCAGGTGCACCCTCGGGGAAAGGGGGACATTGGATAAAGCTGTCTAAAAATATACAGAAGAGTAGAAGACAATTTTCATAGCCGTGGAAGTTAGGCAAATACTTACAGACATTTAGCATTTGACATTTTGCATTTTACATTGACAGACATTTGCAGAACAGTAGTGAGCAAATTTACATAACAGAGCAGGCTAGTATAAAAGTGCAGTAATGTTGCAAATCAAGATGCGTAGGACACTGTCCATAATTCAAGGGTTAGGGAGTCATAGTGAAGGAACCCTTTGGTGCAAGGGAGCATGTGTGGGCAGGAGCATCAGATTCTGCAGGAGCAGGTGGAAGAGAACTGGACATGCAATTGGAAGTCGAGGTGCTTGGTGGAACGCACTTGTCGGGTGTCAACCGGGAGAGAGTTCCACAGTTTAAGCGTGCGTTGCCTGAAAGCTGCCTGGCTGGATGAGGAGGCCATCTGGGGCAGTACAAGATGCCGGGTGTCGAAACCTCGAAGAGGATACGCAGGAGGCGGTTGATGGGTTGCGGCAGAGGCAAGGTACGGAGGTAAAGAAAGAGACCAGAACCTAGCCATGAGTTTCACACAGTGGGTAGTCCTGCACTCCTGGAGTGAGGGCTGGTTGAAGGACTGGTAGAGAACAGTGATGCATAGAAGGCGGGCAGTCGAGGGTGAAGCAGCAGAAGAAATGGTAAAGGGGGTCCAGTCTGGCTAATGTGGACTTGGGATTGGCACTGTATGTCACAGATTCGCTCAGCAGGTCAGCCCTCTACTCCCAAAGTGCCAGCCTCTGAGCGTGGTCTTGTGAACACTGAACAGAACAAGGTAGCCCTCTTGTCTGTTTTGTGGATTCGAGTTACCTTAGTCCCAAGTTCTGGAGGGATTCAAACTTGTTAACCTCTTGTTAGCATACCCAATTGTCAGGCTCAGATATGGTACTGGGTGGTCCTTCCCTTCGCTGGATGTCTGGCTTAGTACTGCCCCAATACCCACATCTGAGGCGTCCATCTGAACTATAAAAGTTTTACTATAGTCTGGACTTGTCAAAACAGGAGCACTGTACAGTTCCTCTTTCAGTTTGGTAAAGGCTTCTCGCAGGCTGGACCCCAGGTAATTTTCCTTGGCATTTTTTTCTTTTTCAGGTCAGATAGGGGAGCAGCCAGGGCACTGCAATTGGGTACAAACTTTCTGTAGTACCCTGCTGTCCCTAGAAAGCTCCTGACCTGCTTCTGGGTTTCTGGTCTGGGCCATGCCTGGATCACCTCTATCTTTATTTGGTTAGGATGGAGCTGTCCCCGGCCTACCACATGTCCGAGGTATGCCACCTCTCCCATGGCCACCTGACACTTCTCGGCTTTGACAGTGAGGCCCTCTGTATCCTGCCCAGCACTTCTCTAAGGTGTGAAAGGTGTTCCTCTCAGCTGGTACTAAAGATGGCAGTGTCATCCAGGTACGCTATGGCGTACTCCTCAGCACCATTCAACACCTGGTTCACCAACCTTTGGAAAGTGGCGGGGGTGTTTTTCATTCCGAAAGGCATTATCTTCAATTTAAATAAGCCTATCGGAGTCATGAAGGCTGACCTCTCCCTAGCTCTGTCAGCTAACTATACCTGCCAATACCCCTTTGTCAGGTCAATAGTCATAAGGTAGGTTGCCCCTCCCAATTGTCCAGGAGTTCATCTGTCTGGGGCATCGGGTGGGCGTCTGACTTCGTGACTGCATTCAGTCCACACAGAAATGAGTTGAGCCATCTGGCTTGGGTACAAGGACTACGGGTGAGGCCCAGGGGCTGTGGGATCTCTGGATCACCCCTAAATCCACCATCTCCTCCACTTCCCTCCTAATGTCCTTTTGGACACACCTGACACCCGATATGCTGTCCGCCATATGGGCGTCTGTGTCCCTGTCTCCACATTGTGTGTTGCTAAGGGGGTTAGTCCAGGCTTGGTGCTAAACAAGGGGGCAAAGTCTACTAAAACCTCCCTCACTTTCTGGACCTGGTCTGGGTTCAGCTGGGGAGACAGTTTTACTGCCTCCACAGAGATCTCTCGTTTACTCTCTTCCAGCAAGTCCAGAAGGGGGTCTCCTTCGTCCGTCCCTTCCCCATGACTACACACTGCAAACACCATGTCAGCCCTGTTTGCATATGGCTTCATCATGTTGACATGGTACATCCTTTCTGTCTGTCTACGGTCAGGTAACTCCACAATGTAGTTTACGTCATTTACCTTCCTTACCACTTTGTACGGTCCTACCCACTCAGCCTGCAGCTTGTCTTTCCGGACCGGAATAAGCACCATGACTTCCTGACCCACCATGTATGAGTGAGCTCTGGCTCTGCGGTCGTACCATACCTTTTATTTCTGTTGGGCAGCTGCCAGGTTGCTCTGGGCTGTCCCCATAAACTTCTTCAGCCTTTCCCTAAACCTAAGGACATAATCCACAATGGGAGTTCCCTGGGTGGCGTGCTTGCCTTCCCAGTCCTCATGGATCAAGTATAGGGGCCCACGTACCCGGCGTCCATATAAGAGTTCGAAGGGGGAAAATCCTGTCGACTCTTGGGGCACCTCCCTGTATGCAAACAGGTGGGGAAGGTATTTCTTCCAGTCCCTCCCATGCTGTTCAGCAAATGCCAGGAGCATTGACTTTTAGGGTACCATTGAAACGTTCCACAAGTCCATTGGCTTGTGGATGATACAGTGTTGTGCATCTCTGCACCACCCCACACTTCTCCCATAAACATTTCATCAGGTCCGACATGAAGGAACCCCCTCAATCGGTGATTGCCTCCTGCGGGAACCCAACACGGGAGAAAATCCCAAGTAAGGCATCTGCCACTTTGTCCTCAGTGAGGATAGGGCGACTGCCTCTGGGTACCGGGTGGCATAATCCACCACAGTCAGGATGAGTCTCTTCCCTGAGGAGCTGGGGGTATTTAAAGGCCCCACAATATCTATTCCCACCCTCTGGAATGGCTCCTCCGCTATGGGCAAGGGGGTCAGGGTGGCTTGGGTTTTCTTGCCCGCTTTCCCTACTTCTTGGCACCGGTGACAAGACCTGCAATACTCCTTCACCTGCTGGGTGAAGTTAGGCCAGTAGAAATTCTGGGCCAACCGCTGCATGTGCCCATGCCAGGCGTCATTGCAGCAACGGAAATCACCCTTCTTTATTTTGCTTCTCACAGTTTGAATATGTTATCAGTCATCAATAAAGTATCACTACTGTTTCTGTGCTCTAGTTAATGTATTTTTTTCTGTGGGGCATCACCATTGTGTGCAATCACACCATATTGTGGTTATACGCTTGATCTCCACAGAGAACAGTGTTCATTGCTGCTGTTAGTAATCCAGTTTATCATGCCATTCAGCTGGTGTTTCTATTCAGTGTTTGTGACACTGTCATACTGCCATACCAACAGGTACATGTCTTTTACTTAACCTGTTACCTTTGCACACCTACTTTTCACTGTGATGCATGTTAACTGTTGTCCCTGCATGTATTCTCACCCATGGTGAATTAGCAGAACTGAATGCCAGATATTCGGTTATGTACTGGGACTGTCCAATCACCTGACACAGCACAGGTGATCGTGTGATATGGTAATGTCAGTGCACTGCATGTGTTACCTTTGTTGTAATGCATGCAACAGTTCATCTTGGTGTTGCATCTCGGGGTTGGGGGGCAGAGTGGTGTGGTAATGGCCAGACTCGATTTTCCACAAAAGTCCTTTTCTGCCTTTGCATGTCTATGGATCTCTGAAGAAAAGTTAAACCTGTCACTTGCGTCTTTCATTTTTTTTTTTTTCAGTTGTATGGACAACTTTCACTGCAGACACTGTCATGGAACACATAATTAGACGACATGGCTATGTCACCTCATATTTTCTGAACCATGGGCACTGTACTGATGAGTTCTGGCTCCCATTTCTGAAAGTATGAAGTGGCATATGGGAGAGGAGCTATCACATAGGTAGTGTACAGTGAGCACTGTGGAAGAAAAGGACCTAGGAATGCTTACAACGGGGAATATTAACAACTTAAATCAGTGCCAGCAGGCAACCACAAAAGCCAACCAGATGCTACAGTGGATAGCAAGAGAAATGTACTCTGTGGTATTTGAATTCCATCCCCCCTCTTGCATCGATATTCCTTTCCAGGAATATAATTTTAGCTGCCATGCTTCAGATCACTGAATTCAGATTTCAACCCCCACCTCCCAAGGGTCAACCCTGTTGTTGACTTTTCAGTACTCCACAGAAAGGATGACATTCTCCTTAAGGGCCTTGTCTGTGTCGCTGTGTGTTATGTTCTGCACCACCCATACACTATGGGCTCCATTACAGTAACTAAAAATAATTTTGTCCCTAGAAAGAAAAGTGCCAAACACAAGTGACAGCTTCGTGTTTCATTCATGCATGCACAGTTAAACATGGATACTTCAGTGATGTGAATACACGAAGGTACATATACAGTAACTGATCAGTTTCCTCTCCTCTTTCATTTCTGTACCTAGTGCCTGTTTTTCCACGATCACTAAGTTTACAGTACCTTCCTTATTTGACATCAAGCCGTGTTATTTTACATTAAATAATTACTATGGTCCTGTTATGGAGGGGTTAAGTTGGGCAGGAACTGAGTTCCACCTCCTGGGACACCTTTCTCTACCGAATACTATTGGAGAGTTCCACCTCCTATGGATGACAGTTTCACATTCTTCAAATGTGGAGATTACAGTTCTACCACCTGAGCATTTCCGCTTTAATCACTGCTGTTATGTGGTGTCACTTTGACCTGTTTCAAAACCTACAGTCATCTCATTCTGTACACTCATGACTCCTCTCAACAGCTGTCACTTTTCTTGTCTGTTCTTGTCTTCTATGGACTTTGACTTACTGTACATTGCAATAGGTTATCTTCTGTTATCTCTGTCTCATGCATTTTACAATGCACAGTGTTTGTGCATTACACCTTCTGGTTGTACTGCATTACGTTCATGTACCACCGTATGTAGGTGAACTCCCAAAACTGATAGCCGAAACCGGCCAGTGAGCTGTGCAGGTGAATGATCACCTCCTTGTTTGTGGAGTACATTTCTCTTGATATCCACTGTAGCATCTGGTTGGCTTTTGTGGTTGCCTGCTGGCACTGATTTAAGTTGTTAATATTCCCCGTTATAAGCATTCCTAGGTCCTTTTCTTCCACAATGCTCACTGTATACTGCCTATGTGATAGCTCCTGTCCTGCTTCCTACCTCAGAAATGTAGGACCTTGCACTTCTTGCTGGTGAACCACAACTGCCATGTTTCTGACCACTCCTGTACTCAGCCCCATCACAAAGCTCTCCCCCTCCGGGTGATCTTACCTTGCTGCTCCCTTTGATTGTGGGTAAAGCTCCCAGCCACCAGTGTGGAGCCTGCAAGGGGCTGACCGTTAATCCTTGCACCATTGGGCATATTTCCTTTTTCATCCTGAAGCCACTTCCAGCCTTCAGTGTTGTGTACCACACCTCTCATCTTCATGTCGTCTGCGAACAGACTGATCTTACTCCGGATAAAGTGTGAAATATCTGCAATGAATATCAAAAACAGGACTGGTCCCAGTACTGACTACTGTGGTACCACATTCGTCATATCACTCAGTGGTGACAACCCCAACCCCCACCCCCATCACACCCTTTGTTGGCTTCTTTTCACACAGTTGGTGATCCATTTGACCATGTGTTCTCCCACCACTTTATATTCCATCTTCTCCACCAGCAACCCACGCAGCACACAAAGTCCTTGGTGAAATCTAAATGAATCACATCCACCGCGTGTCCCTTGTACAGTTGCATGTTCACCTAGTCATAGTACTCAACCAGGTTTGTCTTGCATCATCTTTCCACTACAAGCATGTTCTGTTGACCGTCCTGTCAGTTATTGTTCTCCAAGACTGTCAACAGACTGTCTTTTAGGGCCGTCTCCATGGCCATTGCCAATTGATGTGAGGCTCACTGCTCTGTAGTTGCATGGTTCATCCTTGAGTCCACTTTTCTGAATGTGCACCACAGTGCCCATCCTCCAGTCCTGTGGTACATAGCCTGTCCACGGAGGTATTTAACAGGTCAGCCAGTGTCCCTTGCCAGGATCTACGCTTGTTTCTTGTCTCAATTTGTGCCCCAGCCACCTACCATACTGAACCTCTTGGCTAGATAACATTCGCCTAGACAATTTTTGAACTTCACAATCCTTACTTTCCTAGCCGTACTCGACCAGGGAATGGGAACCTCTTCTGAGAAGGACAGCGATTACCCCTTGTCCCCACACAGCCACCCCAGTTCTGCAACCTCTCCCTCAGTACTTCCACCGTGTCACCCGCATGGTCATTTGTACACATCTGCAACACAAGATTCGGTCTCTTCCTTCCCCTACTTATGCCTTTAACAATTGACTGCCACGACCTTCATGACAGTAACAGAGGTATATGGTCTACTCATATGCGATCATGCCTTTCACCCTTAGTGCCACATCTGATTCCTTTTACTGTGGATTCCCACAGCACCAATCACACCCCCCCCCTTCATTCATCATCCCCGCCACCACCCTAGGTAAGTGCTGCTAGAGTCAGCATAATTTCATGGATACTGAGACCCCTTACACCTTCGCCTACACCAGAACTAAACTATGCACACATCCCCTCCGACATCTCTCAATGTTGTTTCACGGTCATCACATACCTCACATGCACCCTTCCCCCCACCCTCTGTTTGCTCTTTCATCCTTCCCCAATCTTTGCTCCTCTCCACTTAACCTCTCCTCCATTCTTACCATCTTCCTGCTGTGGCCCACCCCCACATTACCCCGTGACACTCCTCTTCTTGACAACTGTCCCTTCTGCTTTCCCCTCCCATTCCCTATCCTACTCCCTACTGGAGATCCTGTACCCATTCCACCTCAAATATCCCCTGCAACACAAAGCTATTACATGCATCCTCTGTGTTGCTGTGTGGCATCTCCACCCTCTTGATTATAGTCCTTCCAGTGGTATGCTCCTTCTCCGTTCTTCTCCCGCACCCCCCCATCTCCACCTTTGACCTGATTTTCCTCCCATGTTGTGTACTCGCGTAACTCCCTGGAGGAGGCCCACCTGCTCCAGCACCACCACATCCTTACCAACTGTCTTCAAAGGAATATCACTGCTTGCTGTAAACTCATCAGTCTGTCACACATCGGACACCCTGCCAGCTTCCACAGCATGTGCATCAAAGCGTCTGGTCCACAACCATTGCATCCTACTTTTACACCCATGTTGTCACCCCTGTCCTCTTTCTGCCCCCCATGCCATTCTTAAATCGAATGATGTGCCATCATCCTACCCTGCTGGTGTCCCTAAGATAGTGATCTGTCTGCATGGTATGCATATGCTACATCATTTATTTCCTGCAAGTTCATGTGTTCTTATCGAGCACATGCACCATGGTAGTTTTCCTTCTGTGGACCACCTGCACCCTTTATATATCATTCCTAGTGTGCTCCATCTGGAATTGCACACAGTCATCAATGCTTACGCATGACTACTGTTTCCAACTGTGGCATTATCACCTCCGAGCTTCTGCTGCTGACACCTCTTTTTAAGCACCACATCAGGTCAGTGTATCTTCCTTGAACCTTTGCTGTTTTGTCTCACTCTGCTTTGTCAATTGACATAACTGATACTTACCTTTATTCATCTGTGATCATCAGCCTTCCACCTATCCTGTGGGCATCTGGCGAAGGATCATGTGTGTTTGGAAATACAAGACTTGCTGTTACCGTCTGTTCAATGTTTGGTTCTATATGTGACAGCATTCATGCGTCATAGCAATCTTGTGATACGTATCATGTTTAATAATGTCGACATTACTCAATATTACTGTCATTCCTGCAGGTCTATGTGCCTTGCAGCATATAACCAGCAAACATACTGGATTCGTGATATCTTGGGCAATAAACATAGAATTTGACGGCAGATAAGGACCGCTTGGCCCACCTAGTCTGCCCATTTCCCTACCTAATGGATAAGCTGCAGATCCTAGTTAACCAACAGCTTACTTCCTCCTACCCCCCCACTAGAATTGCCTTATGTCTGTCCCATGTATTCTTGAATTCCTCCACTGTTTTTGACTCCACGATCTCCTCAGGAAGGCCATTCCATGCATCCACCACCCTCTCCGTGAAAAATACTTCCTCACATTACCTCTGAGCCATCCCCCATCTTCAAATTCTGCCCCTTGTTGCACCTCTTTTCTGAAAGATGCTACCCTCTTGGACTTTGATTCCCTTGAGGTACTTGAAAGTTTCTATCATGTCCCCCCCCTCCTTTCCTCGAGGGTATACATATTAAGCTCCTTTACTCTCTCTTCGTATGTCTTCTGGTGCAGACCCTGCACCATTTTAGTTGCCCTCCTCTGGGCAGCCTCCATCCTGCCTGTGTCTTTGCGGAGATGAGGTCTCCAGAACTGCATGCAGTACTCCAGATGGGGTCTCACCAGCTGTCCGTATGGAGGGATAACAACTTCCTGTTTTCTACTGATGATGCCTCTCCCTGTGCATCCCAGTATCCCCCAGCCCTCCTCACTGCCTTTTCACATTGCTTGCCCACCTTTAGATCATCTGATATGACTACCCCAGGTCCCTTTCCATTTTTGTTGTTAGTATCTCACCCCCCGATTGTGTACTCTTCCCTTGGGTTTTTGTTTCCCAGGTGCATTACTTTGCACTTCTTTGCATTAAATCTAAGCTGCCATACATTTGACCATTTCCCCAACCTTGCCAAGTCCCTTCTCATCCTTTCCAAGCCACCTTATGTATCAACCCTGTTGCAGATCTTTGTGTCATCTGCAAAGAGACATACTTTTCCTTCTAGTCCCTTTGCAATGTCACTTACAAAGACATTGAAGATGACTGATCCCAGTACCGAACCCTGCGATACCCCGCTAGTAACCCCCCTTTCTTCAGAGTGGACTCCATTTACTATTACCCTGTCTGTCCTGTTGTCCAGCCAATTATTTACCCAGTCGACCATCTTGGGACCCCCTGCAAGGCTGGCTAACTTGTATATTAATCTTTTGTGTGGGACTATGTCAGATGCCTTGCTAAAGTCTAGGTAGGCCATGTCCACAGCCCCTCCCTGGTCTACTACTTTGGTCACCCAGTCAAAGAAATCCATCAGATTCGTCTCATATCCTTCAGAAGTGATTCCATCATTTTTGCTATAACTGAGGTCAGACTAACAGGCCTGTAGTTTCCTGCCTCTGCCTTGCTCCCACTTTTGTGAAGTGGAATAATGTCCACCCTCCTCCAGTCCTCTGGTACCACCCCCATCCTCCCATGATTTGTTAAAGAGGGTAGTCAGTGGAGTCACTAGTTCAACCCTTAGTTCTTTTAGAATTCTGGGATGAATCCCATCAGGCCCCATTGCTTTGTCCACCTTCAGTTTTAAGAGTTCTTTCAGAACTCTTTCTTCTGTGAATGGACTGGTATTGACTCCCCTATCCAGAGTGGTTCTATTGTTTGGTTTAGGTACCCCCCCCCTTCTTTTGTGAATACTGAGCAAAAATATTTTTTTAGTATCTTTGCCTTTTCACAGTCACCCTCTGCCCACTTCCCTCCCCTTTTATTAAGCCTCACTATTCCTCCCTTGGTCTTCCTTCATTCCCTGATGTACATATAAAAGTTTCTATCCACCTTCTTAACTGAGTTGGCTATCTTTTCCTTGGTTTGGGCCTTCGCTATTCTGACTGCCTTCCCTGCTTCCTTCTGCTTTAACTGACACAGTTCTGTGTCCTGCTCCTTCTGTGATTCCTTGCACTTCCTGAATGCTATCTTTTTCCCTAACCTTCCCTGCCACCTCCTTTGAGAACCATAGTGTTTTTTTTTTTACTTAATTTTGTTTTGTTTATTTGCTTCGCACAAAGGCTTGTTGCCTCTATGGTGGTAGTTTGGATTATTCCCCATTGTTCCTCTACCCCTCTTTCTTGCCCATTTGCTAGTGCATTCCTTAGGCACTCACCCATTTTGGCAAAGTCAGCCCTCCTAAAGTCCAGGACCTTTGCCTTTGTATGGCTTGACCCTACTGCTGTTTTTATTGTGAACAATACTGTTCAGTGGTCGCTAGTTCCCAGATGGCTACCCTCTTCTAAATCTGTGATCTTCTCTTCATCTCCATTTGAGAGTACCAGGTCTAAGATTGCTCCCTCCCAAGTGGGTTCCAATACTAGCTGTCCAAGGCATGCACCCTGCAGGGCATCTAGAATGATTCCGCTCTTGGATGTGGCTGCAGCAAATGCACTCCAGTTAACATCTGGCATATTCAGGTCCCTCATCAACAATATCTCCCCTTTTCCTGCCATTCTAAGGATACCTTCTATCATTTCCTTGTCCATTTCCTCCCCCTGAGAGGGGGGTCTGTATACAAATCTTGTGTGGATTGTGGTGCCGTTGACCCACAGTGCATCCTCTCCTCCCCGTATACCCTTTTGTTCTGTTGCTTTGATTCCTTCCCTTATGTAGAGAGTTACTCTTCCTCCTCTTTTACCCTCCCTGTCCCTCCTGTAGATAGTGTACCATGGTATGTTTACATCCCAGTCATGGTTCTGTGTGTACCATGTTTCTGTGACTGCCACAATAGCCAAATGTTCCTCTTCCATCAAGGCCACTAGTTCAGGAAGGTTGTTACCCAGACTACGGGCATTGGTACTCATTAGTCTCCATTTTTTGATGGCTTTACCTCTTGTAGCCCCATCTCTGCCCTTACTGAATTTGCCTTCTCCATTTACCCCTGTCTTGCTCCCTACTGACCTTTCTACCTTGGTGTTTACCTCACTAAGTACCCAGTTTTGTCCGTTTTTGATACGGATAAGCATAATTGTCCTGAATGCTAATTTTCACACACCGTTGGGCATGTTGTGTAGCACCAATGCTGAATGTGTTGAAATGTGATGGTTAACACTTGCTGTCACACATCTGTAACCATTCATAGATTGCAGTACTATCCTAATGATTGTTGTGATCAGGCCAAACTTGAGTTCGGGGACAAATCAAGAAGTCAAAATAAGTGCAATTGAAGACATTGTGGCCAAGGCTTCAATGGACTTGAGGCTGGCAAAGGGCAGAAAGGAAAGTAGGTAGGAGTGCTGAAGATATAAAAGGTACAAAGTGAGATGCAAGGACCATGTAGTGAGGCTTACTAAGGGGTGGGGGCAGAGAAAGGGGTGTCACTGGCAGAATCAGTACATGACTACTTGTATTCTGTATTTACGAGGGACAATGTTGGTTACCTGTGGAACATTGCAGGGAGAGTGGGGGGGGGGTGTGAATGGATACTGTGATCTATGACATCACTGTATTGTAAGATGTAATTGCTCCACTTCTGGATAAGGCTCCCTGAGTGGAGGGCAGACATCTCAAGGTGAAGGAAGTGAATGGGTTACTGGATGGCCCAGTGGTTGAAACGATTCAGTACCTCCTTGGACACAGAGTGTGTACCACAGGACTGCATGGTGGCCCACAAGGTGCACATCCGGGACAGTGAGCCAATGGATTTACTCTGCAATCATAGCCAAGAACATGTAACATCCAGTTCAAGGCAATGCCAACAATCCAGAAATAAACACTGGTCCCCTTTTTGTGAGGTAATCAGCTCAAGGCCAGTCATCAATGTGGATTGTCATGGACGTCCTGTCACAGTAACCTACTTGAGTATTATGGCTGTCTAGTGCTCTCACTGGACACAGACCAAGCAGTGATGGCCATGCATTTCAACTTCAGAAAGGCCTTTGATCAAGTCACACAGGTGCGTAACCACAGCGATGGAAAACCAACAATCCTGACATTCCCATATGGGCGACTTGCAGGTTTGAAAGTGAGGATATTGGGATCAAACAGTATGTTCATAGTCAAGCAACCATACCATTGCTAATGGATACAGTCTAGGGGAATGCAGGGCATTATGTACTGAAAACTTTTAATCATGCCATACTTCACTGGCGCATTCAATGGCTATGTGAGCACCATTAGCAGAATGAATGATGTTTTCAGCAAATTCCAGCAGCATTGGTGCTTCAACAAGGTGTACCTGTTTAAATGCACATAGACATAAAGTGTGACATCTTTTTTCTGGTTCTGACATTGCGTGGTAACAGGGTTGTCACCTGTCCTTCACACCATCAAGGTTCACCATAAGTTGTCTGCAGTCATGTTCAAAAACATGTATTTTGGTATGTACTACCACCTGCCGGACCACAGAATCCCACATATACAACAGCCTTCCCCAGAAACACAAGCTTGTAACATTTCACGCCATCCTTGCACCTTCAGAGACAATGTAAGGATTACTTGGAAGTATATTGCTCTAACATTGTGACATGTCCCAGCAATGCATCCATTTTTTAGTAACTGGAATGTTTATGTAACATCCAAGAAATGCTTAAATGGATCTTTAAAGTAATGAATACATTTCTGCAGCAGCCAGTCCCTGTTCTGTAGTGCTTTAGTGGAGCTATGACTACGAGCAGTGAACAGTAACAGTTGGCTGATAAATGGTAATGCACCAGACACATAAATATGCCATGTTGTCACTGTACTGGGGTGACCTCTGTGCAACCACATGTAGTACTGTCACAACACTCACGTGATGGATCAACATAACATCACAGGGCAGTTGCACACATAGATTTGACCACGGCAGTGACATGCTGGAGTTACTATGATTGTAGCACAATGCACAATGATACAGGACATACTTGTTTGGGCCTGACCATAACCAGGACATGGGGACTGTCTCATCATACTGTATCTCGTATGAACGTCCTGCCGTTGACATGCGGCAGTTTCTGCCTTCTTGGTAACTGTGCAGTGTCCTACTGTACTGGCACTTGATGCATTACAACTGTTACATACATCAGTTGTGACTGTTGAGCTCAATATACTAACATACTAAGAAGCCAGCAGATTAGGCCCTATGGTCTATCGAGTCTGCTCGATGATCAGCACCTTCCCAGGACACAGTTTTTAGCCCACCGCCCTCCCTTCCTACAATGTGTCCAACCGCTACATCCCAGTGGGACACTGGGATGCACACTCTCCCATACGTATCCCGGCTTTTCTTGAACCCCTCCACAGTTGTAGCAGCCACCAACTCCCCAGGCAGCGCATTCCAGGGCTCCACCACCCTCTGAAGTGAAATACTGTCTCCTTGTTTCCCGCCTCAGTCTACCCCCGTCCATCTTCATTGAGTGTCTCCTACCTCCCTCAGTAGAAGCACCCCATCAAGGCTTACCATATTCATTCCTTTGAGATATTTGAAGACATCTATCTGCCACTCATGATTTACGTGCCCTCCCACTGCTGGATATTTATCTCACCTACCCTTCTTTTCTCTTCCAGCTTTCCTTCGGGCAGGACCACCCGCGGAGCTGCTCCGGTCCGCCCTGCCGTTCACAGTACAGGTACGCCGCACTCATCCTCCTTTGTCTGGAATTTTCAAACTTGGTGCCTTTTTTGCCTCGGCTACCAGACTACAGTTGGAGGCTTGTGTAGTGGTGATTCAGGCTCACAGTGTTCATTTAATGCTTGGCTGATTCAAACTAGCTGGTGATTTCAGTGTTATGACTTAAGTCCTGCAAATTCCTCTACAAACTCCCTGCTTTTAAAAGTGGAGCATACGGAACTCACCTCGGAGCCACCAGCAGGACTCTTGGCTGCATCGGACTTTACAGGCAGCCGCAACAGTTCGGGTGCTGCTAAGCTTAACCCTGCAGTTGCTTTGCGACTGCTCCCCGCCCGCCCCCCAATACCCTCCCACTCTTAGTTGGTGCCTAATATATAGTGGTGGGTCTTGCGTGATCTCGTCTGCTTTTTTATGTCTCCCATCTTTCTCAGTAGCACTTTATTCTAGATCCCCACTAGAGGTCACCTGTACTCTGTTAGATCTTACTCTCAGTCTCTAGCCGAGGAATTTCACTTCTCTTCTTTTTCTCTCCTTCCTACCTACATTGGCCAGTTTTTCTTCTCACAGTGCACTCTAGGACTATGTATCTTCTCCTGCCAGTCTAAGGTACCATATTTTGTCTCATAGTACTAACAGGTCCTTCTAAGCATCCCCTCGTCATGCCTTTTTTTACTCTACAGATAACTTCTACTCCAGTTTACTCTATGACCCCACCCCTAAACCTCCATCTATGTTGTGGATCAATAATAAACCCATGGGGGTTTTACTTGGGTACATCTTGCAGAGGTACAATATCGCCTCTGTGTGTGTCTTACATGCTGTCGTAATTGCCTCCTTCTGGAGAATTAGCCTATCCCTTACCCTAGCTGGGGATGTGGAGTCCAATCCTGGACCCACTTTTGCTAATACCACACCCCAGTTTCCCTCCTATTGTTCACTTCAAGCATCCCATTTTACCTTTGCCCACCTTAACATGAGGAGCCTTACTGCTAATCTACCTGAGCTCGAGGCTTGGGTTACGGCTAATAATCCAGACATTCTTGCCCTGTCAGAAACCTGGCTGAAACCCTCCATTGCAGAATCCCTCTGCTCTATGCCAGGATATAATTTGCTTTGAGCTGATCACCCTGATGCCAGAAGAGGGAGTGGCCTGGCTTTATACTTCAAGTCTCACCTCAACATGTCTCTCATACAGTGTCCGCCTTTGGCAAATTGTGAGGTGCTTCATTCACTTCTGTTACTTAGGGGAGTTTAAAAAAAATAAATGCACATCTTGTGCATTTTACATTCCTCCTAGAAACTCCTGTCCTATCAGACGAATATGTTGGAATTCTATGACAAAGTGAGCAGGGCCTTGGATGAGGGAGAATCTGTAGATGTGGTGTACTTGAATTTTTCCAAGGCTTTTGATAAACTTCCTTGTCTAGACCTAATAAAGGTACTGAACAACATGGGAATACATGAAAATATTATCAAATGGGTGCACTCATGGCTATCCGGTAGGAAGCAGAGAAGTGAGCATAAGGGGGATACTTTCTAAATGGGCAGTGGTGACAAGTAGAGTCCCTCAGGGCTCAGTGTTGGGGCCTTGTTTGTTTAATATGTATGTTGCATGAATACACTATGATGAAGGGAATACATGGATAACAAATTTACGGATGACTGTAGAGTGGGAGCAATTATAAGAAACCAAGAAGATGCAAAGGTATTATAGGTGGCATTACAATATATACAAACATGGACTATTAAGCAGAAATTGTTTCTAAATCATAAGTGCAAAGTCATGCAAATGGGTAAAAATGATCCAGTTAATGTATATACCCTAAATAACTCCATCCTGAAAAGGGTAACCGAAGAAAGAGACCTGGGTATAGTTATAACCAAGGATTTACAGTTTAAAACCTCACTGTAAAAATATTGTTCAGTGTAGTAACAGGGTATTAAATAGCATGATCAGACATATTGTGAGTAGAGAAAGAGAGGTGCTGGTTCCACTGTATAGATCACTGGTGAGACCAGTACTGGAATATGGGGCCCAAGTCTGGTCTCCATACAAAAAGAACGAGATTGACATGATAAAAAGAGTACAGAGGAGAGCAACAAGAGCAGTAAGGGACCAAAAAGGTATAGATTATAAATACAGGATGAGAAATTTGGATTTGTATTCATTGGAGTACAAGAGTTAGAGGAGACAGGTGCCTGTTATACAAAGCCTTGAAAGACAATACACCGTGGGACAGTCTAGGGCTGAAACTTAAGGACCAGATATATAATACAAGGGCACACCCACTTCAACTAAATGGGGGCAAATGTAATTTAGTAAAGAGACAGAAGTGGTTTAGCCAAAGTGTTGTACCAGTTTGGAATAAACTACCCTTGGAAGTAGTGGGGAGTTCATCCATGAACAAATTCAAAACCAAATCAGACAAATACTTTAGAGAGAAAGCACTGGTTTATTAATTGAATGAGCATTTCGGATGAAAGGTCATTTTAAGCTCAGATACTACCTATGATTGAGATATTTGAATGTTTCTATTATGAATCCCCTTTTGCTCCTCTCTCCTCTAGAGAGTACATATTTAATTCCTTGGGCCTTTCCCTATAGGGTTTCTAATGCAGGCCATGTACCATTTTGTTACCCTCCTCTGTACCTCCTCCACCTGATCTATGGCCTTCTGAAGATGGGGCCTCCAGTACTGGACACAGTACTCCAGGTGAAGCCTCACCAGTGATCTGTTCAGGGGCGACAGCACCTCCATCCTTCTGCTGGTTATACCCCTTACTAGTCACTGTGCACCCCAGCATTCTGCTAGCCTTCTCCACTGCCTTATCAGACTGCTTTGCTACCTTCAGGTTATCAGATATGATTACCCCCAGGTCCTTTTCCTGTTTAGTGGTTGTCACCACCTCTCCCCTCATTTGGTATGCTGCCCTTGGATCTTTGTGTCCCATGTGCATAATCTTACACTTTTTGGCATTGAAGGTTAGTTGCCAAGCTCTTGACCAGTCATTCAGCTTTCTCAGGTCATCCCTCATTTTTCCACCCCCTTTGGCTGGTTTGTATGTGACCATATAATTGTGGCAGATTATCAAGTAGGGATCACTGTTGCCAACCCCCTCAGAAGCGCATTCAAATTTATAATTAGCAGGGCCATCCAAACTCCTTACACATTTGAGTCCAAAATTTTACCTAACCTGTTTGGTCAGAGTCTACCTAAAAATGCACATGTTCCTCATTTATTTTCACAATCAGCTTTGCTATTAATTTATGCACAAAATTCAAGAAGGCAATGCCCCTGTAGCTATCCTGGGTTCAGCAGATTTTTATTTTGTATTAGGATAATCAGTATGTCAGATACAAATTGTGGTAAGGGGACCCCCTGCATTAACTCTTGCATCAATAATTCTATCCAAGGCACCAGCATATCCATAAAAGTGTGGTAGAACTCAAATGTTAATCAGTTGGTACATAGTGATAAAGCCTTCATAAAAATACATACCGTATCAACAAATTTTTGCAAAAGGTACTTGTAAGCAATAATACCCAACAGGGTGGGCGGTATTGTGCCATACCGGACCGCCCAGGGGCGTAATGAGGCCCGACGCCACAGGGAGGGCCTTATAGCCCCTGGAAGGTCTGGTATTGCCTAACCGCCCACCCTGGAGGGTATTATTGCGCTTAGAAAATGGACACTGTAAAAAAAAAAAAAAAAATTCATTTAAAATTAGTTTTGTAATAAAATAGTTCCTCTACCCACTAGAATGATGAAATGGTTGCCATGGTTTCACACCCCACACACACACATAGTCGTCTTGCAGAATAGTAAAACAAATACATCAGTTGTAATTGATTCAGGACTGCAGCATTCTGCCATGTGAAGTGCGATGAGCTTACCCTGAAGCAGGAGCTGAATATTCTTGAAGCTGTGGCCCGAGCAGTGTTTGCCCAATGCTGTCAGCAGTTTGTTGTAGTTGTGACCGGGCTGGAGCATTGTTTGGGACACTGAGAGGCAGTTAGCCATAGGATTCCTGTTCCCTAGTAAGGTAGTTTTTTCCCCTTTAAAAAGTAGGATTTCTTATTTTGTTTGCACTAAAGCAGGACTGCCCTCAAGACGAAAAGGGTGTCTCTGTACAGGTGACGTGCTACCATTACTTAACTGTTTGAATCTTGTGGTTATTGGACTTAAACATGAATCATCGTGTTGCACTTTTCTTAAGAAAACTTTTGGGTAGCAGTTTTTTTTTTCAGTTTAACAAGCAACGCTCGTACAGTTTTACACTTGGGGCAATGGTTATCTCTGATAGGAGGCAGTCCGTTTTAGTGCTCCGTGTCTTGGTCGCGCTGCATTACGGATTCATGTGACCGAAATGGAGCAGCGATCTCAAAAGGAATGGCATTTGAAACAGAGCTCTGTAAACTGTTTATTGAGTGAGACATAGCAGCACCTGTGGTACCACTAACTAGTGTGCATGACAGGAACAGTATTTTCTTCATTTTCCGTACCACAGATGGACGTCCGTCTGCGGTACAGAAAATCAAGTACCGGCGCTCTCATGCAGACTAGCAGTTTTTTTTTTTAAATATAGATTTTTATTTTATTTTGACATAAAACAATACATTCAACTTCAGAAAATATGCAAAAATCAATTAAGTTGTATAGACAAGACTGTTTAGCATATCTCAGATAAAATTTCACAATAGTTTGCTCTCTATTGCTACAAGTCCAAGCTTGTTTTCTGCATGCTCTATGATGAAGTAGGGCCTCAAGGTAGTGCTCGTCTCACACAAAAGTCAGTTTGATTTGGCGGTCGAACTTCCTTTTCTACACAGCTGTGCTTTTACATTCTACTGTGAATTCTTGAGTCTGTTGCGGCGGGGAGAGGGAGATCGGCTGGCAGTTTAAGGCTTGCTCAGCGAGGCTATCAACATGGCAGCAGTTGCCTTTTTGAACATTCCAGCCCTTTACTATCAGAACTAAATGAGGCAACAGAGACCGGGACTAGTTATTTCCCGGTCTCTGTTGTCTCATACCTGACCGACAGATTGCTGCGTTCAGCCAATCAGGATTTACTTTTCCTTTCTCCCATTTTCTAAGATCTAGATATTCTCTTATCCAAATCCGAGTAATGTTGTTTTTGATAAATCAACATATAATGCTCTCTAAAACATTTAGTAATATGGACATCATTATACATATTTCTCTTTTATTTGAACTATCAAATGTCTTTCATGATGATTAAGGCTGTAAGTTTTTCACGAGGGTCACGGATTTCATGATTACCATGAAATCTGTAGTCCCCTGTGAAAATCCTCATATTTCAGATTAATACTTGATCCTCCTTAGTTCTGCCCCCTGCCTTCATACCGAGACCCGCTGTCACCACTTTCTCCCTGCTACTTGGAACACCAACAGGGAACAGACACCATTATTTATTTAAGGAATGCCATCAATGTCTTCCGTATGTGGACTCTGAGGAGTCAATTGGGTTTCTAGTGCATAGCATTCACACAGATGTGCTCTCTCTCTCTCTCTCTCTTCTCACAGTGACAGCGGGTCATAATTCTGCTGCACACCTCCATACTGAGACCTGCTGTCACTTTCTCACCTCACCGTTGGAGTTGTGGGGGGGTTGGGCCTCAAGAGTGGATTACACTAACCTCCTGGTCATGGCCGCTTGCACTCTTCTCTCAAAAGATCAGTCTGGAGTACTTCTATTCATGATTTTTCAATTCAATAAATTTCTTTATTTAGGATTGTTAAGTGCCATGAAATCATCCAGTTTTTCCTGTGAAACAATTACAGCCCTAATAATGACCCTTTAATCTATGTGCCATTAATGTTCCTGATTTATCTCCATCGTGCTATATGTTAGTAGTTTAGAACTGTATGTTGTAGCTAATGTCCCTTTTAGCTACAGAGTTCTGAAGTAAAACGTGGATGCAATGTGTGAGCTTTAAAAGGATACTGTCAACACCCTTAGGCCTCAGGTTGTCCCTAAATTAAACAAACTCTGGCCAGAGCCGATACAGCTGCAGCTGAGGAATTTGGGATAAAAATATTGAAGGTTAGTTTTGTAATATTTTCACACCAATTTTTCAACATAGTCATTTTTTATGATGCAGCCTCATGAAGAAGAGCAGAGATAATGTTCAGCTCCTGGCCTAAAGGTGATTTTGCGCAGAGATTGCGAAATCGATTTGCAGGAAGTAGAAACACATTTTGGGCAGGAGGTGAAAAATGACAGCTGTCACATTCATGAGGTACTATAAAGATATGGCTAGGTTGTGAATTTGGGGTATAAGTATTGAAAATTACCAAAGTTATGAGCTTGCGTGCGCAAAATTCAATGTAGGCTCATAACTTTATTGTTTTGTAATCTTTGTATACAGACCCCCATCTCAGGGGGAGGACATGGACAAGGAAATGATAGGAAGTATCCTTAGAATGGCAGAAAAAGGGGAGATATTGCTGATGGGGGATCTGAATATGACAGATGTTAATTGGAGTACATTTGCAGCAGCCACTTCTAATATTGGGGTCATTCTAGATGCCCTACATGCTTTAGACAACTAGTATTGGAACCCACTCGAGAGGGAGCAGTCTTAGACCTGGCACTCTCAAATGGAGGTGGAGAGAGGATCACAGATTTAGAAGTGGGTAGCCATCTGGGAACTAGTGACCATTGAACAGTATGGTTCACAGTTAACACAGCAGTAGAGTCAAGCCATACAAAGGCAAAAGTACTGGACTTTAGGAGGGCTGACTTTGTCAAAATGGGCGAGTGCCTAAGGAATGCACTAGCAAATGGGCAGGAAGGAAGGGTGGAAGAACAATAGTGAATAATCAAAAGTGCCATCACAGAGGCAACCAACCTTTGTGTGACGCAAATAAACAAAGCAAAGCGATGTAAGAAACCACTATGGTTCTCAAAGGAGGTGGCAGGGAAGGTTAGGGAGAAAAAGAAAGCATTCAGGAAGTACAAGGAATCACAGAAGGAGCAGGACAGATAATTTTATCAGTTAAAGCAAAAGGAAGCTGGGAAGGCAGTCAGAACAGCAAAGGCCCAAACTGAGGAAAAAATAGCCAACACAGTTAAGAAGGGGGATAAAATCTTTTATAGGTACATCAGGGAGCGAAGGAAGACCAAGGGAGGGATAGTGAGGCTTAATAAAGGGGAGGAGGTGGGCAGAGGGTGGCTGTGAAAAGGCAGAGATACTAAACAAATATTTTTGCTCAGTATTCACAGATGAAGAGGGGGAGGTACCTAAACCAAACAACAGAAACACTTCGGACACAGAAGTTGATACCAGCCCATTTACAGAAGAAAGGGTTCTGAAAGAACTCTTAAAACTGAAGGTGGACAAAGCAATGGGGCCTGATGGGATTCATCCCAGAATTCTAAAAGAACTAAGGGTAGAACTAGTGACACCACTGACTACCCTCTTTAACAAATCATGGGAGGATGGGGTGGTACCTGAGGACTGGAGGAGGGCAGATGTGATTCCACTTCACAAAAGTGGGAGCAAGGCATAACCAGGCAACTTCAGACCTGTTAGTTTAACCTCAGTGATAGGGAAAATGATGGAATCGCTTCTGAAGGAAAGAATTGTCGAGTACCCAGAGGCCAGAGGGGTACAGGACCCAAGGCAGCATGAATTCACATGGGAAGGTCATGTCAGACGAATCTAATAGATTTCTTTGACTGGATGACCAAAGTAGTAAATCAGGGAGAGGCTGTGGACATAGCCTACCTAGACTTTAGCAAGGCATTTGACACAGTCCCACACAAAAGATTAATAAACAAGTTAGCCAGCCTGGGAGTGGGTCCCAAGATGGTAGCCTGGGTAAAGAATTGACTGGAAAACAGGACACGGAGGGTAGTAGTAAATGGAGTCCACTTTGAAGGAAGGGGGAGTTACTAGTGGGGTACCGCAGGGTTCAGTACTAGGACCGGTCCTCTTCAGTGTCTTTATAAGTGACACTGCAGAGGGACTGGAAGGAAAGTATGTCTCTTTGCATACGACACAAATATCTGCAACAGAGTTGATACACAAGGTGGGGTGGAAAGGATGAAAAGGGACTTGGCGAGGTTGGAGGAATGATCAAATGTATGGCAGCTTAGAGTCAGTGCTAAGAAGTGCAAAGTAATGCACCTGGGAAACAGAAACCCAGGGGAAGAGTACACAGTGGGTGGTGCGATACTAACAAGAACAAAAATGGAAAGGGACCTAGGGGTAGTCATATCAGATGACCTAAAGGTTGGCAAGCAATGTGAGAGGGCAGTAAGGAGGGCTGGGGGGATAATGGGATACATAGGGAGAGGCATCACCAGTAGAAAACAGGAGGCTGTTATCCCTCTGTACAGACAGATGGTGAGACCCCAACCGGAGTACTGCGTGCAGTTCTGGAGACCCAGTCTCCGCAAAGACATAAACAGGATGGTGGCAGTCCAGAAGAGGGCAACTAAAATGGTGCAAGGTCTGCAGTGGAAGACACATGAGAGACTTAAGGAGCTTAATATGTGTACCCTTGAGGAAAGGAGGGAGAGGGGGGACATGATGGAAACTTTCACTACCTCAAGGGAATCAACAAAGTCCAAGAGGTAGCATCTTTCAGAAAAAGAGGTGTGCAAGAACAAGGGGGCACAATTTGAAGATGGGGGGTGGGGTGGCTCAGAGGTAATGTAAGGAAGTATTTTTTCACAGAGAGGGTTGTGGATGCATGGAACAGTCTTCCGGAGGAGGTTGTGGAGTCAAAAACAGTGGTGGAATTCAAGCATGCATGGGACAGTCATAAGTCAATTCTAGGGGTTGGGGGTAGGAAGAAGTAGGCTGTTGGTTAACTAGGATCTGCAGCTTATCCATTAGGTAGGGAAATGGGCAGACTGGGTGGGCCAAGCAGTCCTTATCTGCTGTCAAATTCTATGTTTCTGTCTCTATTTTTGCACCAAATTTTCAACATAGCCTTGTAATAACCCCACCCCAGGAGCAAGGGCAGAGAAAATGTTCAACTCCTGCCCAAAAGGTGATTTCATGCAAGGACCACAAAATCCCCTTTTGGGACAGATCTACCTAATGACAGAGCAATTGTTCAAGAGGTAGGGTCCCAAATAAGACATGTTGAAAATGTGAGCCAAAAATATGCAAAAATGTCCAAGTTACACCACTAAGTTCAAAACCCCATTGTAATACATTGAACTGCATACCGGTTTCTTCAGCTCACGGTCTGGTTTTGAAGAGTGAAGATGTGTCTCTGCTCCAGAGAGAATTACAGCGTTGAACCCCCAATTGGTAAGTAAGGGCTTTGGGGAGTGCTGAGCGGGAAGGTTGGGTAGGGTGCAGTGTAGTGGCACAAAAGACATTGATGGACTTTTTTTTTTTCCCAAAAAAAAAAAACACTGATTCTGGCACTGGGGGGATTGGTCACCCCCAGTGCCCCCTGGACTGGAACTCTCCTCACAGTCTCTGATCACAGCACTGCTATCCACTGCCACTGCACCGCTGGGACTGAAAAATAATAGTCCCTGTGCTACTTTTCGACTCTTGCCATTCATTCAACCTGCTCTACAGAACGGCGCTTAAAGCAGCAGTGCAACAAAAAAGTTATTACAGAAAGCTAATGTTCTGCTGCGGTTATGAAAAATATTGGCAGAACAGTTGATTTGGGTTTTCTAGACTCTCCCTATGCTGTGTACTGTACATTTGTATTTTTGTTTAGATTCTTACTCACGTTGGGTCCTCAGTATTATTGCTATTCAAAACTGAGGCATCATCTTTTTTCCTTGAGAAATAATTATTTTTAAACTTACATAAAATTCTTAAATGATGATTAAAACTGAAAAATGTACCACTAAAATAAAGTGAAAGACCTCTGGCATCAGTCAGGAAGTAAAAAGGTGCGGTCAGATTTTAGCCTATTTGCATTGCACTACTGCTTTAACTTTAAACTCTCGCGTCTCTGCTTGTACCACTGCCGGACATCATAAATTCTCCTTTCCCTTGCTTTGTTTCTTCTCTGGCTGATTCAGTTCTTACTTTGCATGCCTTGGCCACTTTCTCCAAGGCAATGCTGGCCGGAGAGGGTCAGCTGCTCGTGGCACTGTCACCTAGGCAACTGGATGTAACTTGCAGTGTTGCATGCCATTGCCAGTAGGGACAGCTGATGTCGGAGTACGGCTGCTTCTCCCGGTCTCCATAGATACTGAACAACTGGGGGGAAAATAGTATTATTCTGAACTAAAAAATGAGAACATAAGAATATAAGAACCTGATTGCAGATGGGGACTGAGTGGCCCATCTAGTCTGCCCATGAACCTACTCCCTTCCCCAATATTTTGCTGTTTTTTTTTTGGTTTTTTTTTTTTTATACCATCGTACCAATCCCATGCATGTTTACTGCCTATTTTGGTTCATGCCTTTGTATCCTCACGCTTAGACTACTGCAATGCCCTGTACTTTGGGCTTTCCGGGGTTGAAATCCGTCGCCTGCAGCTAGTGCAGAACGCTGCAGCCCGGGTTTTGACTGGGACAAGTCGTTTTTGTCACATCACTCCCGTGCTGCGCAAACTGCACTGGCTGCCTGTGCGGTGGCGGATCACCTTTAAAGTCATTTTGTTGACTTTTAAAGCCCTTCACGACCAGGGTCCAGCCTACCTGAAAGACCTCCTCGTACCTTACTGCCCTGACCGATTACTCCGCTCGGCCGACATGGGGTTGCTAGAGATCCCGAGAGTGAGTTTGAAATCCTCTGGCAGCAGAGCATTTTCATTTGCTGCACCCACTCTTTGGAACTCTCTACCATGCCGGCTTCACAGTGCCCTCCGTGAACTTTTTAAAAGAGCTGAAAACTTATCTGTGGAACATGGCTTTTTAGATAATTAATTATTTATTAATGCTCTGGATCTTATTATTATATATTTTATCTCGTGGCATGCTGATTTTATGTATATGTTTGTGTATGTAATGATTGAATTATTCAAATTGTTCAGCACCTTGATATGTCGAAAGGTGCTATATAAATAAATTATTATTATTATTATTATTATTATTATTAAATGCATTCACTGTCTTTGCTGCAACCACCTCTGGTTGCAGGCTGTTCCATGTATCCATTACCCTCTGTAAAAAAAAAAAAAAAAAAAGTACTTCTTGATATTGCCTCTGAGCTTTCCCTCTCTCAGGCATAGGTTGTGACCTCTTGCATGCGCCTCTCCATTTGCATGGAAGAGGTTGTGTACCTGAATAGTGTTTATACCCCTGATGAATTTGAACATTTCTGTCATATCCCCTCTGTCCCCTTTCTGTTCCAGGGAGTACAAGTTTAGGTCTTGGAGTCTAGACTCATATGACTTGTGATGGAGGCCCTGCACCATCTTTGTGGCCCTTATCTGAATTGATTCCAAGTGCTTTGTCCTTCAGGGGGGCCTCTAGAACTGGACGCAGTACTCCAAGTGTGGCTTTACCAGGGATCTATAGAGTAGAATGATCACTTAGTTATTCCTCTGCCTATGCATCCGAGGACGCTGCTTGCTATTTGAGCCACTTTTTCACATTGATTCCCTACTTTAAGGTTGTCTGATATGATTACGCCTAAGTCCCATTCAGTCCTTATCTCTTCAAGATGATGCCCATTTATGAAGTATTGAGTTCTTGGGTTCCGTTTTCCCAGCTGCATCACTTTGCATTTTTTTTAGCATTAAATCTGAGTTGCCAGTCACTGGACCACTGTTCAAGTTTCTTGATCTTCCTTCATACTGGAGGCTCCCTCCTGATTGTCCACCCCATTACATAGTTTTGTATCATCTGCCTGTTTGCAGATGATACAAAACTGTTACCCTCAGGACCATCAGCAATGTCGCTGATGAATATGTTGAAGAGAACTGAACCCAGGACCGATCCCTGAGGAACTCCACTGGTCACAAAACTCTCTTTGGACATGGCACCATTTTCTATAATTTTCTGAGTTCTATCCTGCAGCCAGTGTGCTTGCCCAGCTTACTATCTTATGATCAACACCTGTCTGTTTGAGTTTATCAGCCTCCTTAGTGGGATGGTGTCAAAGGCCTTGCTGAACTCCAGGTACACCGCATCCACTGCCTCCCCCCCCACCCCAAGTCCACTGCTTTGGTCACCTAATTGAAGAATTCGATCAGGTTAGTCTGACATGATCTACCTGCGGTAAAGCCATGTTGTTTGGGGTCGAGTTTTCCTGCCTCTTTTAGGAAGTCTGCTATACTTTCTTTAAGTAGTGTCTCCATGATTTTACCCCCCCCCCACACCAAGGTCAAACTGACCAGACGTTAATTTCCTGCCTCCTCCCTGCCGCCCCTTTTATGCAAGGGTACCATGGTAGCCCTTTTCCAGTCAAGTGGCACCTTGCTGTTTTCCAGAGGTTCACTGTATAGCGTAGGTGCAGCTGTTTCTTCTCGAAGCTCTCTCAGTATTCTTGAGTGAATACCGTCCGGTCCCATGGCTTTGACTGTCCTCAATTTTTCTAATTCTTTCAGAACCCTTTCCCTTGTGAAGGGGTTTTCGCCTGTCTCCCGCACAGGATGCTCTGTTATGTTTAGTCCTGGACCGCTACCGTTCTGCTCATTTGTTGAGACCGAGCAAAAGAATGCATTGAGTGCTTTAGCTTTGTCTTCATTTTTTTCTATCAGACTGTTGCTTTGTTGACATTCTGACTATCCCTCTTTTGTTCCTTTTTTCGCTGATGCATCTAAAAAAGGTTTTAACCCCCTCTTGCTTTCCAGCGCTATTTTTTCCTCTGTTGGGGCTTTTGCTAATCTGATAGCCTCTCCAGCCTCCTTGAGCTTCTCCTTGTAAAGATCCTTATCCCCTTCCCTCTGTGACTCCTTGCACTTCCAAAAGGCTTGTTTCTTTTCTCTAATCTTTAGTGCCACCTCTCTAGTAAATCAGAGGGGGTTTCTAGTTTTGTGCAGTCTGCTTTTACCCCGTTTAGTGAGTCTTCTGTTTTTCCAGTGAGCTTCTACATCCCCTGCTGATCTGTCTCTCAGCAGTGCTTTAATGCTGGGTCTCATTTTCTGGAAGTCTGCCTTTTTGAGGTCAATAAGCTTTAGTCTGGTGTGTCCTGGAACCTCCATATTATTGATTGGTAGCCAGACAGACTTATGATCACTGGCTCCCAGTTATATGCCGACATTGACGTTGGATATTCTGGGGCTATTAGTGAGAACTAGTTCCAGGATTGCTCCATCCCTGGTGGGTGAGTCCACTAGTTGGTTCAACCCGGCTTCCTTAAGAGTGATGAAAAATTATCTGCTCTTTTGTGTGGAAGCTGTGCTTGTGAACCAGTGTACATCTGGTTGATTTAAAGTGCCCAACCAGAAGCAGCTCCCCTTTGTCAGCCATTGAGTGAATTGTCTCAAGGAGCTCCTAGTCAACTTCAGAGTCCTGGGCTGGGGGCCTGTACATGACGCCCAGGTGGATAGACCTGCCTCCAGCCCCTAGAGTGACCCATAGGGCTTCTGCATTGATGTGTTCCTGTTGAATCTCTGTTGCCTTTATTCCTTCCTTGACATACCGCAACCCCCCCCTCGTAATTTATAGGCACATAGTGCATGCCTTGCATACAGTGAATGCACACCGCTGGTAAAAGTACTCAGTACTGTGGGCATAGTGGATGTCATTTGAGACAGTCCCACACAAAAGATTAATATACAAGTTGGCCAGCCTGGGAATGGATCCCAAGGTGGTAGCCTGGGTAAAGAATTGGCTGGAGAACAGGACACAGAGGGTAATAGTAAACAGAGTCCACTCTGAAGAAAGGGGGGGTTACTAGTGGGGTAGCGCAGGGTTCAGTACTAGGACCGGTCCTCTTTAATGTCTTTATAAGTGACATTGCAGAGGGACTGGAAGGAAAAGTATGTCTCTTTGCAGACGACACAAAGATCTGCAACAGAGTTAATGCACAAGGTGGGATGGAAAAGATGAGAAGAGACTTGGCAAGGTTGGAGGAATGGTCAAATGTATGGCAGCTTAGATTCAGTGCTAAGAAGTGCAAAGTAATGCACCTAGGAAACAGACACCCAGAGGAAGAGTACACAATGGGGGGTGAGATACTAACAACAACAAAAATGGAAAGGGACCTGGGGGTAGTCATATCAGATGACCTAAAGGTGAGCAAGCAATGTGAGAGGGCGGTAAGTAGGGCTGATGGGATACTGGGATGCATAGGGAGAGGCATCACCAGTAGAAAACGGGAAGTTGTTATCCCTCTGTACAGACAGCTGGTGTGACCCCATCTGGAGTACTGCATGCAGTTATGGAGACCCAGTCTCCACAAAGACATAGACAGGAGGCAGTCCAGAGGAGGGCAACTAAAATGGTGCAGGATCTGCACCAGAAGATGTATCAAGAGAGACTTAAGGATCTTAATATGTATAGTCTTGAGGAGAGCAGGGAGAGGGGGGACATGATAGAAACTTTCAAATACCTCAAGGAAATCAACAAAGTCCAAGAGGGTAGCATCTTTCAGAAAAAGAGGTGTGCAAGAACAACAGGGCACAATTTGAAGCTTGTGGGGGGGACGGCTTAGAGGTAATGTGAGGAAGTATTTTTTCACAGAGAGGGTTCTGGATGCATGGAACAGCCTTCCTGAGGAGGGTGTGGGGTCAAAAACAGTGGTGGAATTCAAGAATGCATGGAACAAACATAAGGCAATTCTAGGGGATGGAGGTTGGAAGAAGTAGGCTGTTGGTTAGCTAGGATCTGCAGCTTATCTATTGGGTAGGGAAATGGGCAGACTGGGTGGGCCAAGCGGTCCTTATCTGCTGTCAAATTCTATGTTTCTATGTTGAAGACCATTCCATCTGCAAGATTGTGATTACTCCTTTTATTCCAACCCCCATGGCAGCTATTCCAGGCTGGATTATTTCTTTATGAAAGCACAGCATCTGTCCCTGGTGGAGGATAGTAGCATAGGTTAGATATGTCTCTCTGACCATGCCCCAGCCCATCTTACCCTGCAGTTAGGCCCAGTCAGACAGCCAACACGATGGAGAATGGACCCAGAATTGTTGAATGTCCCTAAATTTAAAGAGCTGCTCCAGGGCAAAATACCTCCAATACTCCGGGAGAACATGACTGCAATCATCCCTAAGGCAGTGTCCTGAGACACTCTTAAAGTTGTCCTAGAGAGGAAGTCACTGCATACAGTGCTCATCAAAAAACCAAAAAGGAGGAACATATGCTTGTTCTCTCAGACCAGTTTACTTTTCTTAAGGAAGCCTACAAACAGGGGGACCTATCTTGTGCCACAAATGCAGGAAGCAACTCAAGAGATTCAAGAACTATTAAATTATAAAACTTTTTCTGAGGTATCTGAAACAGAGGTTCTGTGAAGGTGGGTTCTGAGCCTCAAAGATATTGACTTGGTGATCAGCAGTTCTTAAATACTGGATGAACAGGGTCCCAGGCTGACATACAAAACAAAAGATGCAGTATTCTTCGAATCCTCAGACAATATTATCTACAACTTTACTATCAACCCATGACCTCCCCCCCCCCCATGGCAAATATGCTGCCTTTTCTGACAGTATTACTTTTTACATAAGTCTCAGATCAGCAGAAAATGGCACTGACACAGGCAACATTGGGGATGAACTCCAAAAGTCATAAAAAATTGATTATAGGGAAAGGTCCTGGCCCAGATGGATATGGCAATGAATATTATAAAGTTATGAAGACTGATCTTATCCCTTTCCTACTCTGTGTTTCATGAAGTGTTGGAGGGTAGCACCCCTCCCAGTCTTTTGGTATTATGGCAATATATTGGTGTGACAGACTGGTCTCTCTCAGACTTAGCCTGTGATGCTGTTGCCGGCTTTCTCAAACCCTTCAGGCGCCTGCAAGGGTACATCAGTAGCTACCATCACTCGGCATAGACACTCCCTCTGAGTATCTTTAGGTCTGAATCCCACCACGGTACAGTGCTCCTTATCCAAAGGCAAATGACCCACGCCATCTGTCACAGCTGAGAACATCTCACTTTAGTATAAAAAATATGGTAACTGTAGCCTTCTCTTCAGAGACGGAAGCTCAGTTTTTAATTATACCTCTGTTATCTGTAACTCAAAGGACTCAGTCACAGAAACATGAAATATGTAAAAAAAAAAAAAAAAAAAAAAAATATATATATATTCTCACCCCAAGAATCACTCCGTATACTTGACTAGTGCAGTTATGCCAGCTGGGTTTAGCTGTGACGGAGGTGGAGTTATGCTAATGCTGCCAGGGAACTAGCTAATCAGAGCGTAGTAAGAGAGTGCTGCCTGTAGGTGCCACCATGCTTCTAGTCACATTAATTTCTCTGCCTGACAGGACAGTCTGCCCCGGAGCTCTCTTCAAATCTTTGCTTAAAGCACTTCTTTTCGGGACTTCCGGTGACGTCATGCACTGAGCAGCAACTTGGGTGGTAGGCTCCCTGTTGAAAAAAAACAAACACCTCTAAAAATACTGCTTTAACAGAACAGAGTAAATCCAAAAGAACCAGGAGGTGGTAGAATGCCCAGAAGAAGAGGTGACTCCGTCCGCGGATCCCCCAAGCACCTGGATGGAGCTGGATCGATGGAGGAAGATTCCGAAAGTGGTGACTCGCGGGCCTCCTCAACCTCCCGTCACGGTACAATGCAGGCAGACCAGGCCCCCCGATCTACTTTACAGAGGCAAATGGCTCAGATGTTAGCCGAAATTAGAGACTTCAGAAAGGAGATGCAGATCACAGTTGCGGCAATCCTCACAGATATTGGCAAGTTGGAAAAAAAGCAGGAGGAACAGGAGGAGCAGATAACAACCACGGATCGGAGAGTGGGGGAGACGGAAAGCGCAATTGTACAACTCCATGGCCTGCTGAGAGGCCTACAAGATCGTGCGGAGGACGCAGAGAGTAGGAGTCGCCGAAACAATATACGGCTATCGGGGCTCCCTGAAGGCACAGAGGGTACCGAAATAATCCCCTTCGTCCAGAAAATGCTCAGAGAAGTCTTAAAATTGCCTGAAGAGCTATTGCTCGAGATGGAGAGAGTGCACCACACCCTTGGCCCCAAACCAGCAGAAGGAGCTCGACCTCGTACCCTGCTAATAAAATTTTTGAGACATCAAGAAAAGGGAAAAAGTCTTACACACAGCGTGGAGGCAAGGAGCAGTCTTCTACGGTTCCCACAGGCTCTTCTTTGAAAATGATTTTGCCCCCGAAATTATGGCGCGCCGGAAGGCCTACATCCCGGTAATGAAGACCCTTAAAGCGGCAGGAGTGCGCTTTAAAACGTTATACCCGGCGAGAATGGTGATCCACTTTAAGGAGGGGGCCCACACATTTGAAAATGCAGCGGAAGCGATAACGGAGCTCAGGAAGAGGAAAATGGAGATTGTGCAGCAACAACGGAGAATTGCAGCAACCCCTGCCGCCAGGTTGGCCCAAAAGGTTTGGAATGCTGGACACCGGGACGCTAGACGCCGCCAGGGTCAAGAAGCCATTCAGTCCATCGTGGCATCATTGAAGGCCAGATCTGGTAGCTCAGCGGAGGGAGGCCGGCTGCTCCAGAAACCTGAGCTAACCACAAGTATATTTAAAGACGGGCCCTTAATCTGAACTGGATAAAATGTCTGTTCTGCTGGGTCCTGCTAGCTTTTATTCTGGCTGGACTTTGACACGGAATTTGGTGGGGGGAGTATGATGGGTGGGTGCTGGGTCGAATCTGGAAATCTATCGGGGATGGAATTGGTGGGGGCAGGGGCGAGTCATTAAGAGAAATCTGTGGTGAGATCTGCTTGGAAGGCTTTGAGGAGTCGTGAAATAGTGAGGCGTATGCATGGGATCAATGGCGGCATGGCCAAGAAGCAGCCCATGTCTTCCGGAGCCTGCGGGGGTTGGAGGGGATGCCTACCTGAATCATGACCACAGTCCACCTCACGCTTGGCTGCTAGATGAAGGGGAATGATGGTATGTAGGTCGATCCTGGAGGGGGGAGGGGGACTTGTAGGGCATGCAGTATCAAGGCCGAAGGCCTGATGAGAGTTAATTTTACCGGAGGTTTGATTGGGGAGGCGAACCCAGGCCAGGCCCGGGAGAACCACGCATAATAGCCACTATGAGCTATGGAATGGGAATGGCAGCAGGGTTTAGGCAAGCGGGGGCAGCCTAGCTATGGGGAACGATTGGAAGTTAAGTGGGATCACTATGAGAGGCAAGGAGAAAGGGGGGGAGGGAAAAAAGAAGGGAGAGGGCATTGGTTTCAAGTGTGGCCAGACAAAAAAAAAAGACTTTGCACGCAGGGGAGACCATTGGGCGAAAGGGGGAGGAGAGCTCTGGGGATCTGTATGGAGCAGGGGCGCATTCCCACTCTCCACGTAACTGTCACACGACTCTTGATCTTTGAGCCAGTGGGGAAGCCTCAACAGTGATGCCCCACTTGGAGGAGAGCTGTGTGAGCCCTGCGTGAACGGCGTGGAGGATAGAGGGGATACATCAGGAGGGTGAGTTGTAAGCTGGCCCCCCGGCAAATAAGGACAGCACCCTACAATGGTTAATGGGCGAAGGCTGGAGGGAGGGGGAGGAAGGAATCGGAAGACAGGTAGTAATTAATTAACTGAGATTTACAGGCAGATGAGATACAGCTATAGATAGGGAAGCAAGAAGGTTAGATCTGGAAGGTGGGTTCCCGGGTTGCCGATGTGGTTGCGCAAACCCGCCCTTGCCCGAAAGGGCAGGAAAATGTCCACAGGCCAGAACCAAGAATAACTACACTGCCTGCCTCGGCCGGCCCGGCGGGGGAGGAGGAGTTCCCCCTCCTCTCTCACCACTTAGTGAGGATTGGCCGACAACAGGTAGATAGCGGCGGTGGAAATAAACAGCGCAACCATAGGGGGTGAGAGAACAGGGACACCATGGGGGCGGTGAATTGTACCCTCACGAATGTGAAACCACTCGATTCAGGGGAGCCCTGTGACTGGGTGAGTGCCATCGGTCTGCGGTCTGGGGCTCTCGGCTAGGCCAAGGGGAGACAGCCCCTGCCCCAGGCGCACGGCGGTAGTCCCTCTAATAGCAGTACAGCTTCCAGGGAGCCTCGACACCTGCATGATAACACTCTCCCTATTACCCTACCCGAATAGGTACCTAGGTGCCTAGAGCCCTGAATTAAGGGCCTTTTAGGTTGGGTCATAAACTCATCCTCAGGTCAGGGCTAAGCCCAGACCGTGGAAGTGCCAGTAGTAGTTGAGTTTGGCCAGGTTGGCCAGAGCGAGATATGTTAGGTTCTAAGCTCACTGTTGACCTTTACTTATTGTTATGTTTGTATTGTATTGTTTGTTTGAGTCACCAAATGTATACAATGTGGATTACATCGCAAGCTATGTTAGATTTTAGAGAGGGTTCCTAGAGGACTGGGAAGGCCGGTACCAAATATCACCTTGGACACGCACAATGCAGGCCCATCGCTGAAACTGCTATCCCTTAACATCAAGGGCTTGGCCTCACCAATCAAGAGATCCAGGGCACTGACGACATTAGAAGGGCTAGGGCAGACATTGCCTTCTTGCAGGAAACACATATGAACCCAGCCGAGCATACCAAGTTAGCCAAACTAAGTAGGGGACAGGTATTCCACTCATCCTGCAAAGATGGCAGGAAACGTGGAGTGGCTATCTTGTGTCTCCATACTCCTCTTCAGGTGGAGTCCACTTGGTCGGATTCAAAGGGCCGATTGGTGGTTGCCCAAGGGAAAATAAACGGGGTGGAGGTGACGTTAGCAAATGTCTACCTACCGCCGGGCATCACAGTTTCAAAACTGAGACCGCTGCTGGATAAGGTAATCCAGAAAACCAAAGGTATTCTTATGCTGGCAGGGGACTTTAATCTGACTATGGCCCCCCAGGTCGATTCGACTAGCCGAAGACCTCGGAGGCTAACACCCACACAAAAGTTTTTTAATAAGTTTGTATCGGAGGTTGGATGGTGCGATGTCTGGCGGAAATCACACCGAATGCCAAAACTTCTCCTATTATTCCCCGGTACACCATACATATTCCCGAATAGACCATACATTTACCCAGATAGAAAATCTAGGCAACGTGCGGGAGGCCCAATTGGGAGATATCTCCATTTCAGATCATGCACCCCTGACAACCTGCTGGCACTGGGGCCTTCAACCGAGGAACACGCAGTGGCACCTGAACCCTGTCCATTTGCGGTCGGAAAAATTTAGGGAGTTTCTTTTAGATAAAATTACGGAAATAGTGGCGGATAACCCACCACAGGACTCCACTCCCTCAATACACTGGGATACAATTAAAACTGTCCTCAGAGGACACATCATTAAGTACACGGCGGAATTGAGGAGGCAGCGACAAGAACGCCGGTGTAATTTGGAGGAAACGCTTCACTTTCTCGAGATGGTGCACCAGCAGGGAGATGAATCAGTCCTTCCCCAACTAAAACAAACTAGACAGGGTTTGGACCAGCTGGTTCAGCAACAAACTGAAGTAGCCCTAACCTTCCTGAGACAAAGATTTTATGAAGTGGGGCCAAGAGCAACACAGTTACTTGCTTACCAAGTGCGTAAGCAGAAGAAGGGGGCCACTATTGCATCTATTAGACATCCCAGTGGGGGTCAGCGGCTGTCTCGTGTGCAAGACATAGTAGATGCATTTGCAAAGTTCTATAAAGCCCTCTACACACCAGAGACCACAGTCTCGGCTGAACATATGCTGGAGCACCTGAATTCGATCTCCCTTCCCTCTCTCTCCGAGGCGCACAGGGCAGACCTGGTGAGGCCTATTACAAACCTGGAGGTAGTCCAGGCGATCACCAATGCCAAATCCTTGAAGGCTCCAGGCCCGGATGGGTACGGTCCAGAGTTCTACAAGGTAGTAAAGGCCAGATCGACCCCTTGCTGCTCCGGGTCTTTAATTCGGTCCTGGGTGGAGAACCTTCCCCCCAGTCGTGGTCGTATGCCACGATTTCGGTGATACCTAAGCCAGGTAAGAACACACAAGATTGTGCTTCATACAGACCGATATCTGTGCTCAATCAAGACTATAAACTGTTTATGAACATTCTGGCGCACCGACTCGATGGCATGTTACCTTTAATAATACACAAGGATCAGACGGGGTTTGTCAAATCACGAACCACCTCAGACAGTATTAAACGATCTCTGTATGTGGTACAGAGGATGCAGGAGGCTGGGGATGCGGTAGCTCTAGTCAGTCTAGACGCAGAAAAGGCCTTTGGCAGGGTCTCCTGGCCATACCTGTATCACACCCTAAGCAAATTCGGATTTCCTCCCCTGTTTGTTCAAATTCTTAAAAACATATATTCCACTCCCAGGGCATGCGTCAGGGTGAACGGGCATCACTCGGAGTTTTTTCAACTCGAGAGGCACCAGGCAGGGATGCCTATTGTCGCCTTGCTGTTCGCCATGGTCATCGAGCCACTAGCACAGCATATTAGGAATGTGGCGGGACTTGGGGATCAAGATAGGAGACACTGAACACAGTGTAGCTTTGTATGAGACGATATACTCTTATATCTCCCGTGACCCGACGCAGCGATCCAGTTGTGAGACAGCTACTTACGATATGGTGCAGTATCTGGATATAAACTTAATTTCGCCAAACGGAGATCCTTACCTTCAACTACACCCCCCGTAGGACACCTGGATATCATTCCGGTAGGTGGGGTCTTCAAAACTGAAATATCTCGTATACATATCCCAAAAGATCCCACAATTACTATAAACATAATTATTTGCCATTTATATCCCAGTTAAAACAAGAACTACAAGCCTGGGCCACCCTGCCCCTGGGCCTTTCTAGGAGAGTAAACCTGATCAGAATGGCAGTCCTTCCAAGGGCTCTGTATCTATTTCAAAATATCCCCCTTAAGGTCCCATTAAAAACTTTTAAGGATATAAATCGTCTTATACGGAACTTTATATGGGCCTCTCGGAGAACCAGAATTCAGTTGGGGATACTCTCTCTCCCGCACCAGGAAGGGGGCTTAGCTCTCCCGGACCTGAGGTTATACCAACAAGCAGCCACCCTCACGCACATAATGGCCAGGCAGAGGGGGAATGCCCGAACCGCATTGGCTTGAGATAGAAAGGACACTAATCAGCGATCGGGCATACATCGGGATCCTATACCGACATGATCAGGGGGAGGGAAATACAGGGATTCTTGATCCCTGGCTTGGAGCACAGTTCAAAAACTGGGCTGCTATAAAAAAGACGCAGCACTTAGCGCCCTATCAGACACTTATCTGCCCGATAACAAGCCTACCTGGTTTTATCCCTAATAGCTTGGATAATGGTTTCTCTCGCTGGGAAACACAAGGGTTAAAATACCTGGTGCAGATAATGACGCAGGGGAATACCTGGTCATTTGCAGAGATCCAAAGAAAGTTTCACTTACCACACGGGGACTTTTTCCGCTATCTTCAACTGCGACATTACATAGAGAGCTTGCCACGAACGCTGTGGGACTCTGAGGGATACCCGGCGTTGATCCACTGCCAGATACAGTTAAATACCACAAGGGCTCAAGAGCACCTGATCTCATGTTACTATCAGGCACTTAACACACAAGGAGGTGCCCGCACTGAGGGCATTCGTTCCATATGGTCGCAGGAAACGGGACATCACTTCCCCCTAGAAAACTGGAGACAAGCATGCACGTTGTCTAGCCGAGCTACCAGCTCGTACCAATGGCGAGAATTTGCCTGGAAAGTCCTAGTGAGGTACTTTCGCCCCCCGTTGGTGACACGGCATTACACTTCCAGTCATACAGCGGAGTGCTGGAGGCAATGTGGCACCAAGTGCACATTGACACATGTATTGTGGACATGCCGGTTCTGCGAGGTTTCCTGACACAGCTCGAGGCCCAGCTACAGGAGCTGTCTGATACACAACTCCGCTAACCTGGAGATGTTTTATATCTGGACCTCCCCAGAGCGCTTTAGAGGACCTATTATCAGATATCTGCTTGTTGTGCTAATAACGGCTGCAAAGAAGGCGATCACTAGGCAGTGGCTGACTAATGAAGGTCCCCACAGTCCAAGACTGGTGGGACATCACACTGCAGATTTATAATATGGAAAAATCATGCACAACCTGAATGAACAGAGGAGAAATTTAAGGTTAGATGGACACGGTGGCAGATATATTATATGCTGAAGGACCCTACTTTGTGCCCTAGTGAATCTGAGAGGAGCAGCTAGCTGTGGTCTTTGGGGGAGGGTGGACGTTGTGCCGGCTGCACCCCACTTGGCCTTCCCGGTCCCCCATGGGGTGGCGACACCCACACAGTGGAGATGCCCTGGCGGTTTAAGCCTGGAGTTGGGTGAAGCAACTGGATACTCAGTCGCAATGAACTAAGAATGTAATTGCAATCCAGAAGTAGAACCACGCAGGGGATAACCCAGAATGAATGTTATAACATTAGTATTACCTGACTGTAATATCTGCAATATCTGAAGACTACATAAATGTCTGACTAATGGTGACCTAAATGTATATATGTTGAAAACTTAATAAAAAGAAGAATTACAAAAAAAAAGCACTTCTTTTCATTATTTTTGTGCTTTGTGTTGCTTTTAGAGCCGCTGGGAGCCTTTTTACTTTCTCTTTTGGGAACAGCACTCTGGGTCTCCTTACAATTAAAAAGCCAGACTGTACAGACAGGCTTTAAAATTTTTTTTTTTTCTAGTTGTGGTTTAGCAAGACTACCACAGTTCTCATTTTAGACTTGGAGCCAGTCTATCTTTTGTTTGAGCTATTTTTTGTTGCTCTTTTCAGTAAGAATGTTGCCTTTAGTCTGCAAACTATGGCTTTTCAGTCTGCCTTCCCCTCTGTGAAAAAAATTTACAAGAGGGGTCCTCCTCTCATCAAAAGTCTAAAGATGAGTCCTCTAAGAACTCCATAGAAAATAAGTCTGATAAAAGTAATAATGACCAAGCCAAATGAAAAAGACCTTCACAGCAGGTTCCTGATTCAGTGCCTCCTAAAAAGAAACACAAAGAAAAACATATCACTGCCCCTCCCACTGAAAAACAAAGGGAGACAGCATTGTCACATCAAGTTATTCCCTCTGCAGAGGAAATGGCTAAGGCTTTGTAATTATCAGACCTTTCAGGCTGTGGGCAACCTTCTTAGTGCCCCAGCTGGTCCTACTACACCCATCCCCTCTGACAGTGGGCTTAGCCAGGGAACTTTCCTTGAAGGAGGAGATGATGATGATGATGATGATGATGATGATGATGATGATGATGATGATGATGATGATGATGATGATGATGATGATGATGATGATGATGATGATGATGATGTGGAAAGTGAACGTTTAGACTCTGATGAAATTTCTGAAGAAGAAGTTGGCACACGTTATACCTTGGTTCAGCATGGTGGATATTCTTGCCCTTTCTATACAAGAGTCCACTGAGGAAGTTGAGAAGGCAGACTTTTTGGATATGATGGATCTCCCTCCTCCTAAAAAGTTACTCCTTCCAGTTCATAAGTCCCTTTGGAGGGCTACATTCATATTACTTAGAATCTCACCTCCATGCCAGGGGTGGATAAGAACATGGAGAAAAAGTACCAGCTAGCTAAAACTAATGCTGAGTATCTTTACACAGGTCCAGATCATGAAGGAGTAGAGCCATTGAAGAAGTATTGTAGAAAATCCATTGATCACATAGGGCCAGTGGCCACATAAAATGTATACGGCCTACGGGCAGACTGAATGGGCCCAGCAGTCCTTATCTGCCAACAATTTCTATGTTTGTGTTTCTAGTGCAAGCTGCAGCTAGTGATAAAGCAAAAGTGCCTCTTTCTTCCCAGCCTCCAGAAAAAGAATCCAGAAAACTGGATGCTATGGGTAGAAAATCTTACACCACAGCCTCGCTGTCTTTTTATTTTCTAATTGTTTAACCAGGTGAGACACACTAAGCTGAAAGCTTGTTTACAGGTGCAACCTGGGAGCACAGGGATGTTAAGTGACTTGCTCAGGGTCACACAGTATGCAAGTAGGGGCTGTGGGATTCAAACCCAGGTCTCCAGATTTGCAGCTCAGAGCCTTAAACCACTGCACTATACTGCCTCTCTGCTTCTTTGCCTCTGTACTTCCATGACGTACGCAGCTCAGTACCAGAAGGCTCTTTGGAGCTCTGTTCTGGTCCTCAGCTCCCAGATAGAGTGGCTCAGGACTTGGCAGGAACCGTTAAAGCTGCCTTAGAAGCCACAAAATACCAGTTCCAGATGGCTGTAGATAGCAGTGGTACTACCTCCAGGGTGATGGCTTGGGGCATTTCCCTCAGAAGATTTGCCTGGCTGAGAACTACTAATCTCTCTTTCAGGACACTCTGACTAAAGCTATGAATTTCCCTGGTGAGAACAGTTCTCTTTTGGGACAAAACAGACTTGCATGAAAAAGGTGGAGGAATACAAAACCAAACCACCTCCCAGAATAATGCAAAACCACCTATCAGTAGTGCATCTAAAGAGAAACTCTCTACTGCCTACAGACCACAAAGAGGCAGCAGAGGTAGGGATTACTATCTCTGGGTCTTCTGCCCTATTCCAGTGCCCTTGGATTACCCTCAGATGAGAGGATTCTTTAGGGGAAGGGCCA
Source organism: Neoceratodus forsteri (assembly GCA_016271365.2). NCBI lineage: Eukaryota > Metazoa > Chordata > Ceratodontiformes > Ceratodontidae > Neoceratodus > Neoceratodus forsteri. The sequence goes on from CM057452.1 coordinate 648,215,628, forward strand.
GGAGGGTATAGAAACTTACTGATACCACTCCACAAAAATTCAAACAAAACCCCTGACGGGGATGTTCAGGTTGCCTCCCCTCTTCCAGTAGGAGGAAGGCTGATCCACTACCTCCACCAATGGAACCACATCACCACAGACAAGTGGGTGCTAGAGGTGGTGGGTCAAGGACGTACCCTGCAATTCAAAAAATGTCCTACTCAGCAGGGCCACAGGAGTGTGAAACCTCTAACTCCCACAGAGAATATTTCGCTGGACATAGAGGTAAAGTCTCTCCTATCGGCAAATGCAGTGGAAAGAGTCCCTCTCTCCCAGTAGGGAAAAGGCCTCTATTCCAGATATTTTCTAACCAAAATTAAAAGCAGGGACTGGCAACCCATTCTGGATCTCAGGCACCTAAACAAGCACCTGTTCAGTCCCAAATCCAAGATAGTCACCTTCTCAGTGGTGATTCCCTCTTTACAACAGAGGGACTGGCTAGCCTCCCTCGAACTGAGAGATGCCTATTTTCATATTCCAGTCAGACCCTGTCACTGAAAATATCTCAGATTCAGGCTACCCTCTGGCCACTACCAGTTTGCTGATATGTCATTTGGCCTTTCGTTAGCTCCCAAAGTTTTTACGAAGTGCCTGACAGTAGTACTGTAGTAGCGGCTCATCTAAGAAGGCAGTAGGTCTCTGTCTTCTGGTACCTAGACAACTGGGTCATAGTGAGCAAGTCTCCCCAAAAGGTTGGAGACTCTCTCACTCTCATACAGTGCACCCTGGAGTCCCTGATCAACACAGAAAAGTCCCAATTTAAGCCAGTTCAACTCCTGGAATTTATTGGAGAAGAGCTGGACACACAGCAAGGCAAAGCCCTGCTGCCTCTGGACAGGGTGAAAACCTCCAGGATCTGGCACACTCGTTTGTCCTAGGCCAACCATGACCAGCCAGACATTTCCTCAGACTTCTAGGTCACATGGCATCTTCTACAGCTGTAGTGCCAGGAGCCAGGTTTCAGGTGAGACATTCAGTACCATCTGAGGGTTCTTTGGTCTCCAAAAAGAGACCGTCAAAACTCATCCCAGTCGCAAGGACCCTTCTGCAAACCCTGGACTGGTGGAAAGACTGGGAAAACCTCAGGGAAGGAGCCCCTTCTAGCAAAAGGAACCCTCCAGCGTGCTCACAACAGATGCATCCCCTTAGGGTGGAGTGCACATCTGGCAGACCAGTCTATAAGCGGGTTGTGGTCTCCGAGAATCCAGGTGTCACATAAATCTACTTGAACTCAGAGCCGTGTACCTGCCTATTAAAGCCTTTGCTCCCCAGCTCAAAAGTCAGTCTATCCAAATCAGAACAGACAATATCACTGCTGTGTTTTACATCAACAAGCAGAGGCGCACAAGATCCACAAAGCTTTGCACAGAGGCCATGAAGATCTGGTCCCTGGCCTACCCTTTGGACATGTAGCTCATGGCTGTTCACCTGCCAGGCAAGGACAATGTGCCTTAAACTGTATGAGTCATGACCACCTCGAGTGGACCCTAAACAAACAACTGCTGACCACAGTCTTCAGGAAGTGGGGCACTCCAGAGGTGGATCTCTTCACTTCCAAGCAAAACTACCAGATTCCTCCTGTACTGTTGCAGGTCTTGCACACCAGCTGCTCTTAAGCATATCAATCTCGTAGCTATGGACACATGCTGGAGATGCCATCTGGGTGGAGGAACGTCGTTTCATATCCTGTGATCATATCCCTCACTTCCACACTACTGGCAACAAATCGGGGGATTCTGCCAAGTAGTAACTGGAGCAGAAATTCAGGCCGACACTTTCTCTTTTGGCTGCTGGGGGGTGGAGCAACTGGATGGCAGCCGTCTCCCCTGCAACACAAGTCTCTGGCTGCCGCCAGCTGCTGTAGAAGCCAAGAGATAAATCCTCCTCAGATGCCACTTTCTCAGAATGTCTGGCATCTCTTATCAAGTTAGCTGAGTACGAGAGATTAACACACACAGCTGATTCTGCTACTATTAATAGATTTAATGGCATGTGGGACCCTTTTATTCAGTGTTCTCAGACCTTGAACTGACCTTAGGTTTCACACTATTGAGCTTGCTATAAACTTTAAGGGCCTCCATATTCAAAGGCTGGGGGCTTTGTGGCACATCTAGATGCACTGCCTAAAGAAATGGAACGGCGCAATAAAGTGCTGTATACAAACTAGATGTGCGATCGCGCATCCTATCTGAATATAGCAATGGTTGTGCGCTGCACAAATGGGGACCACCAACAATGCACCAGCGCATACCTTTGGATGGCCTGAATACCTGGAATGGGAATGCATGGCACAACGGAAGATGCGCCGGGTCCACATTCTAGATATTCAGCCAGGTACATGCAAATGAGGCCCAGCATGGCCAGGCAACCAGTCAGCTGGTGGACTGCACAGCCCTCTGCACAACCTTCATGGCTCCCCACCGACTGAACTGTCAGTGAACGACAGCGTACTGTACACAGGACAAGCCCATCGGTTGACACTGTCAACCAATGATCTTGCAGTGTGTACTGTAAGCTGTCATTCACAACTTTGGGTTTGGGGATGGAAGGGGGTGCCACTAGACTTTGGAAAAGGGCTTTCAGAGTCATGTTATGTATGCAAGCGGGGATCGTTTCAGGGTGGGGGGGGCCAGTACACTTTGGGAAACATGTATGGCAAACTACTATATACCGCACAGGGATCCTGGTACTGGTTCAATTATGGAATGTACATCGAACCAGGATCCTGGACCAGTGGTGCACGTATAGTGCAGTGTGATTCAGATTCGGGGGTCGGGGGGGGGGATACTACACTACAGAAAATGAGGGGTGCTGCCAATGTTACTGTGCTGTGGATTGGGGAATGGTACTGGGAGGGCTTGCCACCGGGCTGCAGGAGCTGGTGGCTGCTGTGCTGCTGTGTGCAGTACAGCAGCCCACCTGTTGGTGGCTGCTGGTTAGGCATGTAGTTAACACGCCTAACTTTGTGTGGCACATCTCTGAGATGTGCGGGCTGCTGCGCTGCACATCTCTGCTGAATATGGTGATGTGCCGCATATTCATGGGCACGATGCCCCCTGGAAGTGCACCGCATACATTATGGCTACATTTTGGTGCAGCTGGAGTTGCGTGACGCATCACCACCAGTTGAATATCGTGCTGTGGCGCATTTCTTGCGATGCACTAGCGCTTCTCCTTTGAAAATGTCCCTCCAACAGCATATTACTCTTTATTCTTATGAATACTTACCTATTTGTTGCTATTTCTGTTATTGTGTTTAAATTTAAGCAGATTGGATTATACCTGTACTAGTTAGATTACATTATACTCTTACAAAAATGTGTAACATGAGGACGTGCTGTGCCAAAGTCCAGTATGTTATGTGTTCGGGTACATGGAAGGTTTTACTCAGCAAAAATTTATTTATATCCGTTCAAGTTAGCCAAGTCAGCTTTACATACTTGCAGATAGAAATGGAATGTGAAAAGGTTAGAGTTAGATCTGCTCCAGGCAGTAAACTTGAGAGGCTGTTTGAGGTTGGGGTGAGGATATGTACAAAAGTGCTGACAGCTTCTTCTTTAAATAAATCATTGTTCACTACATCTAGTTGAATTTGGCTCCTGCGGGTAAACACGAGTCTCTGTTTGTTTTGGGGGGGAGACTATGTTCAAAAGTGCAGAGTTTTTTCTTTCTCTCTCTCTCTTTTCACATGGCACAGTTATACCAAGTTACATTTGGATTCTGCAAGTAAACGCGAGAGTCCCAGTTTGTGTTTTTTTTTATTTTTATTTTGGGGGGGGGGGGCTGTGTTCAAAAGTGCATGCAGCTACTTATTTATTTAAAATAAATCACTCCCTACATGGCATGTAAAAGTGAGTTACATTTGGTTTCTGCAAATAATCTTGAGAGTCTCTGTTTACGATTTGAGGGGGAGGCTATATTCAATAGTGCAGGCAGCTCTATATTTATTAAATAATTCTTCACTTATACCAAGTTCTTCTCCATGCTCCATCCTCACTTATGTGCTGGGCTAGCTGCTGTCTGCTACTATCTTCCTTCCTTCTTAACCTACTCCCCTCTTCCCTTCCTCTTTCCCCCTATCTCCATACCTTTAGATGCCTGCAAAGGCATATTACTGCTCCCCCATACCTGTCCCTCCTCTTGAGCCTTCCAACCTTTTTCTCACAGTTTTTCCTTTCTCTCCCCCCTCCACTCCCGCCTGCCTGCTTATGACTTCTAAATCTGGGCTAACTGTGCTTCTCACCCTCAGTCTGCTCTCTGTTCAGCACGGTGCATAATTTATGCACTCTAGCATGCATTGTTCCATGTATATGTGCATGAATCCATGCACTATACATTTTATTCAGTGTAAGATTCCATACTGTTGTTTACTCATGTGGGACCTCTCACTTAATCATCTCATTTGGACTTCTCGTGTATTTTGTATTTGTAATGCTTTTGTCTGTACTCCCATTATCTCCTTAGGGTTGCACCTGGAAAACAGACTTGGCTCTGTTTGCCTTTCCTGGTACCAACGTTTTAAATAAATAAATGTTTCTCCTGCAAGTAAACCGGATAGTCTGTTTATGGTTTGGGGGCGACCTATGTTCAAAAGTGCAGACCGCTCCTTATTTAGCCATTTTACCCATTAGCGCCATATGGCATCAGAACCACCATTGCTTAACCTGACCCAAAATGGCGACATCAGATAGAATGAGTTAATAACGCAGATTTCACATGGCACAGTAATACTAAGTTAAATTTGGCTCCTGAAAGTAAACATGACAGTCCCTGTTTGTTTTTTTTTTTGGGGGGGCTATGCTTAAAAGTGCAGACTGATCTTTATTTACTTTAAATAATTCAGCATTCACATGGTACATCACGTGTATCATGATTTACTGCAAAATGTGAATATGCGTGTTGCTTGGTAAGATGCTGTATATGACAGGTATCCAACCCATGAAAGTAATGTCAGTCCATGATTTAATATTTATTGCTAAAATAAATAGAGCTGGAAGCACTTTTGAATATAGCCCTGCCCCCTCCAGCTCACTGCATTACCAAGTAAACTTAATGCAAACTGTTTATCTCATTCTCTGCAAGGAGCATGTTGGTGAGCTGATATTTGTGGTGGGCTTGAACATCCATATCTTAACGGACAATGTGGCAGTCGGAATAATGCTAAAATGGGGACAAAAATTGAAATATTTCTCACTGAAGCCTAGTGCCACGCTACCCATCTCTCATATACTATATTCAGCTCTGTTTATTCTCCCCATCCCCCCTTTTCTTTGCTTAAGGGGCCTTTTTGGGCCCAGTGGGTCTACCCAGTGACCAAAATTTAAATAAATAAATGTACCCATATTTTCTGTTCAGCGTTCATTTTAACTGTACCTACTGTGGGAGTCTGGACAGCTCTATATCAACAGAATATTTAACTCTTGATATCAAATGTAAAACACTGATATTTCAGATCTCCTCCAATGCTTTATCATTTCATAAATAAAATAAACAGTTGAGCAGGACCTATACAAAACTACACAGTATAATATAAGCCTATGAGAGATCACAGGTAGAAATAAAACGTCAGATTCTCAATTTTTTACAGTGAGTCATAGCTCAGCATTTAAAAAAAAAAAAAAAAAAAAAAAAAAGAAATATCTCTCAGACAGACTGCGATTATGTAGTTAGTACAGTATGTCAGTGTAAATGGGCCTGGTGGGACTCTCACAACCGTACATTACACAATTTCAAATCCTTGTAACTTGGGAATGGATTAATATTGTTTCACTAAAGCAATGAAGGGCACCATTCTGGTGCAAGCCCTTTCTAACCTGAGAATTCCAGACTAAAATTCCAAACCATCTGGGCTATAGGCGGTGACAAAAAAATGCAAAAAATCATATTTTTCCTAGAAACACACTATCCAGATCTCAGAATCCGTACATCCAGCTGGAACGAAACTTGGCAGATCATGAGGCCTTGCCACCCAGACTGTGCATGCAAACAGTTGTGCAATTCCAGTGAATGGGGGTGAAGCAATTAATATATTTATAGTGTGTGTGTGTGTGTGTGTGTGTGTGTGTGTGTGTGTGTGTGTGTATACATACGCATATATAATGTAACTATATGTAGGATACACAATAGGGACCTGTGGAATAAACTGTTTATTTTCACGAGTGCTGTTTCACCTTGCTCAAGATCAAGCAGCACAAGTGAAAATTATAGTTTATTCCACAAGTCTCTGTTGTGTATTTTATTTATGCAATAGGCAGGGACAGTGTGTGTGTGAGTGAGTGCGTGAGTGGTTTTTAATTTGTTTTGCTGGTTTATATGTTAAATCCCCCTACAGGCTCACTCTTATCAGTGCCACTCATAGTTGCTGTCATTAAACATTTACAGTATTACAGGTCGTGCCTGAAAATAGTCATTTCATGGCTAGGCTAGTGCACCTACCCGGTTAGCAAAATCTAAACAAAATAAAATTACATGCTGCTACACCCCCAGTCTCCTCTAACACACTCCTCAAATCTTACAAACCCTGTCAAAGTTATAAAAATCCTAAGTTACATTATCTAATTATAACTCTCCTGCTTCTCTCATCACGTAACATCCATCCCACTCCAGTACCTCCCCCCCCCCGGCACTTTACTTGCGCCTTCCAAACCCATCCGGCCCCTGACCCCTCAAATACGTTAACCGTACCTAGTGGTCTTAAGCTACTTCCCCTTAATATATATAGCTTGCTGCCTAAACTAGATCTCCTTCAAACCATGGCTGTCTCACTGTATCCTGACATTCTTATCCTCTGTCAAACTTGGCTCAGCCACAAGATACCTGACCATGCCATCTCTGTTCCTAGTTACTCCATAGCCAGGCAAGACCATTCCAGCACAGGTGGAGGTGTAGTAATCTACACCTCCTCCTCCTCCCTGCAATATGCCATCATGCTTTCCACCTCTTTACCAGCTAACTATGAGTCTTTAGTCATTCAGGTATCACTTCCCTTCTCCATTTCTATCTCTGTTGCTGGTATGTATTGCCACCATGCCCCCTCCCCCCTTGGCCACTGACCTCATTACAACTATTGTATCTCACTTGCAATCTGGTGAACTGTTCCTCTTGGGGAACATCAACATACATTGGTTGTCACCCACTCAATAAAAAAATAAACGTGTGACTCCATAGACACTTAAAATCTAACCCAGCTTATTAGAGAACCCACACGCCTGAACACCAAAACCCATAATCACACCTTGTTTGACTGGGCCCTTACCTCCCATCCATATTGTCATCCAATCAGGCATCCTACCTGACGATATAAGCAATCACCACCTTATATACCTGGTCAGGAAGGTCCATGGGCCTAAATCTCCACATAAAATACTATTGACATGCTCATACAAATCCCTCACCCTAACCCTCTCCTTCATGATCAAGCAAATACTGACTGGACTCTGTTAACCTCTGCACTGCATGTAGACGTGGCCCTTGCCTATTTCAAAGCAACATTTCTCAACATCTGGAATCATTACACCCCCCAAGTGCACCAGAGTTCGAGGCAATCTTGTCCCCTGGGTCACTTGTGAATTATTGGCCTGCCTTAGAGCTCGTGATCAGGCATGGAGGAAACCTAAAACTACCAATTTACCAAGCGACTTTCTCACATACCGTAAACTTTGCAATGTGTATACCAAAGCAGCTAGGCTAGCAAAGTCCTAGTATTTCAACTTTACTTCCCACACTAATTTAAACTCCCCTTCCAGATTCTGGAAAGTTGTTCACACACCCCCACCCCACCCCCATCCTTAAAATAAACAATTCCCTCAGAACGGATCAGGCTTCCATGGCAGAGGAATTTAATTCCTGTTTCACATCATGTGCTTTGACTCTTCTAGCCTCTTTACCCCCCCCCCAATATGTCACCTCCTCCAAAAGTGACAATAATGACTCCTGCCAAACTCTTCGCTATTGTCCTTTCTCCTTCTCCCCAGTCTTGTTTGACACCCTAACTGCCCTAAAGGCTATTAACCCATCTAAAGGCAGTTCTCCTGATGAACTAGATCCCAACCTACTCTGTCTCTCAGCCTCATCTGTTGCCTACCCTCTCTTAATAATACTAAATATTTCCTTCAAGACTGCTGAAGTACCTACTCCCTGGAGGCATGCTGTTGTCCTCCCCTTCCCTAAGGGTGGAGACTCTACCTCTCCAGGGAACTATCACCCCATCTCAATGCTCCCAACTCTTGCTAAACTTCAAGAACATCTCCTTCTCTCCCAACTCTCATCTTTTCTGTCCGATTATAACTTCTTCACCCTGTTCCAGTCTGGTTTTCAGGAAAAACCACTCCTCCACAACCCCCCTACTCAGGCTCATTGATTCAACCCTCATGGGCATGGAAAATGGCTTGATCACCTCTGCCATCTTTGTCGACCTTGTCAAAGCATTCAACACTGTTTTCCACCCCCTACTTCTCCAATGCTTCTCTTCTGCTGGCCTCTCCCTATCTGCTACTAACTGGTTTAAGTCCTACCTCATAGGGCAGACACAGAGTCAGAATAGCTGATTCCAGCTCCCTTCCATGCCAAGTCCACACTGGTGTTCCACAGGGTTCAGTGCTGGGCCCTCTCCTTTTCTCCATTTTTCTAAATGACTTGCCATCAACCTACTCCTCCTCAATACAGATGTACGCTGATGATACTGTGTTGTTCACCTTTGGCCAGTCCCCTTCTAAAGTGGAAACCAGACTACTGCTCAGCTTCAACAAGATTCAGCTCTGGCTTGCCTCCCATCAACTCTTTCTGAAAGCCAAGAAAACAGTTTCCATGACCTTTGGCACAAGGCAGAGACTTGCTAGGCTCCCTTCCCTGCCCACTTTCCACACCCTGGATGGGACAACACTAGAGGACACCTCCTCTTTTAGATACCTTGGGGTCTGGTTGGACCAACACCTCAACTTTTCTGGACACATTGATGTCACCTAAAAAAAAAAAAAATTGTGCCTCAAGCTCGGGCGCCCTATACAGGAACCTTAATTACATTTCTCTGCAGCCAGGCATGAGACTGTAAAAAAAAAAAAAAAGAAAAAATGAATCTCCTATTTTTGACTGCTGTGATGTAGTCTACAATGCTGCTCCCAAATCCACCATAGCCAGATTGGACCCCTTTTAATTCTTTCTGTCCTTTGCCCTGACTCTCCTGTTTGCACTCATCACTGCAATCTCTATCACTCTCTGTACTTCTCTTCATTTGCTAGCAGACACCTCTCCCACTACGCCAAATTTGTCTCTAAATACTGGCTAGGCACGTTACCCTCATATCTAGCCTTCTTGCTCGCTACCCTGCCCCCAGCTCACTCCTTAAGATCCAATGACTCTCATACCTTTGTGATCCTCCACTGTTGCAGGACAAGCTGCTTTTTCTCATCATTTTCCTAAAATTTGGAATGCCCTTCCCCAGCAATTACATCACTTCTCATCCTCTCACTCCCAATCCACTGCCCTTCATTACTTCCACTCCCCCAACTGTACCGGTTTCCCTCAATCTTAAGGCACTCTCACACACTCCACCCCTAGCTGGGTCAGTAATCATTGGTAACTCAAAGCACTTGTGTATAAAGAACTGCACTTTAAATGTTCTACTAATTGTTTAACCAGTTGTAATCTGCATCCTGTATTCCTACCATTGCTGTATTTTGCATTGATTATCTGTATTTCCTCATATTTGCTGTATTATGTATTGTATTCTCGTAGCAACTGTTACGTATTTTATCCTTATGTATCCTCCCAGTACCCCTACCCCAGGTCACACCGGGAGACAAGCAACTTGTTGTTCAATGTGCCTTCCTGGTGAAACATTTCAATAAATAAAAATAAATAAATTTCAAAGTTTTATGGGTTTTTTTGGCAACAAAAGTTCCTCCGGTCCTATGGAGCACTGTTGCAATGACTGTTGCTATGGATATCATGAGGCCAGTGCTAGCATCGATACGGCACTGCTGATTGGTTTCTGTGAGTGGCTTCTAAATGCAGAAAGATGGTGTCCATGTTTTGCGAGCATTACCGTTTACAGCAAGAGCTGTAGTTCATGTATGCCGGAAGACTTGTGGTTGGGGATGTCTTGGTTTTTTTTTTTTTTTTTAAAAGAAATGTGGGAAAAATTAGAAGTTATTGTATGAACTCCTGCTAGTTGGATGTTGTGGGAGTGTGGGCAGCCAGGAGAGGTTGTTGGAGACTGAATCCAGATTGTGGGGTCAGCTGACGAACCGTGAAGATTAACTACAGAGCAGCATTTTAAGAAGAAGGGGGCGCAGATAAGGTACAAATTCATTGTGCAAAGAGTTCCACATAAGGAAAAAAAAGCTGCTGTATGGGACATTGTACATAAGTGAGCATATGGGCGGGGTGGGTGAATTTTTTTTCTTTTTTTTTAAAGGAGGATGGTTTATATGGTGCGAGTTCCGTGTGAGGTGTAGTATACTTCTGCTTCAAGTTCACAAAGGCTTTAGTAATGCAGTTTGTTTCTAGGGCTACACTATTGCTGTGACTTTTCAAGTGACAAACTGAAACGTGTAAAAATAGTACTGGAAGGCATCCAGGAAAGGGGGGATGACCGGTAGATTAATAAACTTTATTCAGTGGGTGTGGAGATGAACAGATTTAGTCAACGTCTCCTGTGTCCATGCCTACTGCATAAATAAATAAATAAAATATACAGATGTGATATGCCATGCGCTAACTAAAAATATCTTATTTTTTTCTGCAGGGTTTGACCTCTATGGCCTCACGAGTGGCAAAGCCAAGAGTGAGAGTCTGTAGAGGTCAAACCCTGTAGATAACAATAAATGTGATATTTTTAGCCAGCCCATGATGTATGCCATTTATGCAATGACAGTGCCTCTCTGGCAAGATTAATTCTTTCAATGAACATTTTACTTTTTCTGTAGGCCTCCACTGCTCTGGTTTTAATTATAGCAGGTGCCATTGTGATGTCATCAGGCATTCAAGTATTTCTCCTTTGTGACAAGCCTTCAGTGAAAATAAATGCTTATGACCCACTTAGGAGTGAATTAAACGATTTTTTTCCACTGCAGGCCTGTCTCACATAAAAATAAATGCATTTATTTGCAACATTTAATTCTCATAGTCATTGTATAAATCTACATACAGTATTATAGTGGTGCAGTAGTGCCACTATAGTTAGGTTTGAGTAGGCGGTTTAACGTTAAACCACCAAGTTTGCACCTTAATGGCTTTGCCTCCACTCCAGAATTGCACGAAAATTTTGCACACATGGTTTGAGGGCAAGATCTCTTGACTGGTCATGTTTTCTTCCAGTCAGAAGTGCAGATTCCAAAATCTGCATAGTGTGTTTTTAGGAATTTTTTTTTTTTTTTTTTGGTTTATCGCCTACAGACCAGATGGTTTGGAATTTTGTTCCAACATTTTCAGCATAGAGAGGGCTGGCCCCAGAATGGTGCTTTACGTTGATCTGGTGAAAAAATAGTAATTTGTTGCCATGCTATAAGGATTTGATATTTTGATTCTGAGCATGCTCAGTAGGGTCTTTTTGGATAGATGTTTGATGCAATACAGATAATGCTCAGAACTGAAATTTAATTTGAATTCAGTTAAATTAAATTACAATTTATCTTGGTAAGGCTACTGCTGTAATTACACTAACAAGTAAATCTTCACTTTGCTAAGTATTTCAAGATGTTTGACATAACGGCTGCAAATATTGAGTATGCACAATCTGTGCAATGGTGGCAGTCACAGTCATAATACAGTAACAAGAAATGTGCACCCACATATTATTAATTTTCACACCATATATATATATGTGTGTGTGTGTGTGTGTGTGTGTGTGTGTGTGTGTGTGTGTGTGTGTGTGTGTGTGTGTGTATGTATATATGTGTGTATATGTATATGTGTGTGTGTGTGTGTGTATATATATATGTGTGTGTGTGTGTGTGTGTGTGTGTGTGTGTGTGTGTGTGTGTGTACACAACACTATGTAATCTATATTAATTATACTGGTGCGGTAGCGCGAGGATAGAGCACTTTTTAATGTTAAAGCCGAACATTTAAACCTTAGTAACCTTTGAACCATTCAACGGATTTGCACAAAGTCTGCCAAGAAGTGCCAGGGGTAGGTCTGTTGATGTAGTAAATTTTGTGTTACTCCATTGAGCAGGTCAAAAGTTATGAAACATTTAACATGCCTGTGATTCACTGTTTTTTTTTTTTGGTTTGTTTGTTTTTTTGTTTATGTGTATCTCAGAAACGTGTTTAGATATTGGTCTGTTTTTTTTTTTTTGTTTTGTTTCAAAGTCTTGGGCCCACAGATGTGCCTTTTGAAGGTTTGGTGTATAAATATCAATCCGTTCAAAGGTTATTTAATTTTGTTATTTCCCATTATTTTGTTTGGGGAAAATGTTAGATGTCCCATGCGACACTTTCTCTGCGGTAATAAAAGGCTTAAATTTGTGAAAGTTTTCTCAAAACTTTCACAAGTTACAAAAGTGCAAAGGTTTTTGAAAAAAGTTCACACATTTTTCTAATGCTTCTGCTGACAACAGGGTGCCTAATCCCCGTTTCAGCAATATACAAATACACCCCTGCCACCGGACCAGTGTACTGAGCAATTTATTTTTTCATTAATCCCTTTTTTGGGGGGGCCCAACATCGGGGTGCCTTATCCCAGTGTTGTCACTACTCCCCTGACAGTGCGGGACATTGGGTAGCTCACTCCCAGTGTCACTAGTTCTGTTTGTCCCCATCCCCCCCAGTATGGTGGAACACTGGGTGCCCACTCCTGGTGTCCAGATATATATTTTTGTATACCTGAAAAAGAAAACTCTCCTCGTCATCCCTCCCCATGCCCACCCTCCCTCTGCACACACACCCTCCCCTACCCCCCCATACCTCACCTCCAGGGATCGTCACTGTCATCTTCTCGGACCGGGACGGTCTTTACTCTTCAAAGTCGAACCACAAACTGAAGGATCAAGGTAACCGCCATATAATGGAAGTCAGTGGGGTTTTGAACTTATGTTGATATCTCAGCAATTATTATACATTTTTTAACCAAATTTTCAACATAGGCTTTTTGGGAACCTACCTCATGAACACTGACTGTCATCTTGGTAATTGGACCCATAAGGTGAATTCGCCATCACTGTGCGGAATCACCTTTCAGGACTGATTAATGAAATGACAGTGCCATTGTTCATGAGGGGAGGTCCCAAAAAGCCCATGTATAAAATTAGGTGAAAAAATTCCAAAAAATGACAGTGTTACAAGCGTGCATTGCGCAATTTCTACACATGCTTGTAACTTCATCAGTTTTTATTATTTTCACTCCTGATTTTCAACATTGCCATTTTTTGACACCTTCTCAAAAACAGTACAGTTGTAATTATTCACATCCTGCCCGAAATGTGTTTTCACACCTGTGGCGCTGAATGATGCGGTTGCTGTGCAAAATCAACTTTCAGAAGAGCTTAATGAAATCACATTGCCAGTGTTCATGAGGGGAGGTCCCAAAAAGCCCATATTGAAAATCTGGTGAAAAAATTCCTGAAAATGCCCAAGTTACTTGCATCTGTTGAATTTATTAAATGCACGTGCATAACTTTGTGGGATTGCAGTGCTGAATCCTTCTACTGTCTCAAAAAGGAGGGACATTCATTGCAAAATTCTCAGTTAATGCATCAGGTAGGGTTGAAGCAACAAAAGTAAGGAAATGAGACATTAGGATTTCCATCCCTAACACCTCACCCCACCACCACCACCACCAGCCACAAACCAACAGGCATCGGGGTGTGCCTTGAGGGTCATTGGCTCTAATTCTCACCCCATTCCCCTATACTGTACCATGTCAGCTTCCTTATAGTTGGAATGGGGTGAGAGTTAGGGCTGATGACCCCAAGGTAACCCCATGCCCTGTTGGTCTGTGTGGGGTAGGGGTGGTTAGGGTCTCAACCCTAATGCCTCATTTCCCTACTTTTGTCACTTCAACCCTAACTGATGCATCAACAAAGTTTTTTGCAATGAATTTCCTTACTTTTTGAGAAAGTGTAATCTTACCCTTATATAGTTTTGGGAGCGCACAGACATTGTACCATTATTGCATAAGGGATGTCCCAGCAGTCCCATTACTGCATAATGTTACCCATATGTGGGAGCACAGGGCCTCTAAAGATGTACTAAGCTATGTGTAGCACAAAATCCAAATCTCAAAGGTTTTCAAAATATAGGCACAGAAAGGTGCCGTTTTTGCCAAAATGTTATCCTATGTGGAAATTTCTCAACTTCAGAATGCCTTAACTGTGTGACTGATGTTGATTTTTACACCAAACCAGAATAAGTCACATCTCTGGGACACCCCTTTTGCACCCTGCAAATTTCAAGCCAAAAGTACTAACCATGTCTTTGTTGTGAACTGGCAAAGAAACATCAACCTTTAAAAATCCTTTTTCGTGAGCTGTCAGAATCCCTGTTCAGAGCTTGATCTTGTTCATGAGATAGACCATCTGGTCCTTGATCTCATGAACAAGGATTTGACAGCTCACAAAAGGGATTGGCTTGTGAAAAGGATTTTCACTCACAAAAGGATTTTGACAGCTATGAAAATGGATTTAAAAAACGAATCCCTTTTTTTTTTTTTGTTAGAGCTGTCAGAATCCCTTTATATGAACATACGAAGAAGCCAGCAGAAGAAGGCCATTTGGTCCATCATGTCTGCTTGTGTTGCAGGGTCCACAGCTTGAGCTACTGTCCCTGACCCTCTCCTCCCATCCTCCCTACCCATGACCCTTACCCTTCCTCATACCTGTCCCAGCCTCTCTTAAAGCTGCTGACTGTCTTCAATGACATTACCTCTTCTGGCAGTGCATTCCAAGTGTCCACCACCATCTCTGTGAAGACGTGCTTCCTGACCTCCCTCCTAACCCTCCCATCCTCTAGCTTAGACTGTTCCCCATCGTGTTATGGTTGCCACTCATCTTAGAGACTCTCCTTATCAACCTTATTTATCCCTTTCAGTTACTTGAGGTCCCAATCATGTCCTCTCTCTCTCTCTCTCTCTCCTGTCTTCCAGGGAGTACAGGTTCAGTACCCTTAACCTCTCCTCGTATACCTTACCCTGCTGACCAGCTATCATCTTTGTAGCCCTCCTCTGGACCTTTTCCAGCAGATTAATGTCCTTTTGAGGTGTGGGCATCAGCACTAAACTCCATACTCTGGATGCAGCCTTACCAATGACCCGTACAAGGGCAGTATAACCTCCTCTCTCCTACTACTGATCCCCCTAGATATGCATCCCAGCTTATTGTTTGCCTTTGCTGCTGCTTTCTTGCACTGCATGGAGTGTTTCAGGTCACTAGTGATCATCACTCCCAGGTCCTTCTCCTCCTCTGATGCAGATACTTGGACTCCACCCAGGTAGTACTCTGTCCTAGAGTTTTTGGTTCCAGTATGCCTAACTTTGCATTTCTTGGCATTGAAGCAGAGCCTCCAGATCCTGGACAACCTCCCTAGGTTTTCCAGATCTTCCTGTAGGTCCTGTATCCCTTCAGCTGTTTCTACTCTCCCACAGAGACTGGTGTCATCCACGAATAGGCACATTTTGACCTTAATGCCGTCTCCAGTGTCATTGAAGACATTGAACGACACTGGCCCCAGCATAAAGCCCTGCGGGACCCCACTGGTTACCTGTCTTGTGCCCAGATAACTCTTCCCCCCCCACAACCACCCTCTGTGTTCTGTCCTTCAGCCAGTTTTCCACCCATCTGGCCATCTTTTCCCCAACCCCAAGATCCACCAACTTTCTGATCAACCTTTTGTGGGGCACAGAGTCAAAGGCCTTGCTAAAATCAAGATGGAGTATGTCTACCACTTGGCCCCTGTCTACTGTCTTAGTGACACAGACAAAGTAGTCAGTCAGGTTTGTTTGACAAGCTCTTGCCCCCATGAACCCATGCTGCCTCGCATCCTGGAGACCATCCTCCTCTAGATATTCCAGCAACCTTTCCTTTAGTATGGGCTCCATGAGCTTGCCCATAATGGAGGTCAGACTGATTGGTCTGTAATTCCCTGGGTCTGCTTTTGTGGAGCGGCACTACATGTGCTGTTCTCCAGCCCTGTGGTACTATGCCTGTATCTGGTGAACTATTAATAGGTCTGCCAGTGGCCCTGCCAGCTCCTCAGCCAGTTCCTTTAGTACCCTTGGATGTACTGCGTCCGGGCCTGGTGATTTGTCCACCTTCAATGCCAGCAGCCCCTCCCTCACTCTATCCTCCTCTATCACTACATCTGTGTTCCCCTCCTCCCCTGCTCCTCTTTTCCCTCTTGAAGGCACTGGTCCCTCGTCCTCCCTGGTCAAGACGGAACAGAAGTATTCATTTAGTTTCTCTACTTTTCCCCCATTATCCTCCACCCCTTTCTTAAGCCTAACAATCCATTCCTTCTTGTCCATTTTCTCACTTATATAGTGAAAGAAAGCCTTCTCCCTTTTCTTAATTTCTTCAGCTATCTGCAGCTCCTTCTGTGCCTTTGCTCGCCTGACTTTCTTACTTGCCTCACTAGCCAACCTTAGGTAATCTTCCCCATCCACCTCTCTTTTGGTCTTCCTGAATTTTCTATTGGCCAGCCTCTCTTCCTTTACTGCCTGTGAAGCCCCAGAACTGAACCAGCTTGGTGCTTTGGCCCTTGTGTTCTCATCTCTGAGCCTAATGCACTCATCTGTGGCAACCAGTATTCCTTCCTTAACTCATTACCTCCAATAGCTCCATATGAAGTCCAAACTATCCATTGTTTACCTGATACAAAATGACCTTCCAGGAGGTAATGAGTTAATGATGGACCACCTTTGGTCCACCCTGTATCTGCCCTGATGCCCACCAGATGGCTCCTTAGCACTTTGCCCATTTTCCTGAAGTCCACCATCCTGAAATCTAAGATTTTGGTCTTAGTCGGGATGCTTTCCGTGCCCATATCCAACTGGAACCACACTGTGCAATGGTCACTTCCTCCCAGTGGCTCCCTGACCATTATTTCCTGCACATGCTCCTCATTTGTGAGCACTAGATCAAGAATTACCTCGGTTCTTGCTGGTTCAGTGACGCCCTGAGTCAGGAACCCCACTCTGCAGTCCTTCCAGGATCACCTGACTCCTAGCATATGTCATGGAAGGTATGCTCCAGTCCACCTTGGGCAGGTTGAAGTCTCCCACAATTACCACCTCTCCTTTCCCTGCAGCTTCCAATATTTGTGAGCTCAGTTCCCTGTCCCTCTCCTCATCCTGACTGGATCGCGAACCAATCCTTTTTCTTGAGGTGACAGAATCCCTGTTCATGAGCCAGTCCTTGTTCGTGAGATAGGGTCATCTGGTCTGATCTCATGAACAAGGTTTTGACAACTCACAAAAGGGATTTTGACAGCTATGATTTAAAAACAATCCTTTAAGTGAGCTGTAGGATCCTTTTCGTGAGGTGACAAAATCACTGTTTGTGAGCCAGTCCTTGTTTGTGAGATAGTCATCTGGTCCTGATCTCTTGAACAAGGATTTTGACAGCTCATAAACTCGAATCGACTCGTGAACAGGGATTTTGACACCTCACGAACAAGGATTGGAAGCGAGTGACAAACAAGGATTTTTTAAATCAAAAACATCCTTTTTTTTTTTTTTTTTGACCAGAGCAACCTGAACCAAAGCAGTGGGTTTGTAGAGGGCATCGCCCTGAGCAAAACACATACTTTAATATCCACAGAAGACATCCCTGGGGCAAGTAATAAGATTTTGTTTGCCCCAAAATTGAAAACAAGATTACGGCTCACGAAGAGGGGTTTTATGAATCCCTCTTCACAAGCTGACAAAATCCTTGTTCGTGAGGCCAATCCTTTGCAAAATATACATCTGTTCCAAACAGTGATAGGGTTGGAAGCTCTTGGAATAGGTGTATACCTAACTCCTCACCCTCACCCACAAACAGCAAAAGGAAAAAAACATAAGGGTTTTGGGTCTCCGGGGTCTTGGTGAATCAGTGGTAGGGTCTTCCTTGGAGTTATCAACCCTAATGCTCACTCCACTCCATGAGCAAACATCTCACATGATCTCCTTTCTTTGCACAGGAACTGTAAGGCCCTGCTTGAAGAAAGCTACAAGCTGTGTCGCAGTATGTGGTGAGACATACTTCTGTACCTCTGAAGAGTGTATTATTATGAAGCACTGGCTTTGAGCTTCACCTTGTGCCTTGGAGTGGAGACTATAGGCTGGGGGGGTGAGCATTAGGGTTGACAAACCCCATGGAAGACTCCACCATTGATTCCCAAGACTCTGGAGACCCAAAACCCTAATGTTTTTTTTTTTTTTCTGTTTGCTCCTGGGGGGTGGAGAGTTGGGGCTGGAAACCCTAACGCCATATTTCCCTACTTTTATGGCATTGAGTTACCCTAATGGGTGCATTAACAAAGTATTTTGCAAAGAATTTCCTTTTATGTAATAACCATAACTGCGAGTATACAAAATGGCATACAACAGTGATATTTTTGCCCCCATGGATCAAGATTGTTGCCTACTGTATACTTTTCCCACTCCTCACTATCTTTCCTTTTCTTATGCCTACCACAATTACTTTCTTTAGTTTCCAGTAATGTTAACTTGTTGTTTAACTACCTCTTTTGGTACCACTTCATTGTTTCTTATTACTATTTGTAGTTCATATTTATAATGCACTCTGTCTATTTGTCATCTCAGTGTGCCTCTCCCGGTTACCAAAATTTTAAACAAATAAAAATTTTGATATTCTCACTAGGTACATAGTGGCAAAAATACTGTCGCTGTAGGTTCTGATTTAAAGTGTCATTGAGCTACCTGATTACCTTCATGCAGTGATGTGCTGTGATAACGTTGCTGTTGAAGGTGGTCATTGACCAAAGAGGGCACAGGACTTTTTTCTTACCATTGCATAATAAAGAGGCATGACATAAATCAGCTATGCTACAGCCCTAAATGGACATACTGCCACTCATGATGTCATAGGGTCAAACTGCACGGGGGTGGACTGTCCCTGCTTTTTATTAGGCTAATTTGCATGCCCAGAGTCACAGCTTTATATTTTTAAAGCCAGAATGAAACATGTTATAGCACTCAATTCACCAGGGTGGTCAATTTGTTGAACTCTGGGCACTGTCCTCTTTTCAAAAATAGTTTTGGCAGACTCGACTGCAAAAAAAAAAGAACTGATCCGTGCACAAATTCACAAGTGCTTTGGCACCATGTTGCAAGTGCATGTGCAGGAGCAGCGGGTCACCCAGGATTCAGTCAGAATGAAAAAGGGGCAAAATATTAAGAAAACAAAGATGCCAGCATATTTTGGTAAGATGACACTATGTAAATGATGTATCATACTACTAGAGATGTGTGCAAGTATCAGTTTCGAAATGGGCTAAAAAAATCAGCTAAAAGCTGATAGTGTCCCTTTAATAAAATAGCTGCTATACCTTGAATCTGTGCAAAGCTCTAGACTGCTGCTACCTACTGGTGATCCCAACACCTTCTTTAAAAGAGGTTTACATGTACTTTCACACTATCAGAGACCTGGTTTATGAAACTTCTTAACAATTTTACCTACCTCTTCTCAAGGTGCCCAAATTCTTCTGTGTTAATTACCTCACAATGACTCTTGACTACTACCGATCTTACTTTAATTGGGAAGACTGGAACCTGTTCTCTCCCTCAATGTATGACTTCACTGTACATAAATTGAATTTTGTTCCTTCTGTTTATATTCCAGTTGTGCACCCTCAAATGCTCATGAGTTCAGCTTAAAGAACAGTCCTGGAGTTGACATTGAAGTGTTGGGGAAAAAGGTCTCTAATCGCTGGCCTCTGGTACCCAGAACAATCCTGACCATATCCATGAAGTCACCCAGCAAGGAAGTCAATGACCAGAAGGTAAGTGTCTGCTGCTTAACCATATAAAGCCTGTAGTGAGAAAACAACATATTGAACGCTCTGAACTTTGATCAGTTTCCCTCTGTTGGGATCATACGGCTAAAGAATTTGACTTCAGAAGCTTATTTAAAGCATCTTCTAATATCCAGGAATAAAATATAATAATCAAACACAATTCAATTTGTATTTCATCAGCTGTTTTTGCATTTACTGCCCCTCTTTGATCCTGTGGACATTTCCATGAAAAAGGGACCCCCCCCCCGGACACCATCTGCATCCCACTGCTCCACTGAAGTCATCCTTGGCATGTGAGAGATGGGAGACTGGATGTTAGGGAGGGCCTGGCTAAACTGGAGAGATGGTCAGGTATTTGGTAGTTGGGGTCAGTGCCAAAAAGTGTAGTGTAATACACTTGGGGTTGGAGAACCCTAGAGACTGCATACTGGCGGAGAGGTGTGCAGGTCACCAAGTCAGAGGAAGAGAACGACCTGGGTGTGATAATCATGGGTGACCTGAAGCACTAACACACTGCAAAATAACAGCAGCCAAAGCAAACTGGATGCTGGGATGTGTAGCCAGAGGTATAACTAGTAGGATGGCAGAGATCATCCTGCTACTGTGCAGGTCACTGGTTAGACCACATCTGGATTAGTGTGCAGTATTGGAGCTCTTCCCTGAAGACAGATGTTTGCTTATTGGAGAGAGTACTTAGAATGGGGACCGAGGTGGCCCAGGGACAACAAGGCAGGCCTTATCAGGAGAGACTGTGAGATCTCAACATACACTTCCTGGAGGATAGGAGGAAGAGGGGTGACATGATCAAAACGTTTAAATACCTTAGGGATGTCAACAAGGTGAGCTCTGAGGGTCTCTTCATCCTTAGTGGAAACAGGACCACTAAGGAGCACAACCTCAAACTGGGTTGGGGGGGATGCTTCCGGAGGTAGAGAAGGAGGCAGTTTTTCATGGAGAGGGTGGTGGCAAAGTTGAATGAGTTGCTGGAGGAAGTGGTTTCCCAGAATACTATAGACGGCTTCAAGAGAGGCTGGGACAGGGTAAAGGGAAAATTGCATGGGGGAAGGTGGAGGAGAGAGGAGGCGTCGAGGGGATGGAGAAGTGGATAGTGGGAAGGGGGGTGGATCCCTCAGTAGATACTGGGGGAAATGTAAACCTGAGCAGACTAGGTAAACCATAAGGCCTTTTTCTGCTGGCTGTTTTTGTATGTTCCTAAAACAGTTTGTTATTGTGGAAATTATTCTGATCCACACAGAATTAAGACTTAAGTAGAGAGAAAAGCATAGGATGAGAAAGTCTGTGGGAATGTGATCCTGTTTTCATGTAAATGTTTTCAGTATTAAAAAATTAGTAGAAATAAATACAGAAAATTAATGAAAAATCAGCTGACTGTCGGAATACTATATGGTTTACAAAGTTTTCCTGGATAATGAAACATTGCTTTAAAGTTAAAGTATCATACAGAAATGGGTTAAACTGGTAACCAGTTTGGGTTACTGCTTTATATTGGTAATGGTCAATAACCTCTAATGCATGAGTGTGTATTACAGGGTTTGGTCTCATGCACATTTTACTCTCACTTTTAGTCATAGTTTTATCCGGCATAGAAACATAGAATTTGACGCCAGATAAGGACTGCTTGGCCTACCCAGTCTGCCCATTTCCCTACCTAATGGATAAGCTGCAGATCCTAGTTAGCCAGCAGCCTGCTTCTTTCTACCCCAACCCCCTAGAATTGCCCTATGGCTGTCCCATGCATGCTTGAATTCAACCACTGTTTTTGACTCCACAACCTCCTCTGGAAGGCCGTTCCATGCATCCACAACCCTCTCTGTGAAAAATACTTCCGTTGCATTACCTCTGAGCCACCCCCAACTTCAAATTGTGCCCCTTGTTCTTGCACACACCTTTTTTGAAAGATGCTACCCTCTTGGACTTTTGATTCCCTTGAGTTACTTGAACGTTTCTGTCATGTTTCTTCCCCCCCCCCTTTCCTCGAGGCTATACATATTAAGCTCCTTAGTCTCTCTTCATATGTCTTCCGGTGCAGACCCAGCACCATTTTAGTTGCCCTCCTCTGGACAGCTTCCATCTTGTCTATGTCTTTGCGGAGATTGGGTCTCCAGAACTGCACACAGTACTCCAGCTGGAGTCTCTCCAGCTGCCTGTACAAAGGGATAACAACTTCCTGTTTTCTACTGGTGATGCCTTTCCCTATTCATACCAGTATCCCCCCAGCATTGCTTACTACCCTCTCACATTGCTTGCCCACCTCTAAGTCATCTGATATGACTACCCCCTGGTCTCTTTCCATTTTTGTTGTTGTTAGTATCTCACCCCCCATTGTGTACTCTTCCCCTGGGTTATTGTTTCCCAGGTGCATTACCTTGCACTTCTTAGCATTAAATCTAAGTTGCCATACATTTGACCATTCCTCTAACCCTGCCAAGTCCCTTCTCATCCTTTCCACCCCACCTTGTGCATCAACTCTGTTGCAGATATTTTTGGCATCTGCAAAGAGACATACTTTTCCTTCCAGTCCCTCTGCAATGTCTCTTACAAAGACATTGAAGAGGACCGGTCCTAATACTGAACCCTGCGGCACCCCACTAGTAACCCCCCTTTCTTCAGAGTGGACTCCATTTACTATTACCCTCTGTGTCCTATTCTCCAGCCAGTTCTTTACCCAGGCTATCATCTTGGGACCCACTCCCAGGCTGGCTAACTTGTATATTAATCTTTTGTGTGGGACTGTGTCAAATGCCTTGCTAAAGTCTAGGTAGGCCATGTCCACAGCCCCTCCCTGATCTATTACTTTGGTCACCCAGTCAAAGAAGTCTATTAGATATGTCTGGCATGACCTTCCTGCTGTGATTCCACGCTGCCTTGGGTCTTGTGCCCCTCTGGCCTCTAGGTACTCAACAGTTCTTTCCTTCAGAAGCGATTTCATCATTTTCCCTATCACTGAGGTTAAACTATCTGGTCTGTAGTTTCCCCACTTCTGCCCTGCTCCCACTTTTGTGAAGAGGAATCGCATCTGCCCTCCTCCAGTCCTCAGGTACCACCCCATCCTCCCATGATTTGTTAGAGGGTAGTCAGTGGTGTCACTAGTTCTACCTTTAGTTCTTTTAGAATTCTAGGATGAATCCCATCAGGCCCCATTGCTTTGTCCACCTTCAGTTTTAAGAGTTCTTTCAGAACCCTTTCTTCTGTAAATGGGCTGGTATCAACTTCTGTATCCAGAGTGTTTCTATTGTTTGTTTTAGGTACCTCCCCCTCTTCATTTGTAAATACTGAGCAAAAATATTTTAGTATCTCTGCCTTTTCACAGTCACCCTCTGCCCACCCTCCCTTTATTAAACCTCACTATCCCTCCCTTAGTCTTCTTGGCTCCTGATATACCTAAAAAGGTTTTATCCCCTTCTTAACTGAGTTGGCTATCTTTTCCTCAGTTTGGGCCTTTGCTGTTCTGACTGCCTTCCCAGCTTCCTTTTGCTTTAACTGATACAATTCTCTGTCCTGCTCCTTCTGTGATTCCTTGTACTTTCTGAATGCTTTCTTTTTCTCTTGAACCTTCACTGCCACCTCCTTTGAGAACCATAGTGGTTTCTTACATCGTTTTGTTTTGTTTATTTGCTTCATACAAAGGCTTGTTACCTCTGTGATGGCAGTTTTTATTATTCCCCATTGTTCTTCCACCCTTCCTTCCTGCCCATTTGCTAGTGCATTCCTTAAGCTCCCACCCATGCTAAACTTTACCTTGGTACTACAAAAAGCTAGTAGTTATAAAAATCAGTATCTGGTAATGGGTGTTTATCATTTTTTTTTAATTCATTGATTTGTTTTGTTACCCTTGGTGTGTGCAGCCTGTGTAAACTGCTTCTGATGTTTATGTGGGTCTTGGGTGCATGTAATAAAAAAAAAAAAAAAAATCTCTTTGTTTTTGACTTTTAGCCAGTTTTCAGCTCATTATCAGTGTAAACACATTTCATTTGGACTGGGGACCTACTAGACTAATGCTGGACTGCCAAAGAAACATTTCACATGGATACTCTGAAAAGGTCTTTCAGAGGACTCTCTATTTTGATCTGTATTTGAGGCTGCAAAAAGCCTGTAAAGACAACTGTTTTGGAAGTCCTGTGGGTACTTCAGAGAGATCTGGAAAGGCAGTCAAACATTTGGCCCTTGAGGTTCAATGCCTATGACAGGGTTGAATAAGGCCATGTCCCATTTGTTATGCAGAAAGAGTTTAAACGCAAGGGTATGTTCTAGCCTCTTCTTTTCTCTCTGTCTGTCTGGTTGTGCAACTGATCACTCTGACGGTTTCTCAGTTCTCTGCCTCTCGCTATCTCTGTGCCTTCACTTGCTGTTATGTTTTTTCTTCACCCTTGCATATCTGCAGTTATAAAAAAAAATGTGAATCTTTGTAAAACTGTATGTGATACTGGGATTCCTTTATTTAAACTGTATATAGTTATACTGTTGAAATGATTGCAGAAAGCTATTTGAAACTCAAGGGGTTAACTTGAGATGCAGTTTTTAAGCCTTTCACAGAGATGTAAACAAGAGGCCAGTTCTGGGTCACTATGTTCTTTTTGCTGCACCTGCATTGAAACTGACAAGAACATTTTGAAAACTTACAAGAACTTTCTGTGAGAAGCAGGCTATCTTAATGAGTTCCCAGACAAAGACTTATTAAAAAAAAAAAAAAAGAGCAGCAGTGCTTTTGCTAGAGAGATGAGGAGAGTGAGAGACAAACTTGGAATTAAGAGATAGCCTCAGAAGAAGGACTTCGTTTTCTCTGTACTGCCTTTATAGTTATATTGAATAATTTTTTATTTTGCTGTTATTGGGAAAAAGAAAATACTATTTGTGAATTTTGAAA
Source organism: Neoceratodus forsteri (assembly GCA_016271365.2). Taxonomy (NCBI): domain Eukaryota; kingdom Metazoa; phylum Chordata; order Ceratodontiformes; family Ceratodontidae; genus Neoceratodus; species Neoceratodus forsteri. The sequence goes on from CM057452.1 coordinate 648,240,505, forward strand.
CTGCTTCTGGTTTTCCTATGCTTCCTGACCTGTGCCTCGACAATGCCAAAAAGTGCAAGGTGAGTCATGCACTTTTGGAAAAGGGAATATACATGTGGAATATTGGATGGAGTGGTAGGCTGGCCACTACATTGAGGAGGCAGCTCTAGGAGTCATCAATGACTCCCTCAAGCAAACTGTCTGCGATGAGGCCTACAGTAAGGGACTGAGAATGCTGGGGCGTATTAGGAGGGGGTTAATAGTATTAAAAGGGAAGTGATTCTATTCAATTCAGTTTTATTCTGGATAAGAACCATTAAGCAGAGCTTGTTTAGGATGATGTCCTGTTAGGGCAGAACATCGCGGGCCCAATAATGGAATATGGGCAGAAGCAGAGTGCAAAGGTTTGCACTCCGCTTGCCCTTGCCCACGACCCTGAGGATGCGATATTCAGTCAGCGCACCAGTACTATCCAACTGATTATAGGGCCATGTCAGGGCAGCACAAAGCCAAGTAGCACTGTCCCCACATGCATCTGGGCTGCATGTAGCCCATACTGAAGTGCACAGAATAGTGTTTCCAGACCTGTTCATATCAGGACCCCCCAGCACAATATTCAGCCAGCGGCATGCAAGATGCTAAGGGGCCATATGGAACACAGTCAGCAGGTGCATCTCTGGAAAGACTCTGCAGGTGCCAAACATGAGGGGGCTCACCCTCATAGTTCAGAAGCACAAACCAAGAAACTTGGCACTCCAGGTGACAGGAAAAATTAAAAAAAACTCGGGTTGTAATGCAAAAAGATTTTAATCCAAATTCGGGTCCAGACACTTGCATGGAAGACAGCTTGTCCCCAGCACAATTGGGCCTTCATCAGGGGGTATAGACAGAATGCATTCTCCCTTTATAAGTACATAGGATGCATGCTCCCTGTCAGTCCATACGGCAGCCAGCTGAGGTGATGAGAGGAGGGTTCAGATGGTTGCTGTATCATATCCACATGGCACCAGCCAGTGCGTTACAAGGGAGGTAGACAGTTGGTGTGCACAGTGCTGGCAGTGGGGGGGCTGCTAGCCACCAGGGACATTATTTATGTAATAGCAGTGAGCGATCAGAGGGTGACAGGTGCCACTGGACACCCGGATGTCATTGTTGCCACAGGCCAGGCAGGCGAATACAGTATCTTTGCCTGCCAGCAGGACCTTGCACCCCATTAAGTCAGGGTTTGCAAAGGTGGTAGCTTGTACCCACTTGGGTGGCAGTTAACACCTGTGCAAACCTCTGAATATGCTGCTGCACCTGTATGCAGGGGACAACCCCTTCATTTGCATGGGTGCAGCGGTAATTTAGTGCTCAGGTGCCAATGGGTTTTGCTTATACTGGGGGAGGGTCTCCTGAATATAGACTCCACCCAAAAATTGGGTGCAGAACCCTGTTTGCCCAGGCAAACACCCCTTAGCACCTGGACTAAGTTTTGAATATCTGACCCCTGATGACAAGTGAAAATGTTACAGACATAAACAATACAGTGTAGAACATATGAGGCATTATATGTTTTCATAGGTATAACAAAGTTCCAAGTGTAAGGTTAGGCCCAGTGCAGGGAGTGTAGGGATGGAAGTGCAGTGATACTGCTCCTATACAGATCAATGTTACATAGACCGCTGTCTCTGCCTTGCTTCCGATTGCTGCGCCTTCCCCATAGACTTTAACTGGGCTTTGCAACACTATTCTGGCCGGGATTTCTGTTATTTTAAATTTCTTCTCAATTCCACCTAAAAAGAGCTGTTTTACTCTTGTATTGTGCCCGATTTAAGGGTTGTTTTGTTGTATCTAAAATAGTGATTACAGTCTTTTGAAATTTTGTGTGGGCTAGACGCTTAGGCGCCTAACCCCCCATACCCTCCCAGTCTTTTGTTGTGTAAATCCTGAGTTTTAGCACCTTATTGCAGATTACTGCAATAAAGGTACCTTGCTGACTGCCTTCTCCTCTGTCCCCCACCTTGTAGCCGGCGCAGCCCTCGAGTTCCAGGGAGCGGAGGGGTTCCGAGCCACCAACGGGACAGCGGCGTCCGCTTTAGCCGACTGGTTCCAGGAGGCCGGAGAAGCAGGCAGAAAGGTACAGGCAAAGCCGCAAAAATTTTTGCCCTTCCTTCCCCTTCTCGGTTGATTCTTTTATACACTTTCTCCCGCCATTTCTCTAATCCAGCCCACATCTATTTCCCTTCCTCTTAACCCATACCTAACCTCCACAATGCTACTGGCCTTTTGCTCCTGAGCCTCTCATCTCCCCTAATCCCTTATGATAATTATGATATACCTTGCCATGATGAATAAGTTAGTGAATACGATCTGCCCACCCTGCCATCCACAATGGACAACCACCTATTCCTTATTCATTTCAACCACTTTACATTGCAACCCCTGGGTATCCCACATAAAGCCTCTCTAACAATTCAACACTCCCCTAGCATCTTACATGTATCCTGGCTTTATATTAACCCACTATGCCTGTCCATCAGATTATTATGTTATGATAAAATTCACACCTATATAACAGGACCTTCTCCCATCACACAGCGGGCACTCAGGAATAAGAGGAAACGCTCTGACCACTCACTATCCCTGTCCCTTGGTGCCCTCCTCAAATTAATCTTCTTCCTTCTGATCTGCATTGGTACTATTGAAATAAATCCTGGCCCCATTGAAAGTTTCTTTTCCCCTGCTGACCTATCCTCCATAAATGGCCTAAGCTTCCTACATTTCAATGCTTGCAGCCTCTTAAAGTTCTCCTTAATACAGGCTTGGGTGGCACATACTCTACCTGACTTCCTGGTCATCTCTGAATCTTGGCTCAGACCTACAACAAAAGACAGTGTTGTAAACCTTCCCAACTATCAGCTCTTCAGAGCAGATCGCCCTTCCAGGGTGGTGGGTGGCCATATACATTAAGGACACCATCTCTGCAACCTGCCTCATCAACACATCCGAACCAAAGGAATTTGAATGTTTGTCAATCAAAATATCCCTTCCTAACTTGTCTTCATTTAAATTGATGGGCTGCTATAGGCCCCCCTCTGCAGGCCTCAAACTACTATCTCACCTAGGGTCAATACTCAATCTAGGCCCTGAAGATACCATCATCCTTTGTGATTTGAACTTAAACTGGCTATCTAATTTATCTGCACCATTGGTAACCTTTTGAGACACCTATGGATTTATACAACTAATTAAAGACCCAACCAGGGTTAACCTAAAAAACTCTAGCAACGGCTCACTCCTGGATATTATGTTGGTAAACAAGCCTCACTTGTATTCGCATGCAGGAGTACTACCGAGTGATGTAAGTGATCATTGTCCTATAGCTGGCATAAGATCTACACTCAAACCACCCAATCCTGCAGAATTTGTCCTCAAAAGGTCAAAAAAGAAATTCAGCATCTCAGGATACCTCCATGACTTGAGTAATACAATATATTGGCAAGATTTCTACCTTACAACCTCAGTTGAAACAGCTCTCCAGACCTTAAAGGACATTATCACTAATGCTCTCAATATTCATGCACCAATCACCAGTATCAGAACTAAAGCAAGATCCTGCCCTTGGTTCACCACTGATCTTAAAACAGCCTTGTTAACCAGAGACAAACTGTGGAAAAAGGCAAGAAAAAAAAAGGATACCAGAGACTGAGCTAAATTTCAGAAAAGCAAGGAATTCATGTACAAAACAAATAAGAACTGCCAAAGCTGCCTATTATAGAGCTGAATTGGATGCCTCCTACAATAACCCAACCAGACTCTAGGGTACTATAAAAGGAATTCTGGGCCAAACTCTACTCCTGCCTTAACCTCCAAACTGCTACTAAATGATACAGAAATGACGGGCAAACAAGAAATCCTAAATACCTTCAATGACCACTTCACCACAGCTGGCCTAGCATTTGACTCATCACCTGCAAATCTCCTGAGATCTTCCTTGAACCTTCAATCCACTGTGGGACAAAAGGCTACTTCAACCCAATATCCTTGAAAGAAGTGGAAGACCTCCTCTCTAATTTAGGATACTTCTAAGAGTGCAGGTACAGACTCCCTGGATCCCTACTTCCTTAAAATTGCATCACACGTCTTATCTGCCCCCCTCACTCATCTCTTCAATCTTTCCCTAACTACTGGATCCATTCCCTCCACTTGGAAAACAGCTCAAGTAGTTCCACTACTTAAATCTGGTGATCCCATGGACCTCAACAATTACAGGCCCATTTCCATCCTATCAGTACTATCCAAGATGCTCTAAAAATTAGTAAACTCACAATTAAGGGACTATCTGGATAACAATAACCTCCTAAATTCAGCCAATCGGGATTCAGATCAAGGCATAGCACCATTTCTGCCCTAGCCAAAGTAACTAACGATTGGCAGATTGCCTTGGATAAGAAGAACAGTACCTGTGCTGTGTTCCTGGATTTGAGTAAAGCATTTGACACAGTGGATCATGAATCATTAATCACCTCCCTTAGCTCACTAGGACTGGATTCTCTCTCACTAAACTGGTTTAAGTGCTACCTATCAAATAGGTCACAACTGGTAAAAAATGGAAATTACCTATCCACCTTAAAACCACTGCTAAGAGGTGTACGCCAGGCTCTATTCTTGGCCCCATCCTCTTTGCCATTTATATTAATAATATCGATGCCAACCTCACTCAATCTAACATTCATCTGTTTGCTGATGATACTGTATTATATGTCAGCAATCCCTCATTACCTAAAGCCTGTGAGCTGTTACAATCTGAATTCTCCATCCTGCAAAACAATCTACTGGATAAAAGCTACTTCTAAATGCCAAAAAACAAAAGCTACGTTCTTTGCCACAAAGAGTTGCTCTGCCACTACCCCATCACCCACCACCCTACAATTATCCACCCTACTTGGAGAGAAGCTGCAATTTGTTGATAACTTCAAATACCTTGGAGTCTGGATTTATAACAGGCTTGACTATTCTGTCCATATTGAAGAGCTACTAAAAAAACTGAGACAAAGGCTTGGTCTATTTTTTAGAATAAAACACTACCTTAACAGAGACTCCAAAAAAAGATTAATCCAGGCATCATTCCTATCCCTCATTGATTATGCTGACTTTCTCTATGGCAATTGTTCACTCCCCCTCTTAAATAAGCTGGACACCCTGTATCATAGATCCATCAGATTTATTACTGACCTTCCCTCCAGCACCCGTCATTGCTCTCTATATATATATATGGCAGTCAACTGGACATCACTACAACACAGAAGAAATAGGAATGCTGCAATCTGGATATTCAAAGCTTTATCAGGCAAACTACCCACCTATATCACAGACTGTTTTACCATTACTTCTAGGCCATACACCTTAAGGATCAGTAAACTCATCATACTAAAGGTCCCCAATGCCTGCACCCGGTTTGGGAGGGCCGCTATCAGCTACTCACTAGTGAGTTGCATGGAACTCACTCCAAAAATCCATGAAGCTAAATAGCCTCTTACCTTTAACATCCTTCAAAGATTATTCTCCACCCTATTTCCAGAACTCTGCAATTGCTTTTATAGGCCTAATCCCTACCCTACCTACCTCCCACCCCCTTTCCGTGTTCCATTATGTTCGTTCTACTTCTACTTTCCAGTCACCTGATATACTCTCATAAAAGCCAATTGGGCCCTATAATTATATATTATGCCTGCTATACCCACTGTCTCCTTTTGCTTACAGGTTAAATGGTTTTACTGTGCCTTGTATATATGTAAATTGTTGTATATTATCACTTTATGTCATTGTACTACTGTTTATGTTATTCTTGTCTATGTAAAAATACTTGTACTCTTATTTGTATGACCACTCGGGTCCATCTTGTAAATGAGCTACGCTCAATGATGTTCGCCTGACTAAATAAAGATTTTGATTGATTGATTTTTTGATTGATAGAAACATAGAAACATAGAATTTGACGGCAGATAAGGACCGCTTGGCCTACCTAGTCTGCCCATTTTCCTACCTAACAGATAAGCTGCAGATCCTAGTTAACCAACAGCTTACTTCCTCTTACCCGCCCCTAGGACTGCCTTATGCCTGTCCCATGCATTCTTGAAGTCCCCCACTGTTCTTGACTCCACGACCTCCTCAGGGAGGCTGTTCCAAGCATCCACAACCATCTCAGTGAAAAAATACTTCACATTTCACCGAGCGTCCCCCTCTATCTTCAAAATTGTGCCCTTGTTCTTACACACCTTTTTCTGGAAGATGCTACCCTCTTGGACTTTAATTCCTTGAGGTACTTGAAAGTTTCTATCATGTCCCCTCTCCTTCTTTCCTCAAGAGTATACATATTAAGCTCCTTTAGTCTTTCTTCAGATGTCTTCTGGTGCAGACTCTGCACCATTTTGGTTGCCCTCCTCTGGACAGCCTCACTCTGTCTGTCTTTCTGGAGATGAGGTCTCCAGAACTGCACACAGTACTCCAGATGGGGTCTCACCAACTGTCTGTACAGAGGGATAACAACTTCCTGTTTTCTATTATTGATGCCTCTTCCTATGCATCCCAGTATCCCCCCAGCCTTTCTTATTGCCTTCTCACATTGCTTGCCCACCTTTAGGTCATCTGATGTAATTACCCCAAGGTCCCTTTCTGTTTTTACTGTTGTCAGTATCTCACCCCTGATTCTGTACGCTTCCTCTGGGTTTTTGTTTTCCATGTGCATTACCTTGCACTTCTTTGCATTGAATCTGAGCTGCCATACATTTGACCATTCCTCCAACCTTGCCAAGTCCCTTCTCATCCTTTCCACTCCATCTTGTGTATCAACCCTGTTGCAGATCTTTGTGTCATCTGCAAAGAGACATACTTTCCTTCAGTTCCTCTGCAATGTCACTTATAAAGACATTAAAAGGACTGGACCCAGTACTGAACCCTCGGTACCCGCTAGTAACCCTCCTTTCTTCACTGTGTACTCCATTTACTACTACCTTTTGCATCCTGTTGTCTAGCCAATTTTTTATCCAGGCTACCACCTTGGGACCCATTCTAAGGCTGGCTATCTTGTGTATTAATCTTTTGTGTGGGACTGTATCAAATGCCTTGCTAAAATCTAGGTAGGCCATGTCCACAGCCCCTCCCTGGTCTACTACTTTGGTCACCCAGTCAAAGAAATCTATTAGATTAGTCTGACACGACCTTCCCATCGTGAATCCATGCTGCTTGGGTCCTGTGTCCCACTGGCCTCTAGGTACTCAACAATTCTTTCCTTCAGAAGTGATTCCATCATTTCCCTACCACTGAGGTCAAACTAACTGGTCTGTAGTTTCCTGCCTCTGCCTGCTCCCACTTTGTGAAGAGGAATCACATCTGCCCTCCTCCAGTCCTCGGTACCACCCCATCCTCCCATGATTTGTTAGAGAGAGTAGTCACGATGTCACTAGTTCTACCCTTAGTTCTTTTAGAATTCTTGGGTGAATCCATCAGGCCCCATTGCTTTGTCCACCTTCAATTTTATTAGTTCTTTCAGAACCCTTTCTTCTGTAAATGGACTGGTATGACCCCGTCTTCAGAGTGTTTCTCTTGTTTGGTTTAGGTAACTCCTCCTCCTCTTCCTTTGTGAATACTGAGCAGAAATATTCGTTCAGAATCCCTGCTTTTCACTGTCACCCTCTACCACATTCCCTCCCCTTTATTAGCTTCAGTATCCTACTTTGGTCTTTCTTGGCTCCCTAATGTACCTATAAAGGTCTTATTCCTTCTTAACAGAATTGGCTATCCTTTCCTCGGTTTGGGCCTTTGCTATTCTGACTGCCTTCCCAGCCTCTTTCTGCTTTAACTGATAAAGTTCTCTGTCCTGCTCCTAATGTGCTTCCTTATATTTCCTGAATGCTGTCCTTTTCTCCTTAACCTTCCCTGCGACCTCTTTTGTGAACCATAGCGGTTTTTTCCTTCGTTGTGTTTTATTGATTTTTTTACACACAGGCTTGTTGCCTCTGTGATGGCTTGTTTGATCACTCCCATTGTTCCTCCACCCTCCTTCTTGCCTGTTTGCTAGTGCTTTTCTGAGGCACTCTCATTTTCCCAAAGTCAGCCCTCCTAAAGTCTAGTACTCTTGCTTTTGTATGGCTGTGTTTTATGTGAACCACACTGTTTGGTGGTCGCTTGTTCCCAGATGGCTACCCACTTCTAAATCTGAGATTCTTTCTCCATCCCCATTAGAAAGTACCAGGTCTAAGATTGCTCTCCCGAGTGGGTTCGATACTAGCTGTCTGAGACATGCCCTGTAGGGCATCAAGAATGACCCTGTTTGTATGCTGCCTGCAGCAAAGGTAAAGTTCCAGTTAACATCCGCGTATTCAGGTTCCCATCAACAATATCTCCCTTTTCTGCCATTCTCAAGAAAGCCTTCTATCATTCTTGTCCATTCCTCCCTGAGATGGGGTCTGTATACAACCCCATCGGATTGTGGTGCTATTTCCTGTCTCAGGGTGACCCAAAGTGCCTCATCTGCTCCCTGTTTACTCTTTAGTTCTGTTGCTTTGATCCCTTCCTTTACATAGAGAGCTACTCCTCCTCCTCTTTTACCCTCCCTGTCCCTCCTGTAGATTGTGTATCCTGGTATGTTGATGTCCCAGTCATGGTTCTCTGTGTACCATGTTTCTGTGACTGCCCCAATATCCAGGCAACCCTCTTCCATCAAGGCCACTAGTTCAGGAGATTGTTACTCAACTATGAGCATTAGTACTCATCACCCCTCCACTTCTTGATAGCCTTACCCCTTTTAGCCCCGTTTCTGTCACTACTGCCTTTGCCTTTTTACATTTAAATTGTTCCTGCTCCTAATAACTTCTGTACCTTGGTATTTACCTCACTAATCACCATGTTTTTGTTGGGGAGGCTCAGATTTCCCTGCTTCTTTTCAGTGCCTCCCCCCTTGGCTAGTTTAAATGCTTGCCAATGAAGCATTTAAACCTCTCACCTGGGATCCTGGTTCCCCCCCTGGACAGATGCAGACCATCGCACCAGTATAGTTCTGCATTCCTCCAGGTGGCTCCCCAGTCCCCAATGAAGCCAAAGCCCTGAGCTCCACACCAGTTTTTCAACCACTCATTGAATTCCCTGGTGGGAAGTGCCCTAGCATCTCCCTTGCCATAGACAGGCAGCACCTCCGAGAAGGTTACCGTATACGCTACTTGTTGTTGAGGCCATACCTGGAATTCTGCTCCCAGTTCTGGAGTCCTCACCTGAAAAAGGACATAGTATGGAGTCCGTGCAGTGAAGGTTCACCTTGATACAGGGCCAACAGGGCAGATCTTATAAGGAACCACTGGAGGTGCAGATCTTGTACTCACTGGAAGCCAGTACGGAGAGGAGGGATGCGACAGAGGCCTGTAAGTTTCTACGGGTGTAAATAAAGTGAAGAATGAAGATCTGTATTAGAAACAAGGATGCAGTCATGAGGTGGCATGACTGGAGGTTAGTGAGTGGTAAATTCAGAGTGGATGTGAGGAAGTTCTTTACTGAGCAGGTTCTGGAGTCATGGGACAGGTTGCCAGCAGAAGTGGTGGAAGTGGGTGCACTAAATGGGTTCAGACCTGGCTGGGAAGAGTGCGTAGAGCCCTAGTCCCACCTAGGGGAACCAGGGAGGGAAGGGATGTAGAGGGGTTAAACCCCCCTCCCAGGATAATAGGTCAGGGGGTGAGTTAAGTAATACTAAGGGAAGACTCAATGAACCCTTGGTCCTTATCTGCTGTCAGTCTGTTTCTGTGTTTGTTACACATGGACACCTTCCCCTTCTCCCGTTGAAGAGATGTTCTTCAATTATACTAATGTATGTCCATTCCACAGATTTAAACACCAGCCCCGTTGTTACTTGCTTGTGTTTCTCCTCTTTGGTATTCAGTATTTTGTAAGTCAGTAACTTAAGTGCCAGTATGCCAGTGAATGTCATCACCACTCAAAACATTGCCTGTCAACATCCTACTATGGGATGTGGCAAATACAAAGGCTCCAGTGTCTGCTGACTAGCAGGAGTGGTTCACATCACAAAGCACTGAAGAAGTCAGAATTCTCCACTCCCACCTATTTGGTCATAGGTTTCAGTGCTATCTTCATTAAAATATGTGTACAAACATTAATGTTTACATATAAAAAAAAAATAGATAAACTAATGGCAGAAGGCCTAGGAACCTGTCCAGTCTGCCTAGTTGCCTACCAAGAGCTACGTATGATCTGTGGACCCTACTGGTCCTTGCCTCCCTGCCCCCCATGCTTCTACCACGCCCATTTGCTTTTCCCACCACCATTTGAAGCCAGTCAGTGTTTTTCCATTGCCTACCTCAGTGGGCAGTCTGTTCCACTTGCCTACCACCCTGTCTGTGAAATAACACTTCCAGACCACCTTTTTTAACCCTACTACTGTGCACAACCATCTGCTGTGTTTATTCCCTGCACACACATGTATGTCTCAGTCGTATCTCTCATTTCCCTTATGTGTCCAGTGTGTACAAACCCAGAATTTCCAGCCTCTTCTTGTATAACCTAACCCACTGTCCCTGAATCATTTTTGTTACCCTTCTTTGAACTGATTCTGTCCTATCCTGTTCCTTCTTTTGGTGAGGGCTCCAGAATTGCACGCGCACAGTTCCAGATGCATCCACACCAGTGAGCTATATAGTGGCAGAAACATAGAAGTTGTCGACAGGTGGGGACCGTACGATCCATCAAGTCTGCCCTTGGTTTCCTACCCCCCTACTTAGCTGCCTGCTTGTGTATCCCACAGTGTCTGTCCCATGCCCGCTTGAATTCTTCTACTGTCTTGGCTCCCACCACCCCCTTCGGCAAGCTATTCCATGGTTCCACAACACACTCTGCGAAGAAGAATTTGCTCGCATTGCTTCTGATTTTTCCTCCCTTAAGTCAAAGGTTGTGCCCTCTAGTCCTGTTGTAGTCCTTTACCTGAAAGAGGTTCTACACGTGCACCCTGTTATTGCCGTTAAGGTATTTGAATGTTTCTATCATGTCCCCATGATTCCTGCGTTGTTCTAGGGAGTATAATTTGAGGTTATCTAGTCTTGCCTCGTACAGTTTCTGATGCAAGCCCTGCACCATTTTTGTTGCTCTTTTCTTCCATCTCCAGCCTATCTATGTCCTTCCTGAGGTGTGGCCTCCAGAATTGGACACACTACTTCAGGTGAGGCCTGACCAGGAACTGATACAGGGGCATGATTACTTCATGCCTTCTGCTTGTGATGCCCCTCCCTGTGCATTCCAGGATACCACGAGCCTTTAGTGCTGCCTTTTCACATTGTTTACTGACCTTGAGGTTATTTGATATGATCACCCCTCGCTCCTGCCTGGTAATCACTAGCTGCTCCCCTCCCACTGAGTACAGTTTCCCTGGGTTACACTTTCTCAGGTGCATGACCTTGCATTTTTTGGCATTGAATTTCAGTTGCCAGGTTTTGGACCACTCCTCCAGTTTTCGGAAATCGGCTTCCATGCTTTGCTGTCCCTCTAAGTCTACCCTGTTGCCGATTTTGGTGTCATCTGCATATGGACACACCATTCCCTCCAGTTCATCTGCTGTTTTGCTGATGAATATGTTTGAGGATCGGCCCCAGAACTGAGCCCTGCAGGACCCTGCTAGTCACCCCCTCCTCCATAATCGGAGTGCCATTTTCTAATACAGTATTCCTCCTTTTATCTGCTACCAAATCCCCTGCCTAGGTATGGCAGCAAGAAGTGAGATCTAGATGCATCACAGGACTATTAGCAGGTGCCAGGACAAGAAGGGGGCTCACCCTTTCAAAATGCAGTCCAACAATTTCAGTAGTTAGGCATGCCAGGAACACACAAAAAGTACAAACTTCAGCAGGTACATTCAAAAAATCTCAAAGGTTTATTACATCCAAAGACAAACATCTGACCAGTTGCTACATAAGTATCCAGCACCAGCGCTTTGTCCCAGGGCTCTTCAGTTGGGGCTCGTGGCTAAACCATCACCCATTTTAAGGTGATTATCTAAGTGACAAACCACATAAAAAAAAGATCTTTGTATCAAGGGATCAACAAGGACAATTTCATAATTATGAGCTTAACGCTTATCAACATTGATAGCATTCTTTTCTTATACAGAACATCATTTTTATAAATATTTAATTTATCTTATTACAGATGTAAATTGTTCGGTTGTCATAAAATTAATCGAGGATCTTTTTACTAGGACAGTGAGGAGAGGTGGGGGAGGAGGCTGGGTCAATGAATCATAAAGGGAGGGATTGTGGTACTAGATAATTAGAGCAGTATGCCCTTTTATTAGCTGAATGGGTAAATTGTGGGCAAACCAAAAAGCAGGGTCCAAATATTAGAGTTCACACAAGATACTGAATTATTAAACAAGGAGAACTATTATTTGGATAGTTATCTCCAAGTATCCTAATTTGAAAAACACTTTACAAGTGTCCACAGCATTCCGTTTACCTTCCCCACTACTGTATTGCATTGTGCAGATAACTTTAAAATTTCAGATAAAAATTACCCCAAATTCTTTTCTTCCTTTCTGTTCCACCCTTACCCTCCCCATCCAGTTCCATGCTTACTCTCCCCATTTCCCTCCCATGGAATCACTGCTGAAATAAAGGATTGTGGAATATCTTGAATCCAGTGGGTGGGTATGTGTGTGTGCTGGTTTGTGATTACATGACTGTCGATCATACTGCTGAAACATGTTGTTCACCTTATTTATTTAAGATGATGTTACAAAAGGCTTGTGTACAGCGCTGCTGTTATGACAGCACCCCTCTTATTTTTTTTATTTTTTTTGAAATTTCTATTTTTCCTCCCTCCACTGAGCCAAACCCCTCGGGAGCACCCATGAAGCCCTGCCCCTGCCAGCACCCCTTGTTCCCCCAGTCCCATCATTGCGTCGCGGAATACCCCCCGGGCGGGTCGGGGGCCAGGGACCACCCCGAATCTTGGGTACTTATCTGGTCCTGGGTTCGCGGTGGTGCTGGCACATTAGGCCCTCGCTCGTGCTCCTTCATCTAGGCTCCGTGGAGGGTACTTTTTCCTCCCATATTCCCCATCGTACGTTCGCGTTGCCCCTTTACAAGTGTCAGGGCATCCTCTGGTGTCCATAGCGTCCTCCCCTCCTTCCTCGAAGGAGCTGCCTCTGTGGTTGATTGGCTGCCGGCTTCCGCCTGTAGCCAATTACCCTGAGACTCTGCTTGCCCTCTCCCCAGTCTCCACCAGGCTGTTGCTTGCCAGTATAGAGATCCTCCTCCCCTGAAGAAGCAGCTGTCTCCGGATGCTCCAGCCTGTCTCCCCAGCCAACCCCCGACGACCCGAGCCTGCTCCAGAACCCGGGTCGCCGGTGTGGTGCAAGGTGTGGCGTCCAGCGCCTCAACCCTCGGCGCCACTGGGCCAGCCGTAGCACCCCTCTTATTAACCACTGTTTTGAATTGCACAGCTGACTGCCAGGCGCAGGTTGTCACCATGACAACAGTACATTGTCTGTGAGAGAACCTCTCTGCTGTATGAAAGGTGCCTTTGACGAGAGTGTACACTAACCCTGACTGGCTGACAAGCATAAAAGATGCTCTCAGGATTTATAATTTAAAATGAAATGCTTCATTTTGGGAATTTTATCTTTGTGTGAAAGATATAGATATTTAGATTAGATAGATAGATAGATATATATTAATACAGTAACCCCTCACTATAACAAAATGGCTTGGGAGCCATATCAAACGTTCATTATAGCAAGTCATTCGTTAAAGTGAGGGATGCCGTTCCGACTACAGTTCTTGGTTATGTTTTTAGCGCATTGATTGTTGTGCACCACGGGGAAGCATGGGGCAGGCTATAGTATGGTACTTTGTACAGAACATCATTTTTATTTTGTGCTTTAAGTTGTGCTGTACTGTATGTGCTTTATTTTACAGCATTTTCAGCTTGGCACTTATATGGCATTGCCGAGAGAGCTATGGGAGCAGGGGTTACTGCATGTACGTGGTTGACCAGAACTGTTAAAATGCAAAACTCTGTTTCTTTACTTTAGAACTTTTAAGTTGTGTGCTCAATTAAAAAAATCAGTAACTTTGGTCTGCTGCTTTTCAGTTACCTTTCTGGCTACATCCTTCACAAAGGAAATCAGCTGTCTTAACTGTAAAACTTTTACAGCATCCAACTCTTGTGTTTGCAGCCACCCATGCCAGACCCACCTGCAGCTCACAAATTGCTGCTCTTGTCCTCTTCGTCCTCTGCCTCAGAGTCCGTAGAAATGTTTATTTGGTGGTCACTTTGCATTACAGTGCCCAGAATTTCTGAGTCAGTCATGTGTTCACTACTCTGCACACAGTCATTGCGAGTTAGCCACTCCTCAATAATCTCCTCTGCCTTCGAATCCTGTGCAGCTGGAAGATTTAGTGTTGCTGTCAGTAACATGATATCGGGGGTATCATCTGTCTCTTCTTCATCTGATGCATCCGGCTGCTCTAAGAAAGCTGCATCGAGGGTTGCAGACCATCAGTTGGCAAAAGTGCTCGGGGAGACGGTGTCCCAGGCCTCGCCTGCTAGGTGTATTACCTAAGCACTCTTGGTGTGTAGGGTAAATAATACAGATTCTTGTGTCTCTGAGTCTGCCAAGAAACATTTGTAAATAAGCAAGGAGTACTAATAAAGTTTTTTATACTATTTATGCCAAGCATGTGACAGAGAAAATCACAAGGGAGATGGGTTTCTCACAACTCTCCTGAAGAATGTACATAATCTCCAGGATTGTAGATCTTAGGTTCTCTAAGATCTTGTTTTCTCTCCCCACGCTCCAGCTCTCTGCCCTTCTAGAGCCTAATCTTCTAGAGGAGCTACAGTGGGTTGCAGACAACTATATACTACAAATAACAGCCTAGCAACACAGATTACCTCATAGTTACAGATATGAGAAACAATATGTACTGGTCCTAAGTCATTCTCCGTTGGAGAATGACTTAGGAGACAGAACTACTAATGAGTATCACATGAGACAGAATATGCTTCCATTTGCATTATAGCCTGGATAAAAGAAATGCTGACTGGTTCAAACTACATGTGGCATTTCTTGCTTACGTACAGTATTAGACATAGAGACATAACAAAGGCTTTCTCTCTGCATCAGCTTGCTTAGAGACAGAAGTGCTGACAGGGTTCTATTGCACGTGGCATATCTGCCTGAGTGTAAAACACATACTACATATAATTATATGAAACTATAAGTATACAGTAATCACTGATGATCGCTCAGTCATCTTATCAGTGATTAGGTAGATTATATATGGAATATATATATGAAAAACAAACTTAATCTAGATAAATGTATTAGTGAGGTATAATGAATCAGGCATGATAAACATTAGCATATATTAGTAGCAAAGCACATTCCTGGCACTCATGCTTATATGATGGGTGCCTGAAATCTACATATTAGTGCAGAATAGCAGTATCACAGTACAATATACCAGGAATACAGTGTGAGGTGTATGTGAGGTATATGTGGGATGATAGGGGGCATAATCCAGGTGTAATAGTCCCCTCTTTGTTGCCCTAATTGTAAAAATGGCAACACAACAGAGACGGTGGTTAGGCACTATTCGTCTACAGGCCCAGGGCACGAGCCTGATAGAGGAATATTAACTGGTCACACAGGTATTTCAGGGTTTTCCTTAAACAACAAAATGTAATTATAAGGGAAAATATTAGCAAACCTTGTATTACTATAAACATTTGTAATAAAACTTCACAATGGGGTTTTACAATATCAAAACAATCAGTAACAGCAATTAGAAACAGAACTAAAGAGTAAACAGGGAGCAGATGAGGCACTCTGGGTCACCCTGGAGACAGGAAATGGCACCACAATCCGCATGGGGGTTGTATACAGACCCCCCATCTCAGGGGGAGGGAATGGACAAGGAAATGATAGGCTTCCTTAGAATGGCAGAAAAAGGGGAGATATTGTTGATGGGAGACCTGAATATGCCAGATGTTAACTGGAGCACCTTTGCTGCAGGCACATCCAAGAGCAGGGTCATTCTTGATGCCCTACAGGGGGCATGCCTCAGACAGCTAGTATTGGAACCCACTCGGGAGGGAGCAATCTTAGACCTGGTACTCTCAAATGGGGACAGAGAAAGAATCTCAGATTTAGAAGTGGGTAGCCATCTGGGAACAAGCGACCACCAAACAGTGTTGTTCATGATAAACACAGCCATACAATCAAGCCACACAAAAGCAAGAGTATTGGACTTTAGGAAAATGAGAGAGCGCCTCAGAAAAGCACTAGCAAACAGGCAAGAAGGAGGGGTGGAGGAACAATGGGGAGTAATCAAAATAGCCATCACAGAGTCAACAAGCCTTTGTGTAAATCAAATCAATAAAACACAATGAAGGAAAAAAACGCTATGGTTCTCAAAAGAGGTGGCAGGGAAGGTTGAGGAGAAAAGGATAGCATTCAGAAAATATAAAGAAACACAGAAGGAGCAGGGCAGAGAACTTTGAGTTAAAGCAGAAGGAGGCTGGGAAGGCAGTCAGAATAGCAAAGGCCCAAACAGAGGAAAGGATAGCCAATTCTGTTAAGGGGAATAAGACCTTTTATAGGTACATTAGGGAGTGAAGAAAGACCAAAGGAGGGATACTGAGGCTTAATAAAGGGGAGGGAACGTGGGTAGAGGGTGACAGTGAAAAAGCAGGGATACTGAACGAATATTTCTGCTCAGTATTCACAAAGGAAGAGGAGGGGGAGGTACCTAAACCAAACAAGAAAGACACTCTGAAGACGGGAGTCGATACCAGTCCATGTACAGAAGAAAGGGTTCTGAAAGAACTAATAAATTGAAGGTGGACAAAGCAATGGGGCCTGATGGGATTCACCCAAGAATTCTGAAAGAACTAAGGGTAGAACTAGTTACACCGCTGACTACTCTCTTTAACAAATCATGGGAGGATGGGGTGGTACCTGAGGACTGGAGGAGGGCAGATGTGATTTCTTCTCAAAAGTGGGGAGCAGGACAGAGGCAGAAAACTACAGACCAGTTAGTTTGACCTCAGTGAAGGGAAAATGATGGAATCACTTATGAAGGAAAGAATTGTTGCGATTTGAGGCCAGTGGGGCACAGACCATGGCAGCATGGATTCACAATGGGAAGGTCGTGTCAGACAAATCTAATAGATTTATTTGAGTGGGTGACCAAAATAGTAGACCAGGGAGGGGCTGTGGACATGGCCTACCTAGATTTTAGCAAGGCATTTGATACAGTCCCACACAAAAGATTAATACACAAGTATGCCAACCTTGGAGTGGGTCCCAAGGTGGTAGCCTGGATAAAAAAATTGGCTAGACAACAGGATGCAAAGGGTAGTAGTAAATGGAGTACACAGTGAAGAAAGGAGGGTTACTAGCTGGGTACCGCAGGGTTCAGTACTGGGACCGGTCCTTTAATGTCTTTATAAGTGACATTGCAGAGGAACCGAAGGAAAAGTATGTCTCTGCAGACTACACAAAGATCTGCAACAGGGTTGATGCACAAGATGGAGTGGAAAGGATGAGAAGGGACTTGGCAAGGTTGGAGGAATGGTCAAATGTATGGCAGCTTAGATTTAATGCTAAGAAGTGCAAGGTAATGCACCTGGGAAACAAAAACCCAGGGGAAGAGTACACAATGGGGGGTGAGATACTGACAACAGTAAAAATGGAAAGGAACCTGGGGGTAATTATATCAGATGACCTAAAGGTGGGCAAGCAATGTGAGAAGGCAGTAAGGAAGGCTGGGGGGATACTGGGATGCATAGGAAGAGGCATCAGTAGTAGAAAACAGGAAGTTGTTATCCCTCTGTACAGACAGTTGGTGAGACCCCATCTGGAGTACTGTGTGCCGTTCTGGAGACCCTATCTCCGCAAAGACATAGACAGAGTGGAGGCTGTCCAGAGGAGGGCAACCAAAATGGTGCAGGATCTGCACCAGAAGACATACGAAGAAAGACTAAAGGAGCTTAATATGTATACCCTTGAGGAAAGAAGGGAAAGAGGAGACATGATAGAAACTTTCAAGCACCTCAAGGGAATCAACAAAGTCCAAGAGGGTAGCATCTTTCAGAAAAAGAGATGTGCAAGAACAAGGGGGCACAATTTGAAGATAGAGGGGGGATGGCTCAGAGGTAATGTGAGGAAGTATTTTTTCACAGAGAGGGTTGTGGATGCATGGAACAGCCTCCCTGAGGAGGTCGTGGAGTCAAGAACAGTGTGGGAATTTAAGAATGCATGGGACAGACATAGGGCAGTCCTAGTGGGGGGGTAGGAAGAAGTAAGCTGTTGGTTAACTAGGATCTGCAGCTTATCTGTTAGGTAGGAAAATGGGCAGACTAGGTGGGCCAAACGGTCCTTATCTGCCATCAGATTCTATGTTTCTAGTAAATACTGATGTATCAGGTGTGTATCTGTCCTATTGGGAAGAAATTGAAGAGGCAAACTTAAGTTGCCTGTATGGATATTAAAAATAATTAAAAATCGAGATAGAGCATCAAGATAGTTAGGACTAGACTTGATGATATCTGGTTCCAGGATGGAAACAGGTGTGATTACCTATTAACCTATATAATGTATAACCTATTACCCCTTTAGGGAGTAAAAACAGAAGTTAGAAAGTTCACTTTGCATAACTTTTAGTCCACATCAGAAGAATGTATAGTTGGTCACCACACAATGTTCCACATCAGCAGAATTTACCACCTTGAAGGATGGCATTTTACAGTTGGTAAGTCAGACAGGACATGAAATGTCAATGTCCACATGGCATAAACTACGAACAGTTCCAGGGATAAATCCAGGATTTCTTCAAGTGTTGGATGAAGATTCATAGTTGCAATTGGATGCATTCAGATTTTCCAAAGGTAGATCAAAATGTTCAGGAGGCAGCAGTATTTTCAGAGGCCTCAGCAGGGGGTGCATTAGATTGCACATTGAGTTTTACAGTGGAATAACAACAGTGTTCAGCGGAAGATGATCACACAGCTGCACAAAGTGTAACAGTTTATGACAGTACTCAGTTTGTATGAGGTGCCAGCCAGGCTTGGAAAAACAAGCAGTGAGGAAAATGGATTTCTTGATTGTAGATCAAATGAAGAAGAGTCTTCTTGCTGAGTTAGGGGATTGCCCCCACCCCAGACTTGCTTCATAGTATGCATAACAATGAGCTTGATTGTAGAATCTTAATTGGCTAGACAGAATACAGTTTATTTTGAAGTGCACAGGTGGAAGCCTAATTTCAGTTATTAGGCCAGTATTCACAAGTTGGTAAAACAACTTGGAAGATGTCACATATGCATAAAAGGCGATGTTCCTTTCAGATACGACATTCAATGTTCAGAGTCAGTCATGATTCCAAGACCTCATGGTAAACAAGGAAAGGAGGTAGTTTCAACCTTTCACGATAAAAGTTCCCATCAAGATGACCAATAGAATGGACAGTTGCCAGACGATCAGAGATGGATGTTGTCGGATGAAGATGCAGCAGTGACACTGTGAAAGTCACAAACATGGCTTCCTGGATTGTGCAGGAATAAATTTTAAAACATGGAGCAATACTGGTGTGTGTGGTGACATATCTAAGGTTCCTTGCCATTGACAAGGGAATAGTGCTAGATTCAAATAAACATTTAACACATGCAATAGAAGTGCAAAATGTGGCAATGCCACTGACCCATACGTTTGTCATGTATGAGATCAAGGATATGTCCTAATTCCAGATCCCAGAAGAGATGACCAAAGGGTTATAATAACATAATAGCTGTAGGCAGTGCAAAGGACTTTCCTAGCTATGTGATGCCCGTCTCCTTCCTTAATGTGAGCAGAAATTAATTCATTAATATGAACATCTGTCTGGTCAAATCCCTTCACAATATCGTTAATATTGTAAATGTATATCACTCTTAATGAGCAAAACCATGTATACCATGCAGTGGGGGTATGATATTATATTTCATACTATAATGAGCCTTTAACATATGTGCTAGAATAATGACTATATCAGCCCTATTTCAAATAGATTTGTCAGAGCCAAATAGGCCTGAGTCTAAACCTGTGTTTTTTTTTGTTTTTTTTTTTAATAAAAAGCCAAACAAAAATAAAACGCTTAGTGCGTTTGGGTAGGTTTACAGTCCTAAGATGTACCACTAGCAGTCAGGA
The DNA here is from genome assembly GCA_016271365.2 of Neoceratodus forsteri. Taxonomy (NCBI): domain Eukaryota; kingdom Metazoa; phylum Chordata; order Ceratodontiformes; family Ceratodontidae; genus Neoceratodus; species Neoceratodus forsteri. Next base: position 648,260,708 of record CM057452.1, read on the forward strand.
TGTGAAAATTCTGTGTGTGTGTGGTGCTATCAGTCCCTGTATAGGGGCCATTAATGAGTACCTGGTATGCTGCCAGGGTATCCGATCACATCATTATTTAAAAAAAAAAAAAAAGAAAAATGTGGGAAATGTTGGTTGTGAAACATAAAACAAACCATTCCAAGTTTAAAAGGTGAGATTTGAAATCACTGGGATGTGCATGAGCTGCACATTATTAACTTAGGTAGCTGGTTGAGAAGTGGCTGTTAGACCACTGGGTGGGCCAGGGTTGTATTTTGGGCACTCAGTATTAAGTGTCACAAATTATGGGGCATCACTGGTAAAAACCTTAAGGTCTGATGGCTTTTGTTCCCTTATAATTAGATGCAAAATGTCCTGATTATCAATAAGATGTAAACATGAGTCCAGATCAAGTCCAGCTGCTAGAATTGATCCAAAGCAATGATCATAACATTCAGTAGAGCCTCACTACCCTTCTGGACAATCAACATGTCTTTTAGGACTTTAGTGTGAATTCCACAGGATGCAATTAAATCATGTGGGCTTGTGAGGTATTCTGCCTCAACAATCTGTTTAGGTTTCGGTCACTGGTTCTTATCTGCAATAAAATGTGCAGTTTGGGCTTGTAAGAAGACACGTACTTCTAAAAGAGTAATAAGCATAAAAGCAAGCATCTCTCTGGAACCTAAAAGGAAAGAGAAAAGAAAAACATAGTTTAGTACTATTCCTCCCACTGGGGTATGGGATAGTAATTTAATCTCCTTTAAACAGGTTCATTTGATTGGCACGTAGCCATTTATCAATGAAGTTTGTTTACAATGGGATTCAGCCTTGCCCATACATTGTGCAACAAACAAGTGTACTTTTTGGATGTCTTGTTTGAGATATTTAACATATTTACCTACTGATGTTCCATCAGCAGTGGCAGTACACAGGTCCAGAAGTAAATGTTCTGGGAGTTTCATGGATTGTTCGATCATGATTTCAAAAATGGGGTACGCTGTGTACCTGCAGAGGGTGTCCCTCTTATTGCCATAAGGAGTAAAGGCAATAATGAATCCCAGTCCTTTGGGGTTTATCTGAACAAGTTTATTATAAAAATTTTGATCTGCCTGTTAGCACATTCCACCTGTCCTGATGACTGGATTGTAAGGGATATGAAACTTTTGTTTTACCCATAACAAATCCAGAGTTTCTTGCATTACTTTGGCTATAAAGCCGGATCACTGTAATCAGAATTTACCTTTGGGGTAACCCCCACCAGGTAAATAGCTGCTTTACCAAGACATTTGCAGTCACTTTGACTGTGTTGTTCTGTTTTGGGATAGCTTTAAACTGTATGGAAAATAGGTCGGTGATCACTAATGTAACCCCTAGATGGCGCTATCCCAGGGGCTACTACCCCTGCCTGATTTGCCACTAACAGGTTGAGGGGCCTGGATCCAATGGCGGGTGCCTCCACCCAGAGGTCAGGGTTTGCAATAGTTAAACTTACTTGGCCACAGCCCTCTGGGACACTGCAACTCCTTTCTTCCCACTAGTGGCCCACACAATATATCAGAATTACCTTCACAGTATACACTTACCCCAGGACTAGTTCCGGCACTGGGACCTCCTGTGAAATAAGATACAGTGCAACAATCACAGTACAGTACTTTAACATAGACAAATACCTCAGGAAGTATAACTTTGCTGAAACAAGCAGCTCTGATTTATTTAGGGATATAACAAGGACAGGGGAAATCAGGTTAATTAGCTTATCCACTTTACTATCTACCTATGGCTCTGTGCACAGGCCTATCCCTACCAGTTACTGTCCCTGGGTACCCAAGCCCTAGTGGCTAGTCCAAACCGTGGCAGCTGGTAGGGGCCTTTCACACAGTGAAAAGAAAAATTAGTTTAAACAGTCAGCAGTACGAGTACGATTCCATTTGGATTTAATGTGGCAATTCAACAGGGAGCGACCTGAATTAGTACTCACGACCTCCAAACAAGATAGGGTCCTTCAACGTCAGCAGGGCTACTCTTGAGCTCCACGAGACTCTTCACACATTTATATGGTAAAAAAAGTACTATACCAGGCAGGCTGCTTCTCTATCCCGATCTGCAATTACTGCACAATACCGGGAGAACACACAGCAGATTCAGTTCCTGACAGACCAGTGCAATTCAACAATTTCTCCAGTCTTCTACAGGGTGAGCCTGGTTTCTACTCTTCAAGATCCTTTGATTCTTTTCACAGGACAGATTCAGTCCTAACAAGCAGTTACACAAGCTGCAGACCGAACTCTGGGCCTTACACACATTTTTTGACTGAAACTGTGCACTGAAGGAGCACAGGGTTTCTTTCCTTCACTGCCAGATCTAAACTGAAACTCCAACAGACAAACTGGCACTTCCTTGAGTTCCTCCCAGTTCTTGACTGGATTGGCTGTCACCACAATAGACTGCTGCTGTTGGTCCAAAAAGGCACTCGAAGTCTAAACTACATCTCCCAGAGTCACTGCCCATACAATCCTCTTGTGGCTGGCTCAGATTATGAGTTCAAGTTCTGATTCGTCCAAGGCACCATTTTAGAGCTAGCTTACCTCACACTGATTGGTCCAGTTCAGCAGTTCAAAACCAGAATGGGGAACTAGGCAGACACAGTTCTGACTGCAAAGAAAGCAGGTTAGGCAAACTGTAATTTCATTATTACTGTAAATGATTTCTGGCAAACAGTTACATCTTTCAGATGGGTTCCCTTTGCACTCCTAGTGACTGCAAAATGGAGTGAATTGGCAGCAGCAGCTCAGTGGTACTCAAACAGAGAAGCACACAGTCCCCCCATACAAACTAATTATGTCTGCAAGCAGACAGCTCTTAAAGAGACAGTACCAGAGGCTCTAAAAACACTCACTGATAAATGGCTTAAACGCCAAACACCATTCAGGCTTGGAGCATTCAAGCAAGCTCCTGGAAGTCTTTTGGGAACCCCCATTTGCAGGGGGGTTACACTAATGCAAACTAGTTGTTGTTAGTGGTCAGCATAGGGCCATTGTAGTCAATCTGGATGTTGTTACAGGGGCCTGATTGCCTCTGGGGTAACAATGTATTTTTCCTAGCTGGTATAGGATTGTTCATTAAGGAACCTATACACTGCCCTCAAATGAGGGTCCTTCTTATGGAGCATAAAGTTCATGTTTAAAATATGCTTGAACCTTTAATGGCTGCCAGGCTGGGCGTGCTGAAAAGTCTGCTCTTGAAGCTCTTACAGTTGGATTAGATTTTAACCTCACTTTTCTGTTTCTTTTTTTGCTTTTGATTGTCTTTACTATATATTTTTTTTTCTCTGTTGGTTTTTGTTTGTAGAACGACATTTCGCCCGACCAACGACCTTGTAGTGTGCGTCGGGCCGTTCGCCTGGGCTGCTGTCGTCTTGCTTATACTAACTATACTGTTCTCACGAAGAAATCTGTTATCCTACCTACTGGGATATATTCACTATACTTGTTTTGAGCCAGACATATTGCTTATGTGGTTCTGAATTCATTTTAGGCTGTTTCCAGGCTGGTGTGGGGATGGTAGTCCTTAGGAGAGGAGCGGAATCGAGAATTTAATTGGATCTATTTGTGTCGGGATTAATATAGTGCAGGAAGAAGAGTCATGGGGTTCCTGTTGTGCTTGGTTTGGAATTCGGTGGTGGATGAGTCTACAACTGGCTCTCTTGGTGGGTGCAGGAGCTGGTTTCCTACTGAATTAGATGGTCCCGACTCTGCTGGGTGATCAGCGGCTGGAATCCGGGGCTGCTCGGGGAGCTGGGCCATAGTTTTGTCAGGTAACTGGCAGAACGGGCCATTGATTTCCTTAGGTTTTCCAGGTGGCCAGCCGGTGGGCTGGTGCTGTTAGTGAACAGAGGAGCGGCTGAGGATATTTTCCGGCTGCGGTCCCCTGTATGGGGTTCTGCCTCCACCATATGGACTAAGAATGGAGGATGCCTAGTTTAAAGATCCTCTACCTGCCTGCACATGGTCTGACTTTAAATCTTTATTACTTGATCTGATTTGTACTGTTTGAAAGCAATAAGAGTACCTGTATTTTTTACTGGTTTCCCAGGGCATGAGAGCTTGGGAACTGGAAACATTAACTTCAGTACTATCTTTTGACTGACAGTGAGAGTGCCTGTGTTGTTAATTTCCCAAGGTAGTGAGAGGGCCCAGGGATTTTAAAATAATCACTGAAGATTCTGGTTATTCTTACTTGACTTGCTTTCCTCACGATATCAGAGTTTCATTCATTCGTGACTGAAATCTGTTTTAATTTGGATCTATTCTAGTCCAAGTTTTTCTGTTAACTGTTTATATTTAAATTTTTTCTTTTTTGGTTAAAGTTTTACGTTTGGGGTGGGTTAAGTGAGGGTTATTTATGCTTTGATAGGGGATAGCTGTTTTGGGTTATTTATTTTTATTTTTTATTTATTTATTTGTTCTAGGGTTACAAATATCTTTGAGCCAAGGCTCTCTTACAAAGGTTCCACGTCATTGGTACAATTGAGACAATCATAAGCAAAGATAACAGTTTATAAAATTAAAAAAAAGCGCATAGTCTTGTAGATGAAAAAAGAATAATAAAGTGAAACTTTGGGGAAGGGAAAGGGAAAGGAGGAGGGTGAAATCAGGGAGGCTAAGTGGATGGGAGAGAAGGGGAGGTAGGTTGTGGGGGACAGAGGGGAGAGGAGAGGAGAGGTGGAAGGCAGATAAGGATAGAGGTAGTGCAGCCAGGTGGCATTTGTCATGGGCCAGCAGGGGAGGTGAAGATAGAAGGGGGGTGCTGGCAAAGTGCAGTAGATGTGGATCCAAAAGGGCATCCTCGGCTATGGAACCAAAAGAGTTGTTTAGCCACAACCGTCACAGAGGTTGGAGGCAGTCAGTGTTGGGCAGAGACGAGTCTTAAAAGTGCTGAGCGATAGTGAAGATGATGTCGCTGGGAAGACCATTGTACCAACTAGTAGTCTGTAAGCAAGATCTTTGGCCTGTGTTGTGCGGCAATGCGGACTTGCAGAAGCTGAGGTTTAGATCCCTGGTATGTCGGGGTGGATTCTCGTTGTAAGGAGGGCACAGACTCTGAGGGGGGGGCAAGGCCCAGCAAGATTTTCTTAGTAGTAATACAAGTTTGGTGTTTTATTCGATTGTTAAGATTCAACCATCCAGTTTGAGAATAGAGGTCACAGGTGTGAGTTAGGCGTTGTGAGCCAGTGACAAGTCGACAGGCCTTGTTGAGGGCGGTGGATACACGTTTGAGTGTGGTGGTTGTAGCAGAGCCGTAAATGATAATGCCATAATCAATGATGGATATGATGGAGCTCTGGACAGCGATAGTGAGGGCTTCAGGTGTCAGGTGTTTCCTATGACGGAATAGCAGGCCTAGCCGGGAGTTAACAGCTTTGGCGACATGGTCGATGTGGGGCAGTGTAGAGAGGGAGGGTCAAGGGTGATCCCGAGGTATTTAAAGTTTTGACCTGTTCCAGTGCGGCACCTTGTCTGGTGATAACGGAGAGTTGGAAGTGCTTATGTTTATTATGGGAGCTGCTGAAGATCATGGCCTTTGTTTTTTTTTTTTTTTGATTAAGGATCAGTTTGTGCTTTGTGAGCCAATTCTCAACCGAGGAGAAGCAGAGTTGGGAGATTTTCTTGCAATTTCTTTGGGTCTTGGTGTGTGGCAAGAATTACTGCATCATCGGCATACAGGGTGATATGCAGGAGTCCGGTAGGATGTTAAGGAACAGGCTGAAGAGTAGGGGCCCAGTATTGAACCCTGGGGGACTCCAGAGAGGACAGATCTGGAATCAGAGTGCACATCTCCAATTTTTACATGCTGGGTGCGGTTTTCAAGATAGCTTTTGAACCAAGAGATTGAATCATTGGAGAGGCCAGCATTTTTTAGTTGGCTCAGCAGGAGGGAGTGGTGGACAGTATCGAAGGCTTTGGTCAGGTTGATGAAAATAGCACCAGTTAGTTGTCCATTGTCAAGGGAGCTGTGAATGGAGCTGGTGAATTTGAGTAAGGCGGAGGATGTACTATGACCTTTTCTAAAGCCATGTTGCTGTTTACAGAGAATATTATAATTGTCCAGATGCACGGTAAGTTGGTCCGCTACTATACATTCCAGTGCCTTCGGTAGGGGAGGCAGAATGGAGATAGGGCGGAAGTTCGCATGGTCAGCCTTATCACCACTTTTGTGAATCGGGGTAACAGTGGCCATTTTCCATTTGTCTGGGAATTGGCTAGAGAAAAGAGAGAGATTAAAGATCTTGGTGAGGGGCCCAAGTACCTCGTCAAGCATTAGGGCCAGTAGCTTGAGGTCAAGTGTGCCATTGCTTGTTCTAGATTTGCTGATGGCTTTGGCAATGTAGTTTCGGACTTGATATTTCTTTAGTGCTTTAAAGTAGAAAGGTGGGTGACAGGCGTGGGTGGAGGAGTTGGGGGGGATGGGAGTTGACACATCTTGGAAGAAGTCTGAGGGGAGAACACTGCTAAGGTCAGTGAAAGCGATGTTAAAAGTGTCCGCAATAGTTTGAGTCGAGTGTAGTGCACCCATTTATGTTGAGTATGTTCGTCGAAGATTTTGACTGCTTCCCAGTGACATCTTTGTTTTTCCAGAAATCCCTCCCATTTCCCCAGGAGTTAGTGAGGGCATTTTTATAGTAGTCCAATTTCTGTTGCCGAATGGATTTGGTGCTATTCCGTGCCTGCTTATAATTCTGGATGTCGAGTTGCTTACCGGAGTTTCTAGCCAGTTCCCAGAGGTGGTCCTGGATTTAAGTTTTTTAGGAGGTCTCCTGACAGCCAAGGGTTACTGAGCGATTTAACTTTACACTTTTTGAGGGGGCAAATTTATTACAGGCTTCATTGAAAATGTGAATAAATTGCTCCAGTGCAGTATTGTATCTGTTGCCTTGAAGATGGGGGACCAGTCCTGCAGACTGAGGTGTGATTTGAGGTGGGGTAGCTGACCACGGGGTAGGACTCTGCTGGTGATGATTTTTGGAGGGGACTTATAGAATTTGTTTGACCTGGTACAGCTGATGGGAGAGTGGTCACTAAGTGAGTCAGGGAGGACTGAGGTTTTCGTGATCCGAGAGGGGTGGTTGGTTAGGATCCAGTCGAGTAGGCTGCAGGTCCCAGTTCTGTAGTTCTTTCTGGTTGCATAGTCAACCATCTGAGTCAGGTTAGCTGCTATAACGGAGTCCTTAAATGACCCACCTTCAGCTGAGAGCCAATTAATGTTAAAGTCACCAAGAAGGATGATTTCAGAGTCCAATGGGTGGGATTTGACAGCAGTTAGACCAGGTCCCTGTTCTTTAGGAGGTATATAAACAGTGACAATTGTGAGGGCCTTATTGTGGGCGCCTAATAGGAGTCTGATGGGAAGAATCTGAGCAGGTGTTGCTGGAAGATTGGAATCAATGGGGTGTCCTCGGAAAGTGTCTTTCACATATAAGGCACACCCTCCACCTCTTTTGGACTTACGATCAACCCGGAAGACATTGTAGCTAGGAAGGGTGATTGCCTGGTCAGGAATCTTTGGGTGAGCCAAGTTTCAACCACTGACAGAATATCCGGGTTGTGTTGGGTGGTAAAGGCTTGCAGTGCATCAAGCTCCGGAAGTAAACTGCAGATGTTCAGGCACATGATTGAAAGAGTGCCTGCTGGTTTGTTTTGGTTGGAGGTGTTTGGTCCGGGGTTAGGGTGAACAATCCCCGATAGCAGCAGGAGGAGGAGCACAAGTTTCTCGGTGCATAGGCGGAGCTCAGTCAGAGAGAGGTTGCGTTTCTTTTTTGAACAGTAGTATGCCAGGTGGTAATGTCGAAAATGCAACATTGGAATAGTTGTATATAATGTGGCTAGATGTGCCCAAGGCTCACACATGAGCAGGGACAGATCAATTTCGGTGGTGTGCCTCCAGGGGGAGGATTTGCCCCATTGCCAAATTATGTAAAATAATCAAATCCACAGGAAAATGACCAGTAAACTGTTTGCTCTATGGTAACAAAACAAAAGATGTGTTAAATTCCTGGAACACTAGTCTGGGGCATATGCAGGAAGTTAAAACCCTTTGTCTGTGTCTTCCCTTTGTTTAAATAGTTGTGAATGGTTCTCAAAGACATGCAGTTCCCTTTAGCAACAAGGTAGACGGAAATGTGGATTCAGTTTGCACTCCCCAAGTCAGAGCTTGTAGAATTTCTTAGCTGTACTTACTTTGATTGTGATGGCTTCCAAAAAAGTTGATTTATAATGAGAATCCCAATATCTGCTGGTGATGTTTTCCAGTTTTTTAGTCCAGGAAACTTTCACAGATCACATATCCAAGAATGGTCTAGTTCCTCCAAGCCAAAACACATGAAAATCCACAAAACTAAACTTTTGACAGAGACAACACAACACCCAATTAAGTGTTAACACTAATTAAGTGTTGTGGGTTTATATTTTGTTGTGATTTGTGTTATTTTGTTGCAGAGTCGTTTGATAAAGTAATTGCCAGAATGTGTCGGAGGCCTGCCCCCACAGTCGTGCGCTATTCACCCTCTGCTCTCCACACCCTCCATCCCTTTATTCCTCTCCCGTTGCAGTTTACAACTTACCAGCGTTGTAGGGCACTGGGTATTGCTCGCAAGGGGAGGAGGGGGCAGGGGGGCGTGAACAGTGGAGGATGTATGAGCGGGGCCATCACATCGGGGTTGTGAGATCTAGGAGACACCCTGGGGCAAAATGGAACCAAGACCGTGGCTTGCCATGCCTGGTTTCCATACCCAAGGGCACTACCAGTATTGGTGTACAGGTGGTTCGGGCAGCCATGGAGGTTCATTCAACTCGGGCGGTGTTATGCAATGTCATGTCCATTAAAAACAAGACTGCAATTACTGCAGATCTTGTAGGAATGGTGGATCTGGCTTGTGTCACCGAGACCTGGCTGGATGAGAATTCTGGCCCCATTTTGGAGGCTTTAACTCCAGGCGGTACTCGGTGATTCACCGCCCGATATTGGATTGCAGGAGGGGGGCTGGTCTGTTTTAAGACTGAACTTAACCTCATGAGTGTACCAGTTGGAGACTGAGTCATTTGAGTATACCATGGTTGCAGGTGTGGTTGTAGGATCGCTCTCCTCACCGGCCACCCGGAGATGAGAAGGGTCCTTCAGGGAAGTGGTGGAATTGGTCATCGACATAGCGTTTGAGTCGCCCAGACTGATGGTTCTGGGCGACTTTTAATGCCTGGGTCGATGATGAATTCTCGCAGTTTGGACAACACTTCCTCCAGTTGATGTCATCTCTGGGCCTTACACAGATAGTTACCACTGCTACCCATAAATATGGTCACTCCCTTCACTTAGTGTTCCTTATGGGGATCGAGACCTCTGATCTGGGGGTGGAACCAGTTGGATGGTACAACCACTACACCGTGGGGTTTAGTTTTAGTGCCCCCCTTTGTAGGCCTACCCCTGTGGAGATGGTCGGGTATCGCCCTTTACGAGATGTTAGCTCTGAAGGCCTGGTGGCGGTACTTGACCTATTGTCCCTTCCAGTGGCCAACAGCGACCCAGAGGCCATCATGGTAGCCTATAATACAGCTATTTTGGCAGCCCTGGATGTCGTTGCTCCTGTCCGAGTTCATCCTCTCTCCCTTCACCCTCGGTCCCCATGGTTTGATGGGACCTTGAGGGAGATGCGGCAACTAGGATGAAGGTTAGAGTGTTGCTGGTGGAAATCCTCCCTTGATGCCGACCACCTTAAATTGATGGAGCATTATCAAGCCTATTAATTTGCAATCATCTGTAAGAAGGCAGAGTTCCTGTCCGGGGAGATTGCGGTTGCTCAGAATCGACCAGCTCAACTTTTTCGCACTGTGCAACCTATCCTGCCTGCAAGTTCGAAAAGCCTTTTTGCAGGTAGAGTGCGATGAGCTTGCTCAATTCTTTGCAAATAAGGTGGCTGACATCAGGGCGGCATTCCATACAGCACACTCTAAGGGTGTTGCTCTGGATCAGTGCGTGGCTGCTGCTCCTCAGTTTTCGTGGAGTACCTTCGACCGACCGGAGTTCATGGATGTCATGCGGATTGTCCAGAGTGCATGCCCTACATGCTGTAGTTTGGACCCTGGACCAACTTCCTTGATTTTGAGTTAAATTGACTCCATCAGTCCAGTCCTCACATGGATAGTCTGGTGCTCCTTGGAAACAGGTGAGTTTCCCAACTCCCTTAAGGAGGCGGTGGTAACACCCCTCTTGAAGAAAGCTTCTTTGGACCCAGACTGCCATGCAAATTATAGACCAATCTCAAATCTTCCCTGTTTAGGGAAGATGATTGAGAAAGTAGTGGCCATACAGCTGGAGAACCATTTGACTATCCATGATATCTATGAACCCCTCCAGTCCGGTTTTCGAAAGAGGCACAGCACTGAGACAGCACTGGGTTGAGTGCTCAATGATGATCTGATGGCTAGGGATCGGAAGAAACATTCCTTCTTGGTTCTTCTAGATCTCTCATCAGCATTTGACACTGTGGATCATGGGGTCCTGCTTGACTGTCTGAGGTTCATCTGTGGATTATATGGTGTAGTCCTCAGGTGATTTACATCTTACCTCACTGGAAGAACTCAGAGAGTGGTGTCTGGGGTTTATTCCTCAGACCCAGTTTCTCTGCCTTGTGGGGTTCCTCAGGGTTCAGTGTTGTTCCCCATGTTGTTTGCAGTGTGCATGCTGCCCCTCGGAGACATTGTAAGAAGGTATGGGCTGAGGTTTTGCTGCTATGCTGATGATACCCAGCTCTACCTTTCTTTTGCACCTGACCAGGATGGAGCTCTCTCTGTCTTTAATAACTGTCTCACAGAAATCCAGGAGTGGATGTACTCGAATTGGTTGAAGTTGAACTCAGATAAGACTGAGGTGCTGGTTGTGGATCCGGCGCGCCAGATGGGGGGCTGGGGGTTGGTTTGCCCTCCGGGCTTTACCTTGGGGGCTCATCACTCCCGACCTCTGAACAGGTGCGGAATCTGGGGGTAATTTTTGATGAAGCGCTGACTCTGCATTTGCAGGTGTCTGCCGTCGTCAAGTCCTCTTTTTATCACCTAAGGAATATCTCCAGGATCAAGCACCTTGTTCTGTCCGGCGATCTTCCTACACTGGTCCATGCCTTTGTGTCCTCGTGCTTGGATTATTGCAGTCCTCTATCTAGGGCTGCCTGAGGTGGAATTCCACCACCTGCAGCTGGTGCAGAACGCAGCGGACTGGCTTTTGATGGGAACTTCTTGGTTCAGTCATATTTTGCCGGTGCTGCACGGACTGCACTGGCTGCCAGTACAGTGGCGGATCACCTTTAAAGTTGGTCTTCTGACTTTTAAAGCCCCACACAGACTGGGTCCGGACTACTTGAAAGAGCTCCTGGTCTCTTACTGCCCTGGGCGATCGCTTCCTGCTCAGCTGACGAGGGGTTGCTAGAGATCCCAAGGGTGTGTTAAAAATCTTCTGGAACCCGGGCATTTATGCATGCGGCTCCTACCCTCTGGAATTCTCTACCCCATCAGTTACGGGAGTGCATGACCGTGGAGGGATTTAAACAGGCCATGAAAACATATTTGTGGTGTCAAGCGTTTGGTGGTTTAATTTATTTTTCCAACTGTAATTGTATTTGCTGTTTTCATAGTTTTATATTTTTAAGATACTGAGTTGTTGATGTATTTTAAACTTTGTTAGGTGCCTTAGTTCTTGAAAGGCTCCATAAAAATAAAGTATTATTATTATGAATGTGCAGTATTTGAAGTGGTTAGTGTTGTGTCATACACAAGCAAGTCACTGTATATCACAACGATACTACAGAATACTGGAACAGGAGTTTGTTTGTTTTTTCCAAAGAAATTCAGTTTAGAGGAAATCCGACCCAATTAGAATCTATAATAAAAACATAGAATCTGCAGTCTTTTAGATCAAGGCCATTTTGTCAGACTGCCGCACTTAACCCTCTCATGGAGTGCTGGTATAATTTTATGCAAGGAAAAATCTTTTTATTCTTTTCTTAACACAAGCTGTGTCTTTCTCAAGGATGTTCCAGCTCTCTAAACCATCAACAAATATTTTGGTAATTAGGAGACTCCTCGCCTCCTTGATTTTCATTTTATTTGCCAGGCGTGTTTTAATATTGCCTGACAATCATACATGTACGATGATGCAGTTACTAGCCATGCACACACTGTCATCACCAGAATGTAAAATAAGAATTCCAAACTCTATCTGACCCTCGTTGATATGTGTGGCTGAGTCATCAGTCAAAACATAACACAGTGGTGTCTTTTAACACTTTCTTGGGGTTCTGTCAGAAAGGGCACTAGGATAGGCAGGTCAGGGGGTTGGAGTGAACAATCATGGGTTTCTTCTGCAAATTGTAGGCCATGGGCCAACAAGGATGGAGTTTTGATAGGAAGGACAGTGATGTCATAATCCTGTAAAATGAGAGACCAGTCTGTAAGTCCGGCATTGGATACAGAGTCATCTTTTACTGTGTCTGACGACTTTATTTTATTTATTTATTTGTAATATCGGAAGACATTTGAGCGTGAGCTCTTTTACAAAGGTTCCACGTCAGGGTGGACAAATAATACAAGACACAAATACAGTAGTTTCAGGGTTCAGCACATTAGGCAATTAAAGAGCAGTACATGCGAATTATAGACAATCAGTGGAAAACAAAGCAATTGTAAGAAGATTCAGGCTATGTCTAGGATGGTACTCTGGGTAGCTCAGCCCTGGAGACCACCAAAATCCATTGATAGACTATGGTTGAGAAAGTGGGTGGGGGGGTTTGGAGTGGCAGTACATAGAGCGGTAAAGAGGATTAATAGCTTACTAGTGCTCCTGGCTAGGCTGAGAGCAGGTTTTTCTAGGTATCCGTGCTAGGTATTACTGGTGGTGTAGGTTAGTCTTTCAAGTATGGCCTGAGAAACAGGTGCATTGTGAGCTAGACTTTAGGTGCTGTTTGAGGCCTGTTTTGAACTGTGGCAAGCTGTGTGTTTGTAGTTTCAGTGGGAGTTCATTTAGCCAGAGGGGGGCTCAGTAGGAGAAAGTGCGCTGCCCAAGTGAGGTTCGCCGGAATGGGATGGACAGTGCTCCATTCTTTCTCCCCTGGTGATGTGGGATGAGAGAGAGGCCTCGAGTAGGTTTCCTATGCAGGGTGGGGTTTTTCCGAGGAGTGCCTTCTTACCCAGGAGACAGGTTTGGTATTTGATTCTGTCTTTTAGGTTAAGCCAGTTTGTACACTCATATAGTGTGCAAGTACGAGTATATTGGTCTGCGCACAGGGTCAGGCGGCATGCCTTATTTAGTGCAATTTGGATCCTGTTGAGTACAGTATCAGAGGCAGCTCCATAGACCACTAGCCCATAGTCTATCGTGGGGAGTATGGAGCTGGACACTGAGATTCGGAGTGCTTCCGGGGTGAGGGATTTCTTATCTCTATAGAGGACCCCGATCTTTGTATTTACTGATCTGACAAGGGAGTCACTATGGTTCGTATAAGTGAGAGTCATAATGGTGACCCCTAGGTATTTAAATGATTGTACCTGCTCAATCTGCTCACCAGCATTATTGGTGATTTCGAGGGGAGTGAGCCTGCGTTTATTGCAGGGGCTGGAATGAAGCATGGCCTTGGTTTTCTTGTAGTTCAGTAGCAGCTTTCGCCTACAGAACCAGTCCTCAAGTTTGTTGAAAGAGGTCTGTAGTTCTGTTTGTAGGGCAGCCTGGGAGGTGCTGCTACTCAGCAGCACAGCATCTTCCACATACAGGATGAGTTTGGTGTCACAGGCTGTGGGTAAATCATTAACAAAGAGGCTGAAAAGCAAGGGACCTAGAATTGATCCTTGAGGAACTCCTAGGAGTACATCTCTGGAGCTGGATAACGTCTGCCCGATTTTGACTCGCTGATTCCTTTGTGATAGGTAACCATTGAACCAATTTAGGGTGTTTGGAGCCACTCCCAGTCTTTGGAGCTGGAGTAAAAGTAGAGGGTAGTTGACTGTGTTGAAGGCTTTAGTGAGGTCAATGAAGATAGACTCTACAAATTTGCCTTCATCCAGCACCTTGTGCGCATAGTCAGAGTATGCCAGCAGTGCAGTGGTGGTACTGTGTTTTGGCCGGAAACCATGTTGGTTTGGGCAGAGCAGATTGTACTTGTTGAGATATTCTGTGTGTTGGTTTGCCACAATTTTTTTCCAGAGCTTTGGATAGTGGGGAGAGGATAGATATTGGCCTGTAACATAGAAACATAGAATTTGATGGCAGATAAGGACTGCTTGGCCCACCCAGTCTGCCCATTTCCCTACCTAATGGATAAGCCACAGATCCTAGTTAACCAGCAGCCTACTTCTTTCTACCCCAACCCCCTAGAATTGCCTTATGACTGTCCCATGCATGCTTGAATTCAACTACTGTTTTTGACTCCACAACCTCCTCCGGAAGGCCGCTCCATGCATCCACAACCCTCTCTGTGAAAAATACTTCTTACATAACCTCTGAGCCGCCCCCCCCATCTTTAAATTGTGCCCTCTTGTTCTTGCACACCTCTTTTTTTTTGAAAGATGCTACCCTCTTGGACTTTGTTGATTCCCTTGAGGTACTTGAAAGTTTCTGTCATGTCCCCCCCTCCATACTTTCCTCGAGGCTATACATATTAAGCTCCTTTAGTCTCTCTTCATATGTCTTCCGGTGCAGACCCTGCACCATTTTAGTTGCCCTCCTCTGGTAGTTAGTTACCAGTGCCTTGTCTCCATTCTTGTGCACTGGAGTTACCAGGGCTTGCTTCCATACTTCCGGGAATTGAGCTAGGGCCGAGGATTTATTAAATAGCATTGTAATGGGTTTGATCAGAACATCAAGGGTCAGAGATAGTAACTTCATGTCTAGCCCATCACTCCTCAACAAAGTTTTTCCTAGGACTTTCCTGACCATTGTTTGGGCCTCCTTTGCCACCACCTTCTTAAAGTAGAAAGCTGGGTGGTTAGCAGTGCAGGATTTTAAATAATTGATTAGCAGTTTTTTCCTTGGGACAATGCTAACTGTACAGAAAGTATTTATATAGGTTTTCTAGAAGTGTTATGTTTGTTAAACACAGTGAGGCAAGTGCTATACATTTTCCAATGTTTTAGCACTTTTATGAGCAAAACGCTAATCAGTTTTTGGAGTTAAATAAATCCCTCATTGTGGTTAGGTTAGCGCAACTTTGGTCCTCCACCGGCAGAAGGTAGTCTGGGGTCTGGGGGCATTGCTGGGGACAGGTCGGTAAAGGCCTGGTTAAAGGCATCAGCAATGGCTAGTGGATCTGTGCAGGGTGCGTTATTGATATTGAGCATTGTAGGATTCAGCTTCTGGTCTTTGCCAAGGATGTTCTTGAGGTTGTCCCAAAACCTCCTTCCATCTCCCCAAGCGTTGTTGAGCTGGGTCTTATGGAAGTTGGCTTTCAGAAACAGAAAGTTAGTTGGCAAATGATTGTAATGCAGCACAATGGGTGCATATCCAATGATGTACATAAAGTATCTCATTGCCCAGTATGTAGCCAAAAGATTCCTTTCACAAAGGTTGTATTTCAGCTCCACTGGGGCAAGCATCTGGGATGCATAAGCAATGGGTCTGATGTGTCCATTGTATGTTTGGGTTAAAACTGCTGAGGTTGCTTTATCTGATGTGGCAGTTTCAAAATAATGCCCTAAAGCTGTGTTAGGATTAGTCAGTGCTGGGGCCATGGTTAGTGATCCTAAAAGAAAAGACAATATAAGTATTAAGATACCTTGTACCTTCTTGCAAGAGGTGCCTGCTGTTGTCTGTACTGGGAATAACCCAGACTGTTCCTGGCTTGTGCCTGCTATTGCAGCCACAGCATGGGATGAACCAGGTGTCACTGATGGAGGGGGTTCTGCATCATATGCAGGCAGTGCTGGCACTATCAAGAGTACCTGCACAGTGGAGAAAAGTGTTGTGCATGCTGCACATAGTTCTCCAGCTATGGATTGTAGTTCAGTAGCTATCGGGGTGGAGAAATTAGTACTGAAACAGTTGTCAGCTCAGGTTCAGAAATCAAACCTGTAACACCCCCTCCCCCAAACGTGGCCTGTGATGCTGAAAATACTACAGTCACAGGGCTTTCAGAATCAGGGTTGTCCCCTCTCCCATCAAATGTAAAGTGGGTTTCCCCACTGGAAGGTTGCTGGATGGTAGCAACATTGTTTGTAATGTTGCAGCTTAAGGTATTAATGCACTGCATAGGAAAAGCAGTAAGTTCAGTCTTCTCAGGGAAAGCTGATGTTAAATTGCATAGGAAATAAAAACATTTCATGTAATTAGCTGCAATGTATTCTTTAACCAAGGCCATTTGAATAAAATAAACATTGCTAGCAGCAGCTTCGTCTGCAGCGTCAGACACTGATTTCATGACAGATTGCATATCAGCCTTATTCAGAAGTATGTCGACATAATTTTTAATGAGAATCTTCTATCTCTCAAACACTAGAGTTACTGATAACATTATTAATCAAGCCAAAAAACTCCGGTATGTTTTGTTTAGTTATGGCAGCAATCACAGGTCCCTGTGACTGCAGGATCGAACCTCTGTGATATGGTGGTTGGCCATTTTGAATTACCACGTGGGCATCCTGGGTAACTCTGTTATGACAATCATCACATGACCATGAGCGGCCATCTTAGGGATGGTCTGGGGATGCAACCTGATGACATGTGTGTCCACCATTTTGAGACTAACAATTCTCCATTTTCTGAATCGCAGAAAAACAAGTGGCTAGCCTTTGTTCTAGTCTACGCCACAGCATACTGTGAGTGTTCAAAATCAAACTCTTCAACATCAGAAGAGGCAAGGTCTATGGGCATTAAGGTAGTATGCTCTGCCAATTCTTCTGGCTGACGGCGCAAGTTTGCCATATCTGACTTTTTACTCCTACATTCTAACTACGCAGAAGCAGGAGTTAGTACACTGTAAAGTGCCTTGTTTTCAGACTGCAAGACATTCCCATCTTGTAAAACATGCCAGTTATTGACAGAAACTGTGTCACAGTTTATATTTGAAACATTCATTTCAAGTCTGCTGTACTGAAAACATACTGAATCACACTGTTCAGTCAACTGGTGGTAAAATACCAGCACATTAACTATTTCAGTAATTACTTCAGACTTGTCTAAGTTTCTGGTTTCCAAAATATAAGGCATCAGTGTTACTAGCCAGAACACCATGTGTTTGAAAAACTTTTCTTCTAACAAGTTTTGCCTTTTCAGCATTATCTCTTAAGGCATGCAGGTCATGGCTGCTTCTCTCATTAAAGAGAGACACATTTTATAGATGGAGAGACTCCAGCAATTGAGACTGCAGTACAATTATTCTGTCTTTATGAAAAGCCTGTTTCAGACTAATTTCTTGCTTGAAAGCAGCATTCTCCATTTTGCAAGCAGTATACTCAGATTCCAAAACAGATATTTTATTTAGAACAGCATCAAAACAATTAAACAATGTTGCAATTAATAATCCTTCAGGATCATTGGTACCATTTTTCAATTCCCTATAATGGGCAATGATATCCCTTAAAGTGCTACCATTGGATTCTGCTACTTCAGCAAAATCAGACCAACCACCATAAGCAGTTTGGCATGTTAAGGCATCCAGCCTCAACTCAGTACTGATATAGTTAGACATGTCATATAAGATAAGAAACCCTCAGCTGTCTGTGGCTCATACACTTTGTTTGCAACCAAAGTTCATAATAGGACACAAACAGCCTTTGGCGTATGTGGACTCCTAGATGAGTATATACCCATTAGGATTTGAATCCAAAAGAAAGCAGTCTATCTGTCTGTTCAGATCCCTTTACAGCTGTGTTCCCACAGAGAAAGAATAGGGGGAAAAAAACAAAAATAAAACAACTCATTACTCAGAGATTGAATATCTGCCAAGAGATTGTTCTGTCTGCACTGTGAGACACACAACAGACCGAAACGTTAAACAGCAGACACTGTCTGCTTGTTACTGGGGATTTCTCACCCAGTGTTTTAATTTACAGAGGAAATTAAAATGAAACTTGGCAAACATTCAGACTCCACTTGCGGTCACCATTTAAGTTACCTAAACACTCTTGGTGTGTAGGGTAAATAATAATAATACAGATTCTTGTGTCTCTGAGTCTGCCAAGAAACATTCATAAACAAGCAAGGAGTACTCATAAAGTTTATTATACTACTTACGCCAAGCATGTGACAGAGAAAATCACAAGGAAGATGGGTTTCTCACAACTCTCCTGAAGAATGTGCATAATCTCCAGGATTGTAGATTTTAGGTTCTCTAAGATCTTGTTGTCGCTCCCAGTGCTCCAGCTCTCTGCCCTTCTAGAGCCTAATCTTCTAAAGGAGCTACAGTGGGTTGCAAACAACTATATACTACAGATAGCCTAGCAACAGAGATTACTTCATAGTTACAGATATGAGAAACAATATGTATTGGTCCTAAGTCATTCACCACTGGATAGTGACTTAGGAGACAGAATTACTAATGAATATCACATGAGACAGAATATGCTTCCATTTGCATTATAGCTTGGACAAAAGAAATGCTGACAAGTTCAAACTACATGTGGCATTTTTTGCTTATGTACAGTATAAGACATAGAGACATAACAAAGGCTTTCTCTCTGTGTCAGCTTGCTTAGAGACAAAGAGAAGCGCCGACAGGGTTCTATTGCATGTAGCTTATCTTCCTGAATGTAAAACACACACTACATATAATTATATGAGAATTTAAGTATACAATAATCACTGATGATCCCTCAGTCATCTTATCAGTGATTAGGTAGATTAGATATGGAATATATATAAAAGACAAACATAATCTAGATAAATGTATTATAGTGAGGTATAATGAATCAGGCATGATGGACATTAGCATATATTAGCAGCAAAGCACATTCCTGGCACTCATGCTTATATGATGGGTGTCTAAAATCTATATATTAGTGCAAAACAGCAGTATCACAGTACAATAGACCAGGAATACAGTGTGAGGTGTATGTGGGATGATAGGGGGCATAACCCAGATGTAACAGGTGCACCACATCCCGCAGTGTGAGTTTTTTCAAAAACCCAGTTACACTTGTGCCAGTGTTGGCAGCAACCAGATCTTCTAGCAGCCGCTTCCTATACAGCTTTTTAAATGTAGCAATGATGCCACCATCAAGTGGTTGGAGTTTGGATGTGGTGTTTTTGGGCAAAACATGGCACGTATCTTTCCATCACAGGATCAGATCTCCACTTCTGCAGGGTGTGCTGGACATTGGTCCATCAACAGTAGAGCCTTTGGTGGGAACTTAAGTTACCTCAGTGTTGCCCTAACTGAGGGTACAAAAGTCTGTTGGAACCATGTTCAAAACATTTCTGAAGTCATCCAATCCAGAACAAATAGTTTAATACCTTTTATTGGACCAACAAGGATGTTACAAAAAGAACAAATAGCTTTAGCTTTCGGACCAACAAGTCCTTCTTCGGAAGCTCAATGACAGTTATTTTGAAAATACCCATATTATTAACACTTGGAACATACAGAAAAAAAACTGAAATAATTCTCATTGGTTTAAAACAGGCCTTCAGAACATAATTAAAGTGATGTCAGAGAGCTTGAATATCTTGTATGCTTTCAGCTGAACCAAACTTAAAGGTCAAAGGTTGTACAGAGATAACAGCAGGCAGAGCGTTCAACGCACATATATTATACCATGGATCAGTCTAATGAATAACAAAACACTAAGATTCTCTACTCACTAAATTATATGTCAAGTGAAAAAACCTCCCAAAGACACATACTTCAAGAGAGAGGTAAGAGTATACCAGTAGAAGCCAGCTTCAACTCTGCTCACAACTCTGTTAGTTTGTGAATACGGCCTATGACAATAAAATGACCCTGGAGAAAACAATTGCCTGCCAAAATATAATATACCAGCAAGTAAAAAATAAAAAATAAGCCCCAAAAATTACAGTAACACAAATTCTCTTTACATTTATTTAAAGAGTTTTACCAGGAAGGCATACTGAGCGGAGATACCACTCGATTCCAGATGCATCCTGGGGGAAGTGGGAAGAGGAGCAAAATACAGACAATAAATATTATACAAGTATACAGATTGTGCAAGGTACACACATCATTGTATAAATAAATTAACAGAGCTCACATGACTGACAGCACCAAGGTAAACTTAACAAACAACTAGCAATAGCAAAAGCTGTTCAGTGTAATAGTATCACTACTCAGGATGTTATAGAACTAGGGTGGTGGCAGCAACGGAACCAGCATGAATTGTTGGGCTACATAACCCTCGTTCAAGGTTTTGTGGTGCATAGTGTACAAGGTGCAAGGCATATAGAAGGAAGAAAGTGATGTTTACCCAAAGTGAGTAAGTGTATCACAGTGATGAGAGTACAACTGGTTGGAGATATATTCCCAATGTATACTCAACCAGCTATTATGTTGCAGAAACCTTAAGGCCTTCAGTGTTGTAAAAAGATTTTATACATGGTAATATAAATTGTCAGTGTAAGTGCCAGATGCAAAGAAGTATTAGTCAAGGACCCTCAAGAAACTGAGACCTATGCAGTCTAATCTGTACAGATTTCAATAACTTGTCAGTGTATAATTGAAATAATACATATATAGAAACAGTTCAAGGGATCTAAACAAAAATTCCTAGAAATCAACTCTTCCCCCCCCCCCCCCGCGAAACTTAACTACTTAAAATGAAATATATGTACATGAATCCTAATACATCATCAGTTGCACCAATCACTACAATGGTTACCCAAAAAGGAATTATGCCTGCCACGAACCCCCAAATAAATGAGACAATATGTCCTAATAAGTACAGAATGTAAAAACATAACAGTAAATACTCAAACTACAGAACTAGCAGAAGGAAGTAAATATCCACTATAATGAGCCCAGAGTCATAGCCACTGACACCATAATGTCATGTACCTGAACATAAGTTTACCTCAATATCACCACAATATTCACATCCACTATACCCACATAACCACCCATCTCAAATACCCAGATTAAAAATTCAATGTGCCACCCTTCTTCTCCCCGACAACACACACGTAAACATGTACACAAACCCACACACTCACACAATACTAGTGTGAGTGGCCAACCTGTAGATAACCAGTTAAGAGGGACTGCATAAGAGTCAAAGTCAAAGGCTCGCTGAAAACCTAAAATATGTATGTCCATCCTTTGAAGTAAAGGTCCATGTAAGTTTACGTGTAATGTGTCATGTATCCACCATCAATGTTCAAGCCATCTTCCACCGTATTAAGAAGTAACATAAGTCTGATCTCACAAGCTCGTCTCTGTTGTGTACTGTTAAAATGTCCTTTCAAGACCATTACAGACATATCTGAGATTGAGAGGTCATCCTGAGAGAGGTGTTGTGCCACTGTTTTGTCGGTCATCTTCCTATTAATATCATACCTGTGTGAATTAATTCTACTGCAGAGTTGTTTCGTCTCCCCCACATACCCTGTGCGAAGACATTTCCTGCATTGAATAAGATGAACAACATTGCTTGATGTACATGTATAATTACCCAATATCTTGAATCGTCTGTTTTGTGAGGTAACCACACAGTCTGAAGTGGAAATGTGCTCACAAGTTTTACATCTGTGTTTATTATAGGGTTTACTTGGTTCTTATGGAAAAAAAGAAGGCAGAGGCTCATCTAGATTTTTCCCCCACACTGAGTGGGAACAATTTACATAGAATGATTCTGGGTTAACCAGTTATCAAGACCCTTTTTAAATGCTATAATGTTGGTAGAATCTACTAATTCCTGAGGTAGTTCATTCCATAATCTAGGTGCCCTCAGTGAGAAAAAATTAAATCTATGGTTGGTTCTGGCCTTAGGTACAATGAGTTATCTAGTGTGACATCTGTGAACAATTTGCCTGGTAGCATGAACAAGTCCACATTTTTTCATAAGATCAGGGGTGTTTTGTAGCTTGTATATCAGAAGTAAGTCCCCTCTAATTCTTCTACCCTGCAAAGAATGTAAGTCCGTGATAGCTGGTCTTGATTGGTAGGGCCTTTTTGCTAATCTAAGGATCATCCTGGTTGCGTGTTTTTGGATTCTTTCCAGATGGTCAATATCAGACTTTAGATAAGGGTTCCATAATCAATAAGGGGTCTGACGCAGGTTCAATCGAGAGTAATCACACATTGTTCAGGTTTAGTTACAAAGGAGCTCTGAATGGGTCTAAGTAACCCATTGGTTGAGTTAGCCACTTTTATACAGTGGTCAACTGATGTAAGTTTTGAATTAACAAGTATACCCAAGTCCCTTTCTAGTTTAGTAGATTTCAACAACGTATTGTTGATATAATATTTATTTTTGTGGTTGTGAGTTCCGAAATGCAAAACCACACATTTCTCAATGTTGAATTCCATCATGTTGTCAATAGCCCATGATTCAACCAACTCAAGTCTGATTTGAGTGAATCAGAATCTGATTGATTATTCACAGGGCCCCCAAGCTTTGAGTCATCAGCAAATTTAGACAACCAGTTTTTGTCCGTTATTTGCGTATCACTAATGTAAATGTTGAACAGAATTGGGCCTAACACCGAGCCCTCCGGGACCCCACTGGTAACTGCTTCTGGGTCAGTGGAGCAGTTGTTCAATATGACACTCTGAGTTCTGTCCATCAACCATGCAGTAACCCAATTGACAAGTTGAAAAGAAAAGCCCAAGTGTTCCATTTTCTTAATAAGGATATTATGAGGGACTTTGTCAAAAGCCTTGCTGTAGTCCAGCAGAATAACATCTAATTGATGATTATTATTAAGGCCTTGACTGATATGGTTATAGAATGATGATAATAAGTTAGTGCAAGCATGGTCAGTTCTGAACCTGTGTTGAGTGGAATCATTAATGTTAAGTTCTATCATTCCTTTTTTGAGAAATTATTTTATATTTTTTAAGGCACTGTACACACAAACCACTCTCTTACTTCCATTACATTGATAATTTGTTTATAATTTGGACAGAGGGCACTGACAAACTTAAGGATTTTCATCAGGAACGTAATAATCTCCACCCAACCATTAAGCTTTACTAGGTAAGTTGAACAAAAGGAGGCCAATGGCCCATCGTGATTGTCCCCCGTATCAGTGGGAAAAATTAAACCAATTTATTCTTAGAAAAATATGCTACATCCAAACTTTTCTTAAAGGAATTCAGAGCTCTTTATCTCGACAAGATCTTGTGGCAGTCTGTTCCAGGTTTTAGCCACTCGTATTGTAAAACAATTATCCCGTTTCTTACTACTAACTCTTAGTACTATTGGCTTCCTGTTATGGGATCTCGTGTTATCCCTAGAGTTGCTAAATTTTATTTCCATCTGGTTACTCAACATGCGATCTTGCAATATTTTATGCAGCATCAGAAGGTCCCCTCTCTGTCTCCTATACTCTAATAAAAATAGATTGATTTTATGTAGCATGTCCTCATATGTTAGACCCTTACAATTATGAATGACTCTTGTTGCGGCTCTTTGCACACCCTCAATCATTGCCTTATCTTTTAATATATAAGGTGACCATATCTGGGAAGCATAATCTGTAAGGGGTCTAACAAAACTCCTATATAAGGGTAGAATACATTGTTGAGTTTACAGATAAATGTTTTCTCTATTCTTTTAATGAGCCCCATGGCTTTCCTAGTTATGGTTTTACATTGGTCTGAGGATGTGAATTTATTATTGTTACCCCAAGATCAGCTTTGGAACTACTGGATTTAATTATTTTGCCATCCAATATATATTTATAGTTGAGGTTATTTATACTGAGATGCAAGACAGTACATTTTCAGTGTTAAAAAAACATTCCATTATTTACTGCCCATGTTTCTATTTTATTTAGTTCATTAAGTGTCAGGTGCTTGGCAAAAGTATTGACCTCCCCACCCAACTTAGTATCATCTGCAAATTAAATGATTATATTGTTGATATCTGAATTCATATCTCCAATGAATATTTCAAGCAAGATGGGATCCAAGACTGTTCCCTGTGGGACACCACTACTAACTGGCATTTCTTTGGATAGGTGACCATTTACTCTTACTCTTACCCATTGTGTACGATCTGATAACCAGTGATCAATCCAGTTAATTATGCTTTTATTAAAACCTAGTTGTAACATCTTATCTATCAGTATTGCATGTGGTACTTTATTGAATACTTTTGCAAAGTCTAACCGAATTACATCAGTTGCTTTTCCTGAATCAATGCTATTGCTAATGTAATTATAGAAAGTGATGGGATTTGTGACACATGAGTGGCCCTGTTTAAACCCACGTTGGGAATCGTCAATCAATTTTAAGGAGTCCCTTTCATTGTCTAATACTGATTTTATTGATTTTTCTAGAACCTTGCAGGGCACCGAAGTTAAGCTAATTGGTCTATAATTTTCGATTTTGTTTCTGTTTCCCTTTTTAAAAATCGGAATCACCTCTGCTGTTCTCCAGTCTTAAGGAATTTCTCCAGAGTACAAGGACTTATTAAACAAGTGTGTTAAAGGTTATGCCAATTCCTTAACTGCTTCTTTTAAGAGCCTAGGGGAAATTCCATCCGGACCCTCACTTGTACTAGGGGAAATTCCATCCGGACCCTCACTTGTACTAGGGGAAATTCCATCCGGACCCTCACTTGTACTAGGGGAAATTCCATCTGGACCCTCACTTGTACTAGGGGAAATTCCATCCGGACCCTCACTTGTACTAGGGGAAATTCCATCTGGACCCTCACTTGTATTATGCTTTTGATTTTTTAACATGATACACCTTATCAATAGTGAACTTAATGTTTGGTATGTCAATTTCAGGGCTATTAATTCTAATAGAAAACACTGAGCAAAAATACTGATTAAATGCATTGACAACAATGTCATCATTATTTATGGTTGCCCCATTTATTTTGAAAGGCCCGAGATTTCCACCTTTTGATCTACTACCGAATTGAGATATGAATATAGTAATTTAGTATCTTTGCAATGGGCAATTTTAAATTCCAAGTTGTATTGTGATGTTCTTATCATACTTTTCCATTTTGTTTTGTTCTTGATTATATTTTTGTTTGTCAGTACTTAGTAAAGTAGGTTTATATTTTTTATATGCTTGTTTTTCCTTTTTTAATTGCTTCTTAACTCTATGATTTAACCATCCAGGTATTTTACCCTTTTTATTGTATTTAGATTGCATAGGAACTAGGTCATCCAGTATGTTAATTTCCTTTTTAAAACATCCCTATGCCCTTTCCATAGTGGACTGGCTGATACATTCATCCCAATTAATTTTAAATAATCTAGTTTTAATTAGTTTGAAATTAGCTTTATTGTAGTTCCGGTATTTACTTGTGCCCTTAGAGGCTAATACCTTTATAGTTACTGTGCCTGTGACTATACTATGATCACTATTCCCTATTGGACAATTTATTTGGATATTGGTTACTTCAACTCCAATGTTAGTTAGTATGAGAGCTAGGATATTAGTTTCTCTTGTTGGTTCCAAGACCATTTGATCTAATCCTTGGTTAGCAATCGCGTCAGTAAACGTATGTTCCGCCTCACTTTTTGCAGTGAGGAGATTCCAATGAATGCCTGGGAGATTAAAATCACCAAATATAACAGCGTCGCCAATATTGGATGCTTGTATGACTTCATCCATTAAGGCAGTATTATATTGTATATCAGAACTAGGTGGTCTGTAACAGTTACCAACGATTATGGGGACTCTACCTGGTTGTTCAATTGACACCCATAATGTCTCAAGGTTATTTTCTGGATTTTCAGATGTCTGTAATGACTGTGATCTTATTGATTCCTTGATATACATACAGTAGTAGCCACAGATATTGCCAGCTATTTCCAGATATTTTGCAAAATTCTAAAGAGTTTCTCTCTGCTGCCCCTACTGTGGCAATGCAGAGAACAGGAGATTTCTCTAGAAATACTGTATCAGAAATTTCAGGAAATAGCTGGCAAAGTCTGTAGCTACTACTGTACACACTCCCCCACCTATCCTATTAATACGGTTTCTTAAGTATAATTTATGCCCTTGAATGTCCTGAACCTCAGCTTTTTTTGTTATATTTAAACGTTGTGCATTGGTCATGGAATTTAAGATCCCTAACTCTCATTTCCCTAGAAGAGGCACAGAACCCTCCCCCTTAATTAGTTTAAATGTTTCTCTATGAAAGCAACCATTTTTTCCCCAGTATCTTATTTCCAAGCTTGCTAAGATGTAAACCATCCCATACTTGTTCCCAGGTAGCTGATATCAGCAAAATTGTAATAATTTCGACCTCATGAGCTGCATACTGGGAAACTCCACCATTCGATGGTGGGGGACAACCTAGGCTGAATGGTTAGAAAAATAAACCTCCTCTTAAACACAGGATGCCATAGGGATGGGGTGGACTCCCTTCCAAGAGCACCCGTATGCGCTCCTCTGAACGTCTGCCCCATCTACCTCCACTCTGTAGCTTTAGTTGTGCCAGCCCCTTGCCCTACGCCAGGGGCAGTTGTGCACTGAATGGCTGATGTCCCCTCCCAGGAGAAGGAGAGCAGTCCAATCCTCTCCTCCTCCCGCTAACTCCCAGCGCCCATGCTCATTCCCGAACATGGGTCGACGGCGTAGCGTGAGGTAAGGCGACCAGTGCCTCAGCCCTTGGCACCTCCAGGCCAGCTCTCCTGCTCCTTTGTTAATTTTTACCAACACCTTTACCATGGTGAAGACCCATCCACTCCAGAAGAAAGACAATCATTCTTGAGAAACCTTCCCTTTCCCGGTTTTACCGAAACTCAGAGGCCCAATTGGATTCCCCATTGCTTTGGAAATCTCTGTATTCGCTCTGTCATCTCAGCCTGGGGACCTGACAGGTTTCTGATGAATGGTACAAGATATTTAAAATGAACCTCTGCCAGATTACTCTCCACATTCAGAGAGGTGGCTGAAGGTCCCCCCACCCTCCTGGTCCTATGCCACTTTAGCCACCCTTTTGAAACAAAATAATGACCCCAAATCCTCTTCTTACTGTCCAGTTTAATTCTTAACATGGATTACAAACTGTTTACAGCCATTTGGGCTACCAGATTAGAGAAGATGTTACCCTGCCTAATCTACAAAAATCAATCCGGCTTTATTAAGAACAGAAACACTTCGGACAATATCCGTAGAACTTTGGTACTCATTGAATACATCTGGGAACAGTGAATTCCAGCGGCAGTCATTAGCTTGGACGTGGAAAAGGCCTTTGACAGGGTGTCCTGGCCATTCTTATAGGACACCCTGTCAAGGTTTTATTTTCCAGACTCGTTCCTGAAGTGGCTGGGAAATTTATACAACTCCCCCAAAGCGTATGTGAGGGTTAACAGAGGGGTCTTTTCCCCTTTTATGTTATCCCGGGGCACTCAACAGGGCTGTCCCCTTTCTCCCCTTTTATTTGCCCTTTACGTGGAACCATTGGCTTTGGCCCTTAGGGCTTCCCCCGATGCAGAGGGTATTCCGCTTGGCCAACAGCAATACAAAGTTTGGATGTTTGCCGATGTTCTTTTAACCCTTCTCTCCCCAGACAACTCCATTCCTGCAGTTTTGCAAATTATCAGTAAATACGAGACCATTGCAGGCTTTAAGTTAAACACAGTAAAATCAGAAGCCCTACTTTTCAATTTTTCACCAACAAACGCTGTTCACCACCTTCTCCCCTTGAAGTGGAGATCCATGAAAATTAAATACCTAGGAATTTACATCCCACTGGATTTAGGAGTGGTGGAGATGGTTAATTATGAGCCACTCACTATCACTAATCAAAAAGACTTGGAACGGTGGTCATCTTTTCCACTAACTTTTTTTCAACAAATTGAAACCATTCGTATGAATGTATTACCTCGGCTCTTGTACCTTTTCCAGAATATCACTTACTTCCCCTCACACTTTTTTTAAGTCTTGGGATAAACTAATTCCTAAATTTATATGGGGTAAACAATGTCCTAGAGTTCGTTCTCTCAGTTCTCAAATTATCAATCATCCAAGGCAGAGCAAATTTACCTAATCTTAAACTTTACGCCCAGGTGTCCTTTCTTTGTACTCTGATTCTTTGGCTGATCAATAGTTATTTGGCACCTTGGAAGTCTCTGGAGTTCACTTTAAATGACATGCATGATATCTCTGCTCTTCTCTTCTCTTCCTCAAATAACACACCGTTACTGAAACATTTCACACAAATAACCTAGTACTATCCAAATCTGGCACAAACTAAGGAACAAGCCTGAACTCAGGCCAGTATATGATTATTGTAAAATAATTTCAAGAGATGACCATTTTCAGCCTGTCCATATGGATCTAGCCTTTGCCCACTGGTGTAATTTAGGTTTTATCACACTTGTTTCAGTTTCTGGATGAAAAGGGGGGATACTCTCCTTCGACAAACTTAAGGATCAATATAATCTCCGACCAATAGATTTTTTTCGCTACCTCCAAGTGAGGAATTATATACTCCACCATCGAACAATACCTGCCAAACTCCCTACCCCTCGCCCTCCCCTTGTTAAAAATGTTTATTGACTCCCTCATAGGCAGTATTTATAAGGCACTGAGAGACCCAATGGGGAACTCTACACAGTCCATACTGGATAAATGGAATAAAGATCTGGCCTCTGAGGTACAGTTCTTCGAATGGGTCTCCGTAGCCAAGTGGGCTATCAAGGTTACCTCCTCCCCTTTTGGGTGGGAGTATTCCTGGAAAAATATGTACCAGATATTTCCGAGCCCCAGCAATATTAACTAAATATCTCCCAGACATGTATGGATATTGTTGGAGGAAATGTGGATGTACTGTGGCAGAATTGCGCCATGTTTTATGGCATTGTCCTCCTTTTAATGCCCTTTTGGTGTGGTCTTCAGATTGAATTATCTAAATGTTTAGGGGAATCAGTAGAGCTAATGGGAAGTTATACTGCTTTCAGTTTATCCAGATTGCTCTCCCCAATGGACCAAAACTCTGTTGCAAATATTTTTATAGCAACCAAAAAAGGCCATTACCAGAAAGTGGATGTCTCCATAGATTCCTACTGTCCAAGAATAGAGATCCGTTATGCAAAAAAATTACCAGAGGAAAAGTTTCACAGCAGCCATATAGGATCCTATGCAGAAATTCATACTTAAATGACAGGGATGGATTTTCTATCACTCAGGGATAGATTCAGATGTTGTTCCCTGATGAGACTGTATAGCATTTTCAGATAAGATTTTAAATATTTGTTTTGGGTAAGATATTGAGAGTGGACGGGATATTCTGGCTATTAACATAAAAACGTATTATATAATGTTATTCTGTGCCTATAATGTATGTTGTGCTGTGCATATATGATGCATGTGTGTCTGAAAAGATTTAATAAATATAATAAAAAAAAAAAAATATATGTAAACCATCCCAGCAGAAGAGTTTGGGTCTGTCTATAAAGTTTTCCCAATGGGTAAGACAGGTTATCCTTTTTGTCAAGCATTGTTTTCGTAACCAGTTGTTAACTACTTTAATTTTCTCTGGAATATTCTGCCACCAGTGTTAATTTTCTGGATACCACAGTCACCATCAAGGATGTAACCCTACATACATATATTTACAGGAAACTAACAGAAAGACAGATATACTTACACAGGAAAAGTAATCACCTGAGCCACACACAAAAATCTGTCATGTATAGTCAAGCACTTCGGTACCACCGTCTCTGCTCAAATGAGGAAGACAGAGATAGACATTTAGCTATGTTACACCTTTATTGAGGAAGGATACTCTTCCAGAGAAACTGACAGAGCAGTGGAATGTGCTACACAAGTACCAAGAGAACACCTACTGCAATATAATTGTAACCCCTAGATGGCGCTATCCCAGGGGCTACTACCCCTGCCTGATTTGCCACTAACAGGTTGAGGGGCCTGGATCCAATGGCGGGTGCCTCCACCCAGAGGTCAGGGTTTGCAATAGTTAAACTAACTTGGTCACAGCCCTCTGGGACACTGCAACCCCCTTTCTTCCCACTAGTGGCCCACACAATATATCAGAATTATCTTCACAGTATGCACTTACCCCAGGTCTGGTTCCGCACTGGGACCTCCTGTGAAATGAGATACAGTGCAACAATCACAGTACAGTACTTTAACATAGACAAATACCTCAGGCAGTATAACTTTGCTGAAACAAGCAGCTCTGATTTATTTAGGGGATATAACAAGGACAGGGGAAATCAGGTTAATTAGCTTATCCCTCTACTAATCTACCTATGGCTCTGTGCACAGGCCTATCCCTATCAGTTACTGTCCTGGGTACCCAAGCCCTAGTGGCTAGTCCAAACGTGCAGCTGGTAGGGGCCCTTTCACACAGAGAAAAGGAGAATTAAACAGTCAGCAGTACAGTAATTCCATTTGGATTTAATGTGGCAATTCAACAGGGAGCGACCCTGAATTAGTACTCACGACCTCCAAATAAGATAGGGTCCTTCAATGTCAGCAGGGCTCACTTGAGGTACACAAACCTCTTCACACATTTATATAACAGAAAGCACTATACCAGGCAGGCTGCATCTGTATCCCGATCGCAATTACTGCACAATACCCGGGAGAACACACAGCAGATTCAGTTCCTGACAGACCGAGTGCAATTTTCAGCAATTCCTCCAGTCTTCTACAGGGTGAGCCTGGTTTCTACTTTTCAGATATCCTTTGATTCTCTCACAGGACGGATTCAGTCCTAACAAGCTGTTACACAAGCTGCAGACCGAACTCTGGGCCTTACACACGCTTTTTGACTAAAACTGCACACTGAAAAGCACAGGGCTCCTTCCTTCTTCACTGCCAAAGCTCAACTGAAACTCCAACCGACAAAACCGAGCACTTCCTTTGAGTTCCTCCCAGTTCTTGACTGGATTGGCTGTCACTCAATAGACTGCTGCTGTTGGTCCAAAAGGCACTGAAGTCTAAACTACATCTCCCAGAGTCACTGCCCATACAATCCTCTTGTGGCTGGCTCAGATTATGAGTCCAAGTTCTGATTCGTTCCAAGGCACCATTTTAGAGCTAGCTTACCCCACACTGATTGGTCCAGTTCAGCAGTTCAAAACTAGAATGGGGAACTAGCAGACACAGTTCTGACTGCAAAGAAAGCAGGTTAGACAAACTGTAATTTCATTATTACTCTAAATAATTTCTGGCAAACAGTTACATCTTTCAGATAGGTTCCCTTTGCACTCCTAGTGACTGCAAAAATGAAGTGAATTGGCAGCAGCTTGAGTGGTACTCAATCAAAGAAACACACAGTCCCCCATGCAAACTAATTATGTCTGCAAGCAGACAGCTCTTAAAGAGACAGTACCAGAGGTTCTAAAAACACTCACTGATAAATGGCTTAAACGCCAAACACCATTCAGGCTTGGAGCATTCAAGCAAGCTCCTGGAAGTCTTTTGGGAACCCCCATTTGCAGGGGGGTTACATAATGAAAGGACCACTACTAACGGAGTACCCTTAGTAGTCGCATATCATCCTGACCTTGAACGTCTACGTAAGATTATTAAGGACCTACACCCAATAATCAGTGAGGATGAAACCCTTAGTTGTACTTTTCGTGAACTGCCACTACTATCTTTTAAACAGCCACCCAATTTAGCCAACCAGATTAAGAGTAAACTTGAACCTGAACAGAGTGCCATGACATCATATGGCACTCAACCCTGTAATAAACGCATATGTAAAACTTGTGAGCACATTTCTACTTCAGACTGTGTGGTTACCTCACAAAACAGACAATTCAGGATATTGGGTAATTATGCATGTACAGCAAGCAATGTTGTTTATCTTACTCAAGGCAGGAAATGTCCTCGCCCAGGGCATGTGGGGGAGATGAAACGACAACTCTGCACTAGAATGAATTCACACAGGTATGATATTAATAGGATGGTGACTGTGGCACAACACTTCTCTCAGGATGACCACTCAATCTCAGATATGTCTGTGATGGTCTTGAAAGGACATTTCAACAGTATACAACAGAGACGAACTTGTGAGATCAGACTTGTGTTACTTCTTAATACCATGAAAGATGGCTTGAACACTGATGTTGGATATATGACACATTACACGTAAACTTATATGGATCTTTACTTCAAAGGATGGACATACATATTTTAGGTTTTCAGTGAGCCTTGGACTTTGACTCTTATACTTACACAGTCCCTCTTAACTGCTTATCTACAGGTTGGCTTCTCACATTACTATTGTGTGAATGTGTGCATGGGTATGTGTGTGGGTTTGTGCATATGTTTGTTTGTATGCTGGGGAAGAAGTAGTGTGGCACATTGAATTTTTAATATGGGTATTTGAGGTGGGTGGTTATGTGGGTATAGTGGATGAGAATATTGTGGTGATATTGAGGTAAACTTATGTTCAGGTACCTGACATTATGGTGTTATAGTGGCTACGACTCTGGGCTCATATTATAGTGTATATTTACTTCCTTCTGCTAGTTCTGTAGTTCGAGTATACTGTATACTGTTGTATTTTTACATCCTGTACTTACTGTATTAGGATGCATCGTCTCATTTGCTTGGGGGTTCATGACAGGTGTAATTCCTTTTTGGGTAACTATTGTAGTGATTGGTGCAGCTGATGGTATATTAGGATTCATGAACATATATTGCATTTTAAGTAGTTCTTTCCGGGGGGGGGGAATTTAATTCCTAGGAATTTTTGTTTAGATTCCTTGGACTGTTTCTATATAGGTATTATTTTGATTATACCCTGACAATTTCTTGAAATCTGTACATATCGGACTGCATAGTCTGTTTCTTCGGGGTCCTTGACTAATAATTCTTTGTATCTGGCACTTACACTGAAAATTGATATTATGATGTATGACATCTTGTTATAACACTGAAGGCCTTAAGGTTTCTGCAACATAATAGCTGGTTGAGAGTATGTTGGGAATATATCTCCAGCCAGTTGTACTTTCATCAATGTGATGCACTTAGTCACTTTGGGTAAACATCACTTTCATCCTTCTATATGCCATGTAAAGATAATTTCTTTTGTAAGTTTTGGGGCTTATTTTTTTATTTTTTATTTGCTAATATGTCACATTTTGGCGTGCAGTTGTTTTCTCCAGGGTCATTTTATTGTCATAGGCCGTATTCACAAACTAACAGAGTCCTGAGCAGAGTTGAAGTTGGCTTCTTCTGGTGACTGTCACCTCACTCTTGAAAAATGTGTCTTTGGGAGTTTTTTTTCACTTGACATATAATTTAGTGAGTAGAGAATCTTAGTGTTTTGTTATTCATTAGACTGATCCATGGTATAATATATGTGGGTTGAACTCTCTGCCTGCTGTTATCTCTGGACAACCTTTGACCCTTAAGTTTGGTTCAGCTGAAAGTACACTTAGGATATTCAAGCTCTCTGACTTCACTTTGATTATGTTCTGAAGGCCTGTTTAAACCAATGAGAATTATTTCTGTTTTTTCCTGTGTGTTCTAAGTGTTAATAATATGGGATTTTCTGAATAACTGTCGTTAAGCTTCTGAAGAAGGACTTGCTGGTCCAAAAGCTAAAGCTCTTTGTTCTTTTTATAACATCCTTGTTGGTCCAATAAAAGGTATCAAACCATTTGTTTGGGATTTGTCCTTACTAGGACCAATACGGCATTAAACAGTTGGATGTTATCCAAGCATTTTTACTGTTTTCATACTGCACTGGAAGAGAACCCATGTTGCAGTGATGGAAACTGCTAGGGTTACGGAATTTTCCTATGAGAAGTGGTTTCACTTGAGTTCCATTTGCATTGCAAGCCAGCAAAAGTGTAACCCTGTCCTTGTTAACTTAAATTGTTTGCTCCCATTACATCAGTTTTTACCAGCCCTTGTAACATCAGGGAGGCACCTCCAGAACAAACCAGTTTCATCATAATTGTAGATTTGTTCTGGAAGGTAGCCTCCATCCTGCAGCACCTGCTTTAGCTTTGGCAAAAATTCAGCGGCTGCAATGTCATCGCAGCTATGCTGCTCCCCCACAATGAAAACACGCCATATGCCATGTCCTTTTGGAATTGCCATAACCATCTGGTAGAGGCTTGGAATTTTGATCCTGCACCATGGGTGGTCTTGGCAAACTGCTCTGCTTTTTGCTTGACTATGGCACCAGATACTGGGACATCACTTGCCCTCTGAGGCTTGAACCACAGCTGACTGGCTTTGTCCCCACTTCCCCCTCATCAGCCTGTCACAGCCTTTTTAATGCATCTCTCTTTGAGTACTTCTGTACAATGTCTCTGAGTGCACCTTCTTGATTATGTCTGGTGCAAATTGTACTTTTAGAAAAGCCAGTCTCACGACTGATTTTTGCCAGGCTCTCACCTCTTTCCAGCCTGTCCAGGATTAACTGCTTCTTCTCAGTGGTGTAGCCCTACAGTTTCATTATTGACAGATTTACTGATCGCGACATGCTATCCAAGGTAAGCGGCACCTTTTATTATGACACCATATGACTGACAGGTCAGCCCCCCCCATTGCTAGGAAGCACTGCTGACAATTTCTTGATGTGCAAGCGCATTATCGGGAGCGGAAGGAAAACGTTTCTTTTTTTTTTTTTTTTTTTGCACTTATAGCTTACTAAGCATTGCTGAGCATCCTAGGAAGCCTGTGCATGATATTGATCTACTGGTGGAACATCCTTGGATAATCTGGAGTGGGAGAAGCAATGTGTTTTGTGGTGGTTTGCGGGCAGATTTGCGGGTGGCTGAAAAAAGTGATGAATGTGCTGGGAGCCATGATGAACATTCGTTATAACAGATTGTTCATTATAACGAGGTTCATTATAGTAAGGGACTACTGTATAAATATATACAGTATGGGCCCCATATTCAGAGCCGGCATGATGCATGAGCAGACATATGCGCTGCATGAAAAAAATGCGCCAGCCAACTCTGGAGCCATATTCAAACCTGTTTGAATATCGTACCATGGATTCGTGGTGCACAGTATGGTGCAGCACACCCAGGATGTGGAGCTGAAGATTGCTTATAGAGGAATGTGTGGTGCATACCTGTATGCGCCGCAGCCCCCATGGGTGATATTCAGCCCAAACACGCAAATCAGACCATTGAAGTGCAAAGGGGCCTTATGCTTGCCCATTATGGGCTCATTTGCATGGCTGCGCCTGGCAGAATGCACTGGGCCAGGTCCCCCCCAAGCCCCGATGACTGTAAAATATGTAAGAATTTCCTGATACGTGTTGCCATAGTGTAGGGAACTCCCTTTCTTCCTGATGTACCATGCATCTCATCTGAATATGTGGGCCTATATGTATATATTATATATGTGTATTTACTCTGTGTGTGCGTGTGTGTGTGTGTACCAGCGCATGCATGTATATATGTGTGTGTGTGTGTGTGTGTGTGTGTGTGTGTGTGTATATGTATATGTATATGTATATATATATATATATATATATATATGTGTGTGTGTGTGTGTGTGTGTGTGTGTGTGTGTGTGTGTGCACACACACACCTAAGAACCCAGAGCAAATGCCCTGAGGCATGAGTTATCCCGGAGGATATTGATACTGCCAATTTTAGAAAATATTAATTGCACATACTCAATTACGTAAGCATCATGTGAAACATGCTGCAAATCCATGAGATTTGCATATGTTTCCCATGATGCTTTGCATTATTGGGTATGTGCAATTGTGTCTTCTTTAAAATTTGGCTGTGTAGCCAGTATCTTCTGGGATAACCCATACCTCATTGCATTTACTCTAGGGTTCTTTTGTAGTTCTTTTCCTCCTCTATTTTGGGCTCCCCATGGCCCAAACAAATATCCCCTTTAAGGGGTTGCTGGCTTCCTCTCCCTGGATATGGCACACTGATGAGTCCAAATCGGGATGAAACATGAGTATTTATCTGCTGTTCTTAGCCTTTGCTGATTGCACTGTGAGGCCTTCCGGCACCATGCAATTCTGCTTGAAGTTGAGCCAGTCCAAATCCTCTCATGGAATTTGCATATGTTTCCCATGATGCTTTGCATTATAGGGGTATGCGCAATTGTGTTTTTCTATACAGTGTGTGTGTATATATGTATGTGTGTGTATATGTATGTATGTGTGTGTGTGTGTGTGTGTGTGTGTGTGTGTGTGTGTGTATATATATATGTGTGTGTGTGTGTGTGTGTGTGTGTGTGTGTGTATATATATATATTTGTGTGTGTGTGTGTGTGTGTCTTTTTTTTTTCTTCATAGAATGGTAAGAAAAAGTTTTGACCAAGAGACATCACCTATCCATACATTAAATCTCTAAACATGCAGTCAGGTGCCGAATCTCATTCTCCCCTCCCCAAAGAAAAAACAAACTTACCGAAACATATCACTGCACCCTAAAATGAAAATATCAGCAACTGCTGTTTTGAAATTCCTATGCTTTACTACTCTGATATTTAAATATAATTTTTATTTAACTCTTCACAATCTTTTTAAAAATGAACTAAATTGCTATCTTTACAACACAAAGCAATGTAGCTCCTAATTGCTTAAACTGACCTGTGTGACCTATACGTAGAAAAACCACTGCATACACACTTCCCACTGCTAATGCACTGAGTACAAGCTGCTTCCAGATCCCCACATCAGTCAAAAAGAAAATCTCCCATTTCAGACTGACATTTTTTAAAGTTGAATGTGCTGTAAAGTTCCTGGTTCATGAGACCATGGGGGAAGGGGGCATGGAATAAAATTCAGTCTACGGTAAGCTTCTTGGTCCTTCTTTGGGGAGGGGGGCGCAGAAGTGATAGGCATGATGCTACTCCGACTGGGCGAGAAAATGGCTCCTCCTACAGTACAGCTTTCCCGCCCTGTTTTTAGAGTTTGTGGGGGCTGGCAGGGCAAGTCATTAAGCAGCTTTGCCCATGTGCCTTTTCTTGTGGCTCTCCTGCTAGCTGCCTGCTGAGCAGCCTCTCCTGCCAGTCATACGCTGAGTGGAATTTCCTTCCTGCTGCCTGCCAAGTGGGTTCTCCTATAAACACCCACCAAACGGGCTGTCGTAGCAGCAGTAGCTCACTTCCAATACTGCTACTGCTCACATAGCTGTCAGTCCAAAAGCACCAGAAACTGGGCTGTCAGCCTTGTGGCTTTGTCAGGTAAGGCAGCATCTTTATGGGATGGTGATGCGGGGAGGCCATATTCAACAGAAAAAGGCACCAAAGAGAAAAAAAAAAACACTTGCAGCATCACCTGCTAGCTTTGCCTCACTTCAGTACACAATATAAAATGGACTTTTTTAATTTTTCCGAATATATAAACAATTTTCTTTACTTGGAAATACAATAGAATATTTTTTTTTCGCCTATTGAAAGTAGCAACAAGCCATTTTATAAATGTGATAAGCCACTCCAGGGTGTGCATTAAATGCTTTTAATACACTTCTCAAGGGTGTAAGAACACTTGGCCTCTGGCCTTTTGCCTCACTACACCCCTGGAGCATGCATTAAAATCCTTTAATCCACACCCTGGAGTGGCTTTTGATTGATGTGCGTGTCAAATGGACATCAGAATCCTAACAACTTGATTGGCTGAAATCCATTACCTGTCCATTAACTTCCAGTAAATGCATAGTCTGTCACTAATTTAACTTAATCTACCTACCTAATCATTTGAGGAATGTCGCCCAGATTAAACCCTTAATCCCGCCTGACGACCTGCCCACACTGGTACGTGCCTTTGTAACATCCAGACTTGTTTACCGCAGTGCTCTTTACTTCAGGGTCAGTGGGGGTAACCTCCGCTGACTGCAGTTGGTGCAGAATGCCGCAGTCAGGTTAACGGGCCTTCTCAGGTCTATACAAATAACCCAGTCCTGCGTGA
The DNA here is from genome assembly GCA_016271365.2 of Neoceratodus forsteri. Classification (NCBI taxonomy): domain Eukaryota; kingdom Metazoa; phylum Chordata; order Ceratodontiformes; family Ceratodontidae; genus Neoceratodus; species Neoceratodus forsteri. The sequence continues at coordinate 648,298,714 of CM057452.1, forward strand.
TCTGCACTGGCTGCCGGTCAGGTGGAGGATTACCTTCAAGGTGGGCTTGCTCATCTGTAATGCCTTATGGGTTGGGTCCTGGCTACCTGTTAGATCTTCTGACACGTGCTTGCCCAGTGCGCTCACTTTGCTCGGTCTTGGAGGGCGTCTTTACAGTTCCTGGGGTACAGCTTAAGACCTCCAGTGTCTGCGCTTTTGAAGTCACCGGGCCCACCCTATGGAAGCCACTGCCGCGATCACTAAGGGAAGCTCCCAAAGTTGAGAGTTTTTAAAAAAGGATTAAAAGTGCATCTGTTCAAATAAGCTTTTAATTTGTAAATTAGCATTTTTATATTGGGGTTTTAGAGCTGTATTCAATATTTATTAGTGATGTGCTGTAAACTGACTCTGACTTAATGACTGCTTCATTGTGTTTCTAAATTTATACCTCTATGTAAAGTGCCCATAGCCTCTGGGACTGGGCGCTGAACAAACAAAAGTTTACTTACTTATTTACCAACAGCCAGACTACACAAAACTAAAACCTATTCCAAAAAACAGGAGGTTTTCTATTTTATAGGCACAGTAATCCGCTTCAGAACATGCATTTCTTGAGAATTAATGCACTTCACGGGTGCGTTGAAAGGCACTCGAAGGTTGGCCTTGTGCTTTCCAATTCACCTGGTTTGTGCATTATTTTTCCAGAAATGCACACCCTGTCTTGAGTTAAGTTTGTGTTTCAAGATTTGTGATCCATGGCCACACCTTTACTTATGAACCTAACTCCACACATTAATGATGTGTATCATACTTTAACAACAAACCTGTTGCCCTGGACAGCTTCTTTGTGGCTCATTTTGTGTTCATTTCATTGCCCAACATATAATACTTCACTATTAATACATAACTGTTACCTAGACAGAATGTAATGACTGGAGTTTGGTTCATAAGCATGTAACCCCTAGATGGCGCTATCCCAGGGGCTACTACCCCTGCCTGATTTGCCACTAACAGGTTGAGGGGCCTGGATCCAATGGCGGGTGCCTCCACCCAGAGGTCAGGGTTTGCAATAGTTAAACTTACTTGGTCACAGCCCTCTGGGACACTGCAACCCCCCTTTCTTCCCACTAGTGGCCCACACAATATAGCAGAATTACCTTCACAGTATACACTTACCCCAAGGCTGGTTCAGGCACCGGACATCCTGTAAAATAAGATACAGTGCAACAATCACAGTACAGTACTTTAACATAGACAAATACCTCAGGCAGTATAACTTTGTTGAAACAAACAGCTCTGATTTATTTAGGGATATAACAAGGACAGGGGAAATCAGGTTAATTAGCTTATCACTTTACTATCTCATTTATGGCTCTGTGTACAGGCCTATCCCTACCAGTTACTGTCCCTGGGTACCCAGGCCCTAGTGGCTAGTGTCCAAACTGTGTAAAGCAGGGGCCTCTTTCTGCCACAGAGAAAAGGAAAATTAAACAGTCAGCAGTACAGTAATTCCATTTGGATTTAATGTGGCAATTCAACAGGGAGCGACCCTGAATTAGTACTCACGACCTCCAAAGAAGATATGGTCCTTCAATGTCAGCAGGGCTACTTTGATCTCCAAGAGACTCCTCACACATTTATATGGTAAAAAGAAAGCACGATACCAGGCAGGCTGCATCTGTATCCCAATCGCAATTACTGCACAATAACCAGGAGAACACACAGCAGATTCAGTTCCTGACAGACCGAGTGTAATTCAACAATTTCTTCAGTCTTCTACAGGGTGAGCCTGGTTTCTACTCTTCAGAGATCCTTTGATTCTTTTCACAGGACGGATTCAGTCCTAACAAGCAGTTACACAAGTTGTAGACTGGAACTTGGGCCTTGCACACGTTTTTGACTGAAACTGTGCACTGAAGGAGCACAGGGTTTCTTTCCCTTCACTTTCAGATCTCAAAATGAAACTCCCAACAGACAAAAACCGGGCACTTCCTTTGAGTTCCTCCCAGTTCTTGACTGGATTGGCTGTCACTCACAATAGACTCTGCTGTTGGTCCAAAAGGGCACCGAAGTCTAAACTACATCTCCCAGAGTCACTGCCCATACAATCCTCTTGTGGCTGGCTCAGATTATGAGTCCCAAGTTCTGATTCGTCCAAGGCATCATTTAGAGCTAGTTTACCCACACTGATTGGTCCAGTTCAGCAGTTCAAACCAGAATGGGGAACTAGGCAGACAGTTCTGACTGCAAAGAAAGCAGGTTAGACAAACTGTAATTTTATTATTACTGTAAATGATTTCTGGCAATCAGTTACATCTTTCAGACAGGTTCCCTTTGCACTCCTAGTGACTGCAAAATGGGGTGAATTGGCAGCAGCTTGAGTGGTACTCAATCAAAGAAACACACAGTCCCCCATATAACTAATTATGTCTGCAAGCAGACAGCTCTTAAAGAGACAGTACCAGAGGTTCTAAAACACTCACTGATAAATGGCTTAAACGCCAAACACCATTCAGGCTTGGAGCATTCAAGCAAGCTCCTGGAAGTCTTTTGGGAACCCCCATTTGCAGGGTACACCTTCCTGGTTTGGGAAAAGCTTGACGTCTCATACAAGTCACTTCATAAGTTTCAACTGCAACTATATACATTTGCATTAGGCTCATACATGTAATCATCAGTCAATACATCATTTTACCAAGAACTATTTCTGAAATATTGCAGTACGTCACTTTTTACACAGTATACACACACATTGTACCATAACTCAAGTTATTACTCTTGTACATGAAACTCTGAAGAGAGGGACCTTCCCTATCAGTTACCTTGGGGCTGGACGGGGCAAGGGGCACCATACTTAGAGGGCAACACAAGTAACTTGAGTTAGCACTAACGCCAGTTTGGGCAATGAGCTCGGGACACATACACTTTTATGGACAACATTGAGAGGCAGGTCCACTGGCCGCCTAGGGAATCATAACTGAGGTGCACCACAGGCTTTACAGCTCGACCAGTCTTTCTAGGGGAACTGTTACAGTCTCTGCACTCTGAGCCTCATTTTCAGCATTGTCCACACTTGTCAGGGAGTCTCCATGGGGGTAGAGAGGCTAGAACTTGGGGCACTTTCAGCTCCAGGAGTTACAGTTTCTGAGTCCACAACATTTGCCTGCATGGAGAGCTTTCGGACACTGGCAGTGGACTGTCAGGGCACTCAAAATACTCTTCTTGTTCGGTGTATCACCAGTCTGCCCTAATCTATCATTTTCCTCCCTGAAAGCTCAAACAGTTCAACCATGCACAATGATTCCATTTCATCTGATCTGATGCTTTGCACTTCACTTTCTGGGAGCATTGGCTCCAGGGATGAAGCTAGGGGCATAGACAGTCCAGAAGGCCCAGCTTTGTCTCCAGTATTGACTAGGGATTGCCTCAAACAATTGACTCAGTTCGTAAGAAGGATAGTATTCAAAGTCACTCTCACTTCTTCTGATATGGACTGACAGTCATGCTCTAACTGGGACTTGTGCAGGGGAACACTTTTAACTCTGTTTCTGTAGGTGCAGACTTCCTTGATCTTTTCTTAGCAGCAGCTCTAGTCACTGGTCCAGAGGGGGCATCTTCTGGGGGCTCAGACTCAATCAGGATTTGTCCAATGGGTAGTAAATGATTTCTATGCATTGTTTTACATCTTTTGAATTGTTCTCAGGCCTTACTTTGTACACTGGCAGATCATCTAGTTTGCCCACTACAATGTGAGGGAGATGGTGCCATCTGTCAAGCAATCTTGTGTTTGCCATGCAGTCCCAGATTTCTTAGCAATACCCGATCTCCCTCCTGGAGTTCTTGTGTTTCACCTTTTTATCATACCTTTCTTTGTTGGCCAGATTTCTTTGGCAGCTATGGTTTGAGCCAGTTGGTACGCATGAGTTAGCTGGGCCTTTAACTTTTGCACATACTGTAAATAGTTGTCAGCTTGAACTCCATCAGAGAGACCCCAAAACACATCTACTGGTAGTCGAGCTTTCTTCCAAACATCAGGCGGTAGGGGAGAATCCAGTGGCATCACTTTTGGTGCAGTTATAAGCATGTACCAGGGTGCTAATTTGTTGGCTCCATCTAGGCTTGTCCTTTGGGTGCAGGGTGCCTAGCATATCTAGCAAAGTGCGTTGAAACGTCTCAGGCTGTGGGTCCCCTGGGGGTGGTAAGGAGTGGTTCTGACTTTCTCGACTCCCACAGAGAAAGCATCTCTTTGATCAGACGACTCTCAAAGTCTCTCCTTGATCAGAATGGATTCTTTGTGGAGCCCCATAGTGAACAAAAAAGTTTTCTACAAGTACTTTGGCTACAGTGGATGCTTGGTCTTTGGTGGGAAAGCTTGGGCATATCTCGTGAAATGGTCAGTGACCACCAGCACATTACTGATATTTCTTTGATCTGACTCCAAACTTAGAAAATCAATACAGACCAGCTCCATGGGTGCACTGGTGGTTATGTTAACAAGGGGGGCAGCCTTAAGGATTCTGTCCAGTCTGGTTCGGTCCAGTTCAATCGCTGGCAAACTACCCTTTCTGAGGCATTCTTGCAACAATTTTTCCAGCCGAGAGACATACACAGACAACAACTCCCCTTGGTACTGTTGTGCATTTCTTACTCTCACCATAGGTCCTGATCAGAATCTGGGCTCCCTACACATTCTCCAAGGCCTCAAGATAGGCCTGTGCAGTCGCTTCAGGGTTACTGGCCCGTGTTAGCACGGATGGTAGCCAGGGCAGGACCTCGGAGGCTCTCACTAACCTCTTTCTGCCTTCCAGCATTGCCATTCTAGCACTTGGGGGCAAATATAGTTATCCAGGTTCTCCTAGTCATCCTCCCCTTGGGGGTGGGGAGGGTGCCAGAGAAGATCCTCAACCTTCGGTAAGAGTCGTGACTAATGGCAGGTGCAGAAATAGGAGTCTGCATTGGTTCAGCCACCATTACGGGCACTGGAGCAGGAGAGGGTGTTGGGGAGGAAACCCCAGGTGGCAAGAATAGTTTCTTCAAGTCCTCCACAGTTTTCCTCTCCAGCAACCATTCAGCAAATTCTCCTCAAAAGTTTCAGATAGTGGTGGGGGCTGATTCCCTCTGGTCTTTACTGTCCTTAGTTATCACTCTCCAAGCAGTGAGGGCTCCTCTGGGGTAATGGTCTGTGGCACTTTGGAGCTATCTATGGGATCCTTAAACTCTACTAGGGCCAGGAAAGTGTGGGTGCTAGATTAGCATGCCGACTCACCACCACAGGGTTTTGTAAACCTTCCACCTTGGAAAGTACTCCTGCACAGTGTCCGTATTGATACCCAGGGGATGTCCAGGATAAGCATAGCATTTTGGGGGTTGATCTCTCCCAGTACACCACTCCACCAGCCGGTGCACAGCCACTTCTGTCGGGGTACCCATTTTTTCTTAACAGTGGTCTTGAATATGGCCACTAGAGGACACACAATCCCAGCGTGAGCCTCCAAAATGTAACCCTAGATGGCGCTATCCCAGGGCTACTACCCTGCCTGATTTGCTACTAACAGGTTGAGGGGCCTGGATCCAATGGCGGTGCCTCACCCAGAGGTCAGGGTTTGCAATAGTTAAACTTACTTGGTCACAGCACCTCTGGGACACCTGCAACCTCCTTTCTTCCCACTAGTGGCCCACACAATATAGCAGAATTACCTTCACAGTATACACTTACCCCTCAAGGCTGGTTCAGGCACCGACATCCTGTAAAATAAGATACAGTGCAACAATCACAGTACAGTACTTTAACATAGACAAATACCTCAGGCAGTATAACTTTGTTGAAACAAACAGCTCTGATTTATTTAGGGGATATAACAAGGACAGGGGAAATCAGGTTAATTAGCTTATCACTTTACTATCTACTATGGCTCTGTGCACAGGCCTATCCCTACCAGTTACTGTCCCTGGGTACCCAGGCCCTAGTGGCTAGTCCAACCGTGGCAGCTGGTAGGGGCCTCACACAGAGAAAAGGAAAATTAAACAGTCAGCAGTACAGTAATTCCATTTGGATTTAATGTGGCAATTCAACAGGAGCGACCCCGAATTAGTACTCACGACCTCCAAAGAAGATATGGTCCTTCAATGTCAGCAGGGCTACTTTTGATCTCCAAGAGACTCCTCACACATTTATATGGTAAAAAGAAAGCACGATACCAGGCAGGCTGCATCTGTATCCCAATCGCAATTACTGCACAATAACCAGGAGAACACACAGCAGATTCAGTTCCTGACAGACCGAGTGTAATTCAACAATTTCTTCAGTCTTCTACAGGGTGAGCCTGGTTTCTACTCTTCAGAGATCCTTTGATTCTTTTCATAGGACGGATCTAGTCCTAACAAGCAGTTACGTAAGTTGTAGACTGAACTCTGGCCTTGCACACGTTTTTTGACTGAAACTGTGCACTGAAGGACACAGGGTTTCTTTCCTTCACTTTCAGATCTCAAAATGAAACTCCCAACAGACAAAACTGGGCACTTCCTTTGAGTTCCTCCCAGTTCTTGACTGGATTGCTTGTCACTCACAATAGACTGCTGCTGTTGGTCCAAAAGGCACTCAAGTCTAAACTACATCTCCCAGAGTCACTGCCCATACAATCCTCTTGTGGCTGGCTCAGATTATGAGTCCCAAGTTCTGATTCGTCAAGGCATCATTTTAGAGCTAGTTTACCCACACTGATTGGTCCAGTTCAGCAGTTCAAAACCAGAATGGGGAACTAGGCAGACAGTTCTGACTGCAAAGAAAGCAGGTTAGACAAACTGTAATTTTATTATTACTGTAAATGATTTCTGGCAATCAGTTACATCTTTCAGAAGGTTCCTTTGCACTCCTAGTGACTGCAAAATGGGGTGAATTGGCAGCAGCTTGAGTGGTACTCAATCAAAGAAACACACAGTCCCCCATACAAACTAATTATGTCTGCAAGCAGACAGCTCTTAAAGAGACAGTACCAGAGGTTCTAAAAACACTCACTGATAAATGGCTTAAACGCCAAACACCATTCAGGCTTGGAGCATTCAAGCAAGCTCCTGGAAGTCTTTTGGGAACCCCCATTTGCAGGGGGGTTACAAGCAGTTGTGTGAAATCCTGATCAAAAATCTTTAAAACCTAATGTTGAATTTCTCTTTCCTTTTTTTGCTCCTCCTTCACCTACCTGACCCTGCACTCCTGCCCCATTGCCTGGCAAAACCTGCCCCTCGATATTGCTTGTCATCTTTCAGCTGCCAATTTCTCCAGTGTCCAGGTTTCCAGGGTTTCCCCACTTGAGGTGGAAGGGGGGCGATGTTCCCTCCTTCTCTACAGCCACCAGGGAGGAGAGTGCTGCAAGACCACAGCTTCGACCAGGGGATAGTTGTTGCAGGGTGCGAGGCAATATGAACTATACTCAGAATACCAGTAATTGTTGGCTTTGTTTTTGTTTAGGTTTCTCCCCACCCCTTTCCCACATGAGCAAATGTGCCATGTCATCCAATGGGGGGGGCTTATGGTAGCTAATGGTTGTTATCTACACTGCTTAGTGCTCCCCCACCATTCTACCCCCGGAGTGGTATGCTGCACACCCACCATGAGTAAGGAGCACTTTCTTAGATACTCATTGCATTCTCTACCAGTCCTCCTCCTGCACCTGGCTCACGGCACAAACCTACGTCCTTGGTATGTCAGGTAGCCCCATCCTGCCCAGCAGTGGTTTAAATTGGAAATGTCTAGGAGGAGGAACTGTAATCTCTAAATTTGTAGGATGTGTGAGACTGTCATGCATAGGAGGTTGAACTCTCCATAGTATTCAATGGAGAAAGGTGACTGAGGAGGTGGATGCGAGTCTCTGAGTTCCTGCCAGTTTAACCCCTGTTGCCCAGCACCATTAAGACTGCTTTCCTTTGAAGTTGCATACAAACATCAACTTTAGTATTTCCTTGTTTGTTTTTTATTAATGGCACCCACTTATTTTTTTTCCCCTGTGTACCACAGCAGCAATCCGAGATGCCACAGATGCATCCTTTCTCTGGACAAGAGTCTGAGCAACACTCTGTACCACAACTGACGCTAATATCTGCGTTGGTGATCGGGGCAGGGGACGCAGATTGCTGTTCCTCCCTGAACACCAAATCCCTCACTTGTGTGATGCACTCAACTCCCACCTGGCTCTGGAGTGATATTTCAGGGCTTGTAGAAGAAGTCTAGTGTTCAAAGTACTGGGCCAATGTGTAGTCCCACTTTAAAATGCCTGAAAGATGTATGAAGGGAACATAAACCCTGTTTACATGTTTTAATGATTGGAAAGCTGTTTAATAGTCCCAGTGTACTGTTTTGAAGTAGTCCTATGTTTTCCTTATTAGGAGAGGTGCACCTACTGCATATGGCTCTGCTTTGTGGGTGATCGGGACAGAGGAAGGCGGACAAGACATCCCACCCTGGACACTTCATAACTTATACATTATGCCTCCATATTCACTTCATTGTCAACCACCCTCTGGAAAACATGTGGCACATTTCCACACCCAGACGCACCAATCCAGCAGATGCCCCTGCCTTCCTTGGAACCTTGGCTGTACCCCTGAAGTTGGGACAGGAATGGGGGGACATACCCAGTCTCAGTGTTTCATCAGGGCGATACCTTCAGGTGCTGTGAGGAACACAGATGTGCCGGGGTCTATTACGCAGGGACCAATTTCCCTTGTTTCTGCTGCCCACCCTCTGGATGTTGGCATGGATGGGGCACAGTGCATACAGTGGCATGTTGAATGTAAGCCTGGTGAACATCCACTCACCCACTCTGCTACCACCTGTGGTCAGCTAGGTGGTAGCATTGCAGCTGAGGTAGTGACCCTCCTTCCCTGTCTGGAGAGTAACCTCTGGGATACTGTATTCCTCTACCCCTGCCAGTCATCAGACAGCCCAGCTGCCCTGAATACTTGTTGCTATCAAATAAGAAAAAATAAAATGGCCAGCCCAGATGGTGGAGAGGGCTAACACTCTTCTGCCTTACCTCTCCCACGCCGGTGACCTGAGTTCAGGAATGAGCTCGGGTTGCTGGGAGCTGGCAGGAGAGGGGGGAGGGATGTGAGTGGATTGAGTAGCTGCTTGGCAGCTTTCCTTGTCTGGATTGGGGTGGCGAGTCAACTCAGCTCTTAGCTGCCCTCAGGTGGAGGCCTGGTGGCAGCGCCGATGTTCGAGTGGCTGACTGTGGTTGGGGTGGGGAGAGCCATGGTTCTGAGATGCATATGCACCTCCATACACATGTATACCATGTCACTGCTGCTGCTAAAGGGAGAAAATGGGGAAAAATGGAAGACGAGGGTGTTAATGGTGCCTTGCCCACTGGTCCCTGGTCCACACCACCACCTCGCACCTGCTGCCAGTTGGCTCTGGATAACTGTGCTGGAGGGTAGGCCCTCCACTCTCCAACCTTGTCACGATGTGGAATTTGTGGGGGAACCACACCAACTGGTGAGTACTGGGGAGGCAGGTTCTGACTCGGGACAGCAGGGTCAGGGCTGAACAGCCACCCCTCAGGCCTGGGAGCAAAGAACCTACATAAAAAAAAAAAAAAAAAAAAAAAATGGTTTATATCTTATAATTTGATGCATGAATATGTTGCTAACTCTTTCCACTCAATCAACAGGTATCAGTGTGGTATTATGGGCAAGGTTCAAGCACTCCAGTAGAGAAGGCCATTCTCCACCTCACCTGTGTGGGTAAGTGCACATGTTGATCTGATGACCTGTAGCATCCTTCTCTGCTTGTTTTGCGTGTGTTAATATATGCACCCAGTTTAATGTATATATACCCAGTTTTTAATGTAGCATTCTCTTGTACTTGAACTTTTACTGTATTCTTCCATTATACTTCCTATCCCTGGATCTCACCTGGAACTGAGCTTTGGCTCAGTGTGCCTCTCCTGGTCACCAAACTACAGAGCAATAAATAAATGAATGCCTCACCCTAGTTGATGCAATAAAATGGCCACCCAGCATGTATTTTTCATTTACTTACTAATGTATTTGTAATTTTTAACCATGAAAGGCACACTAAGCTGTGATGGCTTGTTTCGAGGTGCTTCCTGGGGGTGGGTTACAGGGACCTGTTCTATTGATGAATTTAGGGGCTGAGGTTAGAGTGAGCAGCCAGTACGGTAGAGCAGTACTTATTGGGCTTGAGTCTGAACTGAATTCCCCATTTCAATTCCATATCAGGTTTCCTCACTCCTCCTTAGGGAGAAAAAAACACTATTGGTTACATTCTAAAATAATTTACAGTTCATGGGGCTCATTCACACATTATAGTTGCATTAAACTGCACTCAGTATCCAGTGGAGTACTTTGTAATTCAGTACTAATTGCATGGTGCTAGCATTTTGTTTAGTCTACTGTCGTCTTCATTTTGCTATATAATAATAGAGTTAGAAATAGTAAATGGTGAGAACAAAGGGACTGCAGACTGGCTTTATATGCAGATGATATTCTCCTCCCCTTGCTTGACCTTGACAGATCCCTTCCAGCCCTATGGGACATCCTGGAACATTTTGCACAGGTATCAGGGTATAAAATAAATTCATCGAAAACAGAAGTTCTATCGTTTCATTATACCCCCCCCCAATAGTATAAAAGCTAGGTTTCCCTTTAGATGGCGGAGTACCAAAATTAAATATTTAGGGGTCACCCACCCTCAAAATGTTCAAAACAAAATTCTCCTAAATTATGAGCCACTTACCCTGCGAATAGAAGGTGACATCCATGAATGGTCCCAACTCCATCTCCCTTTTCACTTGAAGATAGATCTTGTACAAATGAATATCCTGCCCAGATTGTTGTATCTATTTCAAACTATACCTATCTTACCTACGCCCTCTTACTTTATTTCCTGGAAGCATTACCTTATGAGTTTGTCTGGGGGTAAAGGCCTCAGTCGCTGCACCATTCTACAACTCCCTAAGGCACGGGCGTGTTTGGCTATCCCTAACTTGCTTAAATATGCACAGGCCACCGTGCTAGCTCATATCATGCAGTGGAGCAACCCGGCATATACCCTCCCCTGGAAGACTCTGTAGCTAACCCTCAGTCAGATACAAGATATAGTACCAGTAGTTTATTCCCTAGCCACTCTCTTGGCTGGGACAGCCCCCTACCTATAGGGCATGCATTCCAACTTGGAGACCTGATACAGACTACGAACCTCGGGGGACTTTGAGTCAGTTTTCTACTTCCTGAAGCTTATTAACTCAGAGATGACCTCCCCTTTTTCTCAAACAGCACAGATGATTGACCAATGGAGTAGAAGAGGCTTAAAATTCTTATTTCAATAATGGAACCAGAGGGGTTTCTCACTTTCCATAGGATTCAGGAAATATATGGGATACGGCAGGCAGACCTCCCGGCATATGTATTACTTAGGGACTTTTTAATGCAGAGAGATCCCCACAGAAATGCTATACCAAAACCACTTCCCATAATATTACACCTTTTTATTGCAGCTCTGAACAGACAGCAATGGCAACATCTCATTGGCAAGACATATGGGGGGCTGCAGGAGCTCTCTCGGAAATCTATTATCTCAATCCTGGAGGCTTGGAATAGGGAACTGGATATTCTGGTCTCAGAGGAGGATTGGAGCAAATACACACAGCTTTCCTTAAGGGTCCCTCTCAGTTCCTATTGGAGAAAATTTTCTTGGAAGACGAACAGATTTTTTAATGCCAAGGTGGCCAAAATCACAGGTGAACCTGACGGGAACTGCTGGAGAAATTGTGGTGAAGTGATGGCGGGCCATTGTCATATTTTTTGGTCATGTCCTAATATTAGAGGATTCTGGCAGGAATTTGCGGCAGTCCTAGGGGAGTTAGTAGGAGAAGAGGCAGTTATAACCCCTGAGCTAGTATTACTCATAGTCCCCCCCCCCCGAGGGACTGCGGGTTCCTAAAGGGTCTCTCCTGGCCACATATATCCTAGCTGCCAAGAAAGTTATTTACTCGCCTATGGGACAGAAGTGTTTCACCTACGCTCTGACTGGTTTAAGATTATGAGAGCGCTCTACATTTTGGAGCGGCTGTCCTCTAGGGGATTAAAGTCCGATACCTCATTTGAACTTAAATGGCGAAAATGGGTCATGTATGCTACTCTGCATGATCCCCTGTTTCATACCATGAAGTATTCATTTAGAGCATATCTTAGCCCTAGGGGATGCTCAGAAAATGTTATGGGAGTGTCGACTGAGGCCCAAGTAGTCTTTTTGTTAAGTTTGAGATCTGAGAACTCTAAAGTTGTACTGCATGTGTCTATGTGGAATTTCTACCAACATTTTTACCTCTATCTACAGATTCATTGCTCCCAGATTGTACTATCATTATTGTTTTATATACAGTATATCAAACTTGTGTATGATCAATTCAGCTATGTATCCGATATGTCTCACATGTAATGTTATATGTATATATGAGAAAAACATTAATAATAACTGAGGTTTTAAAAAATAAATAGCAAATAATGGAGACCATGGAAAGTCTCCACAAGTATGGCAGAGCTGGCCATATTGGTAAATTTTAAATACAGTGCGTGTGCCGTGTAATTAAGGAAGAAATACAATACACGTAATTTATGAAAAATTCCAAAGACCTTTGAACAATAGTCCTAGAAACTTGCATGTTATTCAGCACTGTGAATTGGTTTTGTATTGCTGGGTTCTAGGGTAAAATCTAAACAAAGGACCAGTCAAGGATAGCGTGATAGTGTGCTCACTTAGTGCGCTAGCAGAATGTGGTCACATTCCAAACTAGTCACATCATGCATTGAGGAGCAAAGGTTAGAGCGAGCATCCAGTTTTGGTGCCCTCTTCATCAAGGATGGTGGGCAGCTCCTGCCACTACTACTGCCCCTTGTGGCTTGGGAAAAGGAGTTATGCTGTTCCCAGTATGGGAGTGCAGGTGCCATTATGACTCCTGGTGTTGTCCTCTGATGCGAAGGTGTCAAGACGTTCAGTCCTTTATTAGGCACTGGTCTGGGGGTGCAGTGGGTGGACTTGGTCCCAGTCAACTCTGATCATCCAGTAAGCCCTTGCTACAGATTGTGCTCCTCTTGGAGTGGAATTGGGGGGGAACATATAGAAAATGTGCAGAGTTCAGTTAGATGACATCCCTACTTTCCCACGTCAGTTGTGACATTAAGTCTTACAGGTTGCCCACTCCTCATCCTCACTGGATCATTCAGGGTGTTTTCCCTTCCCTGCTAGTGAGTATCTGGAGGAGAAGTCTAGAGCAAGCAAGGGTTGTGGGTACCTAGGGCTAGTGGAGTCATTCCAGATTTGTGCAGGTAAGTTTGTGTAACAAACTGAAAGGCTTCCTGGTGTCACTACAACAGCAGGCAACAATGTAGTTTTAAAAAAAAAAAAGTCTAAACTAACTCCCCCCCCCCACACACACACACACACACACTAGGGGAAAATGAAATAAAAATCCACTAGAGAACATTTGCAGAATTTGTTTACGAGTTGGGGATTTTATATTTTCTTATCAAGTCCACAGCTTATGAAAAGTTTGAATATTGTAGATTTTTATTTTTACGCATTTCACGAAACATGCAGATACCAGCATCCATTGGTTCAACCTGCTCTGCCCACCACCAGCTACCTAAAAGAGATGCAGGCTGTTTAGGCCCTTTTTTTCACACTCCCTTCAGTTATTACTAAAAAGTAGTTGTATACCTCTCCTACGCAGTGTTTTTTCTTTAATTTTTTCCATAACATTTTCAGCAGTCTGCTGTCAAGATGGCAGTTTATGCTACTTCTCATAAATGAGTCACCAAAACAATTTAGAAATGATGTAGGTGCCCAAGATGAGTATCTTTTTTCCCCCCATTTTCTAGGGGAATAGCAATCAAGCAAGCTCATTTACAGTGGTGACCAGTTTTTCTTAAAATTTACAGCTAATAAAAAATTAATAATGTAAGGAAAAGTAAAGTAAACCATAGATACTAAATAAAAACATAAGTTAAAACATAACTAAAGCATAATTTAATATGTAATTTATTAAGGTGTAGATGTTCAGGTTATTACATTCATGAGAGAGTGTCACAATTTAAACAAGTCAACACGGCGTTGAAATACCAATTTTTTAACCTGTTAACTGAAGGCAGTTTTGCATTGACTAGCCAGAAACTTGGAGAAGTGAATTCCAGGTATACGGAACAAAATGGCTAAAGGAGCAGCTAACCATTTTAATTTTTATCCTGCGTATTGATAGTTCCAGTGAGCCAGATTTCCTTAGAGAACACGGGAGCTCTCTAATAGTAACTTGGTTTTGCAAATACTTGTGTAACGCCCTTCCCCCTGCTACTTTACACAGTTAGCTACTCCTGGTACTCTTGACTGGGCACAATCAACTTCAGACATTGGTACTATTCCTAGCTTTGGGAATGTATACCAGGCTCATTACTTCTAGAGGTCAGAAGGGGGGGGAGTGTACAAAGACAAATACAATTTGTGACCAAAAACCCAGATCCTAAGGAAAAACCTTTTTGCTAGGGTGACGCTAGATCTATACTTCTGGAGGGGTATCCAGTAACTCCACACAGAAAACAAAAATGTAGCTGTCCAAACCAGAATTGGGGTTCTAGAGTGTGACTTTATTCCAAAAGATGTTCTCTAAAGTAAGGGTAGACCCCCAAGGTTTACAAAACGTGGCACAAGGAATTGTAGAACAACAGAACTACTGTATCTGACAGTAACTCTACGTATTCCCATATTTCATAGGACATTGAATTCTCTTCAGTGGCAATGGCTTTAACTGAACACACATTTCTTCTAGTGGCACTGGCCACAACTGAGCACACACGTATCCCATATGGCATAGGACTTTAAAACTTCTGTAAGTGGCAACTGGCCACAACTAAACCATTTCATCTAGTGGCACTGGCCACAACTGAGCACACAGAGGCTCATAATTAGCACAACCCACAGCAGAGTGTAAACTTTCTCTTCAAACTTTGGCCACCATTTCCTGAATAACCAGGTGCCCTTACAGAACCTGCCTTGCTGAACTGGTTACTCCAGATGGGGGCTGCCCACCCTTTGCTTCCACGTCCATGTCCAGCCATTCTTTCAGCGTTATACGTTAAAATGTCTTGTAAAAGATATAGAAACATGCATCTTGGAATTAACTTTCACATCCAGCATATGAAAAACACTACTCCAGGAGTGTAGAAAAGTCCTGAAGAATGTGCATTAGTCTGCCTTTGGACCCCACAATCGTCAGCCAACTTTAAACTTGAGAAAAGTCTCAAACTTAGAACAGTACAGGTACATTCTTCAGAAAGCACAAAGTCAGATTTACTCACAGTTAGAACAACACAGTCCGTTTCAGATTGTCTGGGATCAAATTGGGGGATTGCCCCTAGGATCCATTTTCTAGCAGTCCTTCCCATTCCTCCCCGGATGAAAATCGGGAACTCTTGCTGTAGACAGCGATTTCCACCACTTCTGCTGGCCGGCTGATGACTTTCAGGACTAGGGTGAGAAAACAGGCTCTCCACACAGAGCCCACACTGCAGCTTCTCACTCCACTGACTCACTCACTGACTAACTGCTGACAGACCAACTCAAACCCAAGATTATAAAACTCTCCACTCACAGCCAGCAGCTGTGGTATATGCTGCTCCGAGAGTTCCAAATGACCTCATCTCTCATCTCAGCTGAGACCAAGTAAACAGGGAGTGAGTACTGTAGGTAAAAAAAAAAAAAAAAAAAAAAAAATGTAACCTGTCATTCACCAGCTGCCTTCCTTACCTAGCAAGGACACTGATGGGATTCTCATAATCCCAGGGGACTATGTGGTTGCACTCACTCTCGGCCAGGTAAATGAGTGTCTGCAGTCATTTCTCTACCCAGCACCAGGCCATCCTACCCTCTGTGTTACCTACGGGGAGGTAGTGCTACTTCTCCCCTACCATGGGCCAGGCAGGCAACACTAAAGGGACAGATGCTGGATGATGACACTTCAACCCTTATCCTATGATCTGTCTATCTGTGGATACTCAGTGGCTCCATGAAAACTGCTTGAAGCGTGCTCTAATAGACCAGAACTGAGGGCCCCCTACTGCAGATCAGGACCCTAGCCTGTCTATTCCCCTAGCCCTCTAGGGAAGATCTATCCGCCTAAGCTGCCCACTGGGGACCCTACCCCCCAAGTTCTCAGTGTACCTGCAAACAAAAATAAGGAAAACGCACATTACATTGCATTACATTTTGCAAACTTTCCTCGCAATCTCACACCTGTGAAGAAAAACATGTTAACACCGTGTTAACCACAGACAATCCTAAAAACACTAAGAAAAGGGGAATGCGACTGAGATCCAGCATCCTCCTCGCTTCTTTTTTCCTTCCTCAGGAACTCCTGCAAGAGAAGAAAAACACAAAAACGCATTCTGCATTCCACACAGTGCCTAAACCTCCACCTGAACACTAGAGAACCCCAAGAATATTTTGCTATAAAAGTACAAAAGTAAAAAATGGAAAGAAGACATTTATACAACACATTTGGGGATGGAAGGCCCTAAAAAAGTCCCATCTAGTGACAAATGTTGTTGCCCAAAGGCAGGATCCATTAAAGAATCTCTCTCCTAGGCCACTGAAGAACAATTCTTGGACAGGACTGGGCCTGTATAGCACTGCAATCCATGGGGAGAGTCTGAGGACAAATTTAGAGTTCTGTGGACAGTCTTCAAATGTGGGATGTGTTGTGCAAAGTCAGTAACGTAAAGAGAAAATTTGGTCTTACCAGTTCCTTGAAGACTGAAAACAAAGGATCACCTTACTTCTATGTGCTGAGGACCCTCTCCCTTCAGACCAGGTGGCATCTTTGGATACTGCTGAGCTGATGTTCTCTGGAAAACAAATGATGAAACAGGAAACTGTTGGGTGGTGTAATCTGGAAACCAAACAGTGGAACAGGTAAACAGCTGGACTGATGTCATCTGGAAAGCCAGGTGATGGAACAGGAAAACTCTGCTGGGTTGATGAATCTGGATACACCTGAAGAATCCTGGAACATGAGAAGAGCTGCATCTTCCTCCTTGGATACTGCTGCTTCAGATGACAGGCAACTAGCCTGCCACTGCTTGCGTCCCTCTAGGCATGCTGGGCATACTCACAGGGAGTGGCACCATTAAGGGTGTGGAGCGAAAACTATAACCCCGTCTAGGCATTCAAAGTTGGTGTTGTGGAATGTCTCAATCTAGGGACATGGATATTTTGTTCAATCCACACTGTCTGGCAGGTTCCTTGCCGCTTTAAATCTTGCCAGAAGTTCTTCAAGCTGACTCCTCCCAAACACCCGGGTGGTAAAACCCTCAGCTCCGCCCCATGACGCCAGATGTTCATTACTGCTTGGAAGCTCAGGTTCCCTCCTTAGCGATCTGCGTTTTAGCCCTGGATCCACACTCTTCGGAATTTCCGAAACTTATTTTAAAATTTACAAGACTTCGGTCTTCGTCTTCCCTCATGGCTGCGATTGACAAATCAACTCCCAGCTTTCATCGGTGCCCATGTGGGCAGATGATGTCCCAGACCGATCCGCACTCCATGTGCGTCTACTGCTTGAGGCTTGCCATGACTTTCAGGCTTGCGAATTGTGCAAGTCCTGTTTGGCTTCGGTCTTGGAGGACCGTGCTGCCAGACTTCTTCTCGGGCGACCTGAAAAACGGTATCTGCCGGTCAAGTCTCAGGAGGCCTGTTGGGCGGTGTCCGGCGGTGGGCTCCGTGGAACAGTTGGAGCAATTGATTGCCCTCGAGGAGGAGGCAGCCCAGGCCACTACTTCTTCCTCCATGGCCGCAGCATTTATCCCGCTCTCTTTGGGCTCCTCCTACACGGCTTCGTTTTAAGGAGCTTTGCCAGTCCCTCTCCACCAAGGGAGAGGGGCCTTCGGGACATTCCAGTTGGTCCAAGAAGAAGGACTCTGAGGTAAGTCCCACCATCAGCGTTCGTGGGGCAGGAGGGAACCCTTCACGGACCATCGACTCTCTACTTCGGTCGAGGTTGTGGCTGCGACCGCTGGCTTTACGGTGCCCCCTTCAGGTCAGCTGGCTGAGACATCCATTGATGTGGTCGAGATTTTTCTCGACCCTTTGGACGGTTTGTCGACTGGAGAAGCCAACAACCCTACTACACCGGTTCCCCCAGTGGAAACCGAGGACTTGCCTGTGCCTCCTGTGCCAGAGTCCCTGGTTAAGGTCCCTGCACCGAAGAAGGAGCGGGTTTCCCCCATCCCCTCTCTGACCCATCCTAGGAACCCCGGAAGGTCTCAGTCCTCTTGCAGGTCCAGCCAGTCCCGCCGATGTCGGCGGTCTCGGTCTTGGCACCATGGAAAGCGGCATCGCCGCAGATCCTTGTCATCCTCTTCTGAGGATAGGCTCCAGCGCAAGTTACGTCGGCGTTATGAGGATTTAATGTGGCAGCAGCTCTTATTGTCTGGGAATAAGCAGACTCCGTCACCTTCTCCGGTCATTAAGTGGCTGTCACCAGAGTGGCCGAAACAACCCCTCATAGTGGTAGAGGAGCCGACCCCGGCACTGGCTGTTCAGCCAAAGCCAGCTGCTCCATCCATTGTGGTGTTACCTCCGCCTCCACAACCGAATACTGGGGCCCTGACCAAGGATTCTTGGTCAGGTCAGGGCTTGCCCCACAGGTTGTCGGTCACCATCACTCCCGATTGACCTCGGCAGGTGGAGGGTGGTTCAGGCACACGGCAGCTGTTTGCAGACTCCTCCCTGTTCTCCAGGCCGCTTGACCTGGAGTCTGCAGGGGGCCAGTTGGTGGACGAGAGCCCATCCTCGCTTTTAGGTTTGCTTCAGTTCATCTCGGAGTCCACTGGGATGCAGCTCGAACCCGTTTCAGAATGGGCCAAGTATCCCCTCATGGAGATACTGGACTAAGGGGATTTCCTTACGGAGGCCTTTCCTGTGGCCGAAGCCATTGTTGACCTGGCCCTGAAGTTGTGGCAGCGGCCAGCATCTTGCCCTGCACCTTTGGCCAGGATGGCTCAAATGTACGCAGTCCCCATCAGCTCACTCTCCGGTTTCTGAGCACCCCTCTGCAGAGGGGTTAGTGACAGACAGCGTTTTCCAGTGCTCCAGGAACGCTCAGGACATGGACAAACTGCCCGATAAGGAATCCAAAAAGCTGGATTACGAGGGGCGGAAGGTTTACGCTGCTTCCTCCGTAGGTCTTCGTTAGGCTAGCTCGGCCATTCTGATGGCACATTTCTCACATGCCCTTATGAGTTCTCTGGATGAGGTGATTCCTCATCTCCCAGCTGACCTTCAGATGACGGTCAAGCAGGTGCAGGATCAGGGAAGGGCGGTGGCAAAACAGCAGCTCCAAACTTCGTTGGACATAGGCGATTCTTGTGCCCAATCAGTAGCGGCCGCAGTGGCCATGCACGCAGAGCTTGGCTTTGAATCTCCACCTTCACAGCGAACACCTAGCACAAGCTGGCAGATGTTCCCTTTCTGGGCACAGACTTGTTCGGGCCGGGGGGGTGGAAGGCCATCTCCAGAGGATTGAGAAGTCCAATGCCACCTTGGACTCGGTCTTGTCTGCACAGAAGGACAAAGGCCGCCAGCAGCAGCATAAGTCCTTTTGCCCTTCTGCCCCTGTGGCACGTCTGGCCCAGCAGCACCAGCACCAGGGCCAGCAGGCCCACACTTGGTGCCCTAAGTCAAATTCTGCCGCTTCCTCCAGTAGGAAGCTGGCAGGCAAGAGTTCTGGAGGTCCCTCGGTGGGCCCTTCCTCCCAGCCTGCCCAGTGATGGGTTGAGGGGTGTCACCCCCAACCTAGTCACTCCTCCTCGGTTTCCCCCTGGGGGGGACAGCTCCACCACCACTTTTCCGCCTGGTCCGCTATCACCACAGATTGCTGGGTGCTAGAAGTGGTAAGCAGGGGTCTGCTTCTGGAATTCGAGCAGTTCCCTCCTATCGCTTCGTCGCCCCACGGGGGACAACGGGTTTTGCAGCCTCTTTGTCAGCTCGTTGAGTCGACGTTGCCCTGCTCCTCCAGAAGGAGGTGATCAGCAAGGTGGCGGACCCTCCTCCAGACTTAGGGTTTGTGTCCAGGTACTTCCTGGTCCCAAAACGGACGGGGGGTTGGCACCCCATTCTCGACCTGCATGAGCTGAACAAGTTCCTAAGGCAGCGCACCTTCAGGATGGTCACTCTGTCTCAGATCATTTCATCCTTGGAACTAGGCATGTGGTTTTGTTCTCTGGACCTTTAGGACGCATTCTTTCACATCCCAATCCATCCGTCTCATCAGCGATTCCTCCACTTCTGAGCAGAGGGATCTCTTTACGAGTTCTGGGCCATGCCCTTCAGCCTCTCTCCAGCTCCCAGGGTCTTCACCAAGTGCATCGCAGTGGTGAAAGCATTCCTGCGGCGCCGAGGTGTCCGGGTGTACCCTTATCTGGATGACTGGCTGATTGCAGCCCCCTCCAGGTTGGAGGTGGAGCGGTCCAGGGTTGTGGCCCTCCAGGTCTGATCTCAGATTGGCCTCTGCATCAACGAGGCCAAGTCTGAACTCGTGCCATCGCAGGTGATTTGGTTCATCGGGGCAGAGCTCGACTCTCTTCGAGCCAGAGCCTGGCTCCCAGCAGACGGAACCGAGGTCCTTTCTTCCTTTGCCCAGTCATTTCTGGTTGGGCAATTGCGCCCTGCCCGGGACTTCCTGCGCCTTCTGGGTCTCATGGTGGCCTCCACCAGCTGGTCCGTTGGGCCTGCTGGCATATGCGTCCCCTGCAATGGGGGCTGGCTGGCCCACTAATGGTCTCAGTGCTCCGGTCCTCTGGACCAGCCAGTGACGGTGACCCAGGAGATGTTGGACAGCCTACAGTGGTGGCTCATTCCAGCTCATCTGCAGGATTCCAGCTCATTCCAGCTCATCCGCCCTGAGCAGACGGTCACTCTGACGACCGTGCCTCTCTGATGGGTTGGGGTGCCCATATGGGGGAGCTCAGGGCCCACAGCCTCTGGTCCCCTCAGGAGTCTCGATGCCACATCAGCCTGCTGGAGCTCCAAGCAGTGCATCTAGCCCTCACCACCTTTGCTCCGTTTGTATGGGGTCAAGTGGTTCAGGTCCAGATGGACAACACCACGACCATGTACTACCTCAACCGACAGGGCGGGATGCACTCCTTGCCTCTGTGTAAGGAGGCTGTCTGCACTTGATCTCTCATGATCAGGCTGGAGGCGGATCTCCTAGCCATCCATGTGGCAGGAGCCTCCAACAGTCTGGCCGAAGCCCTCAGCCGGATAGGCGTTGCATCTCACGAGTGGTCTCTCCTGACGGAGGTAGTACAAAATCTGTTCTCCCATTGGGGCACCCCTCAGGTGGACCTGTTCACCTCCAGAGAGAATGCGAAGCTGAGGCTGTTTCATGCCCGCCCCCCTTAGCAGGGCTCACTGCAGGGGGGATGCCTTCTCAAGGCCATGGACCCTGGGCCACTTCTACGCCTTCCCTCTATTTCTCTTGATCCACAAGGTGCTTCTCAAGACAAAGATGGACAAGGCGCAGGTGATTCTGATAGCCCCAGACTGGCCCCGCCAGTTCTGGTAGCCAGATCTCCTCAGCCTCAGCTCCAGGCTCCCGAGGCAGCTTCCAGCCCACCCAGATCTGATTTCAGTCAAAAAGGGGAAGGTTCTTCATCTGGACCTTCAATCCCTGCACCTGATGGACTGGTTCCTGAGCAGCTAGCATTCCAGGCCTTGGGTCTTTCCGAC
The DNA here is from genome assembly GCA_016271365.2 of Neoceratodus forsteri. NCBI lineage: Eukaryota > Metazoa > Chordata > Ceratodontiformes > Ceratodontidae > Neoceratodus > Neoceratodus forsteri. The sequence continues at coordinate 648,320,489 of CM057452.1, forward strand.
GAGGTCCTCAACGTCGTTGAGGCGTCCCGTAAGGAGTCGACCAGAAAATGCTATGCCTTCAAATGGAAGAGATTCTCCATTTGGTGTCAGGACAAGGGGTTGGACCCTTCTTCCTGTTCCTTGGCTAGCATCCTGGAGTACCTGTGGTCCCTTTCTCAGCTAGGGCTTCGGTTGACGACCCTTAAGGTGCACCTGGCAGCCATCTCTGCTTACCGGGCATGGGCCAGCAAGCAGTCAGTGGTGCAGGAGAGGGTGGTCTGGTGCTTTTTCAGAGGCCTTGATCACATATCCCCTCCAGTGCAAGAACCTCCACCTCCGTGGGATCTACTGCTGGTATTGGCTAAACTCATGGGCAAGCCATTTGAACTAATGCACAGGTGCGATATCTCCCACCTGTCGTGGAAGACTGCCTTCTTGGTGGCTGTTACATCAGCCAGAAGGATGGGAGAGCTCCAGGCGCTTTCCATTGAGTCTCCTTATCTGGTCTTCCACAGGGACAAGGTTGTCCTGCGCCCCAACCCGAAATTCCTTTCGAAGGTTGTGTCAGAGTTTCACCTTAACCAGGTGTCTCTGCCGGTGTTCTACCCCAATCACACCTCGGAGGCTGAATATAGGCTTCATACTCTGGACCCTAGAAGAGCGCTCGCTTATTATAAGGAGCGGATGGCTGAAGTTTGGGGAGAGGTTCGCCAGCTGTTTGTCACCTACGCTGAAGCCACACCTGGTAGACCTGCAGCCAAGTGGATGATAAGCAGGTGGTACACTTCCTACATAGACTCTGCTATAGGTTGGTGGGCATGGAGCCTCCCAAAGGGATAAGAGCTCATTCTACCCGCCATACCGCTGCTTCAGTGGCTGCTTCTAGGGACGTCCCTATCCAGGAAATCTGCAGGGCTGCTACCTGGAAGTCAGCACACACCTTTATTTCCTATTACTACATTGACCTTGAGTCACGCCGGGATGCTGGTTTTGGGACCTCAGTTCTCCAGTCCTTATTCCCTAAGTAGGGGTTGCGTGCTTTGCCTCCCTCCTCCCGGAGAACTACTAGGAGTCTGCAAGACAGTGTGGATTGAACAACATATCCACGTCCCTAGAAATACAGGTTACTCACCTGTAACAGGAGTTCTAAGAGTGGTATATAGAGAATAAAGTATGGGATGGTGTGTGTTACGAGATTTTACACACACCCGAGGGGTTGGATGGCATATAAACCCCGAGAGCGAAGCTTGAGGGGTTTATCAAGGCATCCAACCCCGAGGGTGTGTATAAAATTCGAGTTTACACACCCCACCCCATATTTTATTTTATATAATTGCTGGGTTAGGCTTTTTCACCACAGCCAATTATATAAAATAAATGGTCTGGTGCGGCTGCGGTCTGGATGATGTTTAGCCAAGTCCTCGGTTGCTTAGCAGCAGTTAACTTTTTCTTGTTTTGTTGTCCCCTTTACGGTGTGATTTTTGTTAGGAAGTTTTTTGTTTTGTTAAGTTACTTACCGCCTAGAGATAGTGGTAGCGGTACAGTTTCGACCAAAGAAGAAATCCGGTGGCGAGCGATGAAAACCCTGAAGAGCTGTAGGTTGGGCATGTGCATAGCGAGGGAAACCGTGCCCGTGTTTGCCGTTATAAATGCTCCTTTATAACGGCAAATTACACCACAGTTTCCCTATGGGAAAAAGCCTAACCCAGTTATTATATGTTGTTCATCCACACGACCTACCTGACCTACTCGGCTTCGATGCACAACCTGGCTTCCAGCGGGCTAGATCTGGCGTCATGGGGTGGAGCTGAGGGTTTTACCACCCGGGTGGGTGGTAGGAGCCAGCTTGAAGACCTTCTGGCAAGATTTCAAGCGGCAAGGAACCTGCAGACAGTGTGGATGAACATCATATACCACTCCTAGAACTCCAGTTACAGGTGAGTAACTTGTATTTCCCTGCCCCATCCATGAATCACAGTGTCCATAAACGGAGTCCTGCCCAATTTCCAGAATTTAAGGCGATCGCTTATGACTTTGTTGCTGACACATTCTGCTGCACCAGAGTACAAATAATTGCTTGCCTCTTCCAACAACCAGGATTGCCTGTTTTGTTTGATTTCCACCCAGACTCAATAAGGAAAGGTAGGAAAGGACTTCCAGTAGATGGCGTCAGCCCTCCTATGTAGCAGTCTCTCCTCCTTACTACTCTTCACAAGTTTGCGACCCATGGCCTGTCTTGGGGGTGGCCAGTCCTGGTTGTGCCAGTGTTGCATTCTCTAAGAATGAAAGAACTTGTCTTCGACCATCTCTGTGGGCAGGTTGCAGGATCCTTCTTCAACTGTCTCTGGCTCCTATGAGGCAAGAGCTTGAGGTGACTCACTGGAGCCCTCAACATGAAGATGCATTTCGTCATTCTCCTCTTCCTCACTAATGATCTGAGCTCAGGAGTGAGCAAATGTCCTCAATCCCGAGACATTCCACTCATCACTGGGTGCGGAGGTAGACACCTCCCAATTCAGTGTCTCTTACAGTTCATCCTCCCCTACTAGGTTAGGACTTGGACCCTGCTTCCATGGGTCCACAAATCCTATCGTAGCACTGTCCATCTGGGACACAGGCGTGGAAACCTCTCTCTGTTCCTGCCCTTGCAGTTCACTGGCTAAAAACTGTATTTCCAATCTTTTCTGGCTGCTGAATTTACTCAAAATTGTAATGGATTGCTCTGCTAGTATCTTTGAGCACATTCATATAATATTAAACTTGACTTTGCGATCAGCATCAATTCAAAGAACCATTTACACATGCTCAAAGCCACTTGCAAGCCCACAGTCCATCTTTCCACAGGATTGCCTGTTTACTGCATCTTCCCCTGTACAACTGACAGTCCATTTTTGCTTAGAAGCATTCACTGTTGCTGAAACCATTATACTGCTCACAGTCTGTGCTCATAATTTTTGTTTGTTGTACTTACTCTAACAATGCACAGTCGTTCTTTGCAAAAAATCACACTGCTTGCACACAGATTCAGCTGGCTTGATAATCACACACAGTTTGTTGCACAGTTAACTGGTTTTACTCACTGAATTCAGTAGCTGGCTTCCTCCGGTGGAAATATTCGGTCTGGTGCCGATCCTGGGAAGGCCTCTAGGGTGAAATAAGCTGGCGGTCCTGCTGATCGTAGCCACAAATGCCACGCTTACTTTCCAGTCGGTTGGACAATGGGTTGAGCCTGAAATTACACAGTAAGTCGGTTTACTACAGATTAGAACGTTTGCAAGCCTCTCGATGGTTGATCCTGGTCTGATCAGCTTGCACGCCACTTCTCTCTCCTCCTCGAACACTCTGCTGCACACAGAAGCTGTCCGGGGGGGGCGGGATTGATTGCAGTTACATGAACCATGTGACACCATGCAAATGAGCCTCTCTCTCTCCTCGCTTGCTCTTCCTTCATCACAGTCATTGAGCAGGAGCAAATTTAAACTGCAAACTGTAACTTTTTTTGTCTTGGCTGCATGTTCAGTGGTGGGAGTGCCATTTTGACCATTTTCTCCACAGTTTCTGGCAATTTCTCTGTGCCCCAATTTGACACAAAGCACATTAAACTTTCAGGGCACATATCTGAGTCTGTTTCCCAAAGTCCACACTACGTCTGGCATTTGAAATTTGCAAGTTAAAAGTTCTGTAAACACTTTTGATGCAGAGACTAGGACATATAGTACACTTCAAGGCTTTACTGTCCATTGCAAGTTGACAACACACAACCAGCAATCAGTTCTTTTCTGTTCTAGCTGGCATACAAGCAGCACATTTGGATGGCACTTTTCTGGGCAAACATCCTCTCCTGTTTTGGCTACCATGCTACCAGACAGAGAGATGCTAGCCATAACCTCAGCAAAAAAATCTCTGGGTCTCTTCAACAGATTAAACATCATCTTCGGACAAGCCCCCATATTTTTGTAAACACCCCCCACACACACAGTTAGCTACCCCTGGTACCCTTGACTGAGCACAATCCACTTCAGACTTTGGTACCATCCCTAGCTTTGGGAAGGTATACCAGGCTCATTACTTCCACCCACCCTCCTTACCCCTCCCCCATTTTTCTGTGCCCTCTCTCCTCAAGAAGCCAAGCCCTACCTGCTGAAAGCCCTAAATGGGGTCAGCCACAGTTATGACTCGCTGGACCTCAAACTCCTGCATCATGTACTGGAGGTAGTACTCACACCTCTGACTTGCCTACTCAATCACTCCGTCTCAGCCAGTTCCCTCATGCCTGGAAAACTTCAATTATCACACCAATACACAAAGGTGGTGACTGTACCTGCCCTGGGAATTGCAGGCCAATATTGACCCCCCCCCAAAGCCTTAGAAAGAATAGTAGCTGACCAATTAGCGGGCTACCTCACCACTCATAATCTCCTTTACGGGGAGCAGCATGGGTTCCTCTGGGGGGCATAGTGCCACTACTGCCCTCTTCAAATTCTTCAATTTTATCCATATTGCTCTTGACAAAGGGCACCTGGCAGGCGCGGTCTTCATTGACCTACTGAAGGCCTTCGACTTAGTCTCCCATCCCCTCCTCATATCCACCCTCTCGCAACTAGGTTTCTCCCAGGGCACCCTTGTCTGGTTCACTAACTACCTCACTTCCCAATTGCAGTGCATGAAAATTAACTGTACTCTCTCTAGCAGCTGCCAGGTTCGTTCGGGAGTCCCGGAGGGCTCTATCCTACGGCCACTGCTCTTCAGCTTATATCTGAATGTGCTTCCCAACACCTGGGCAGAAAAAATTCTCCTATATGCTCAGTCCTCTTCACATCCCACTCGGACCCTGTACACCTCCAAAGTGCCCTCCAAAACTTCTTTAGCCTGGCAGAACGCTGGTTTTTGGACCACAGGCTTGTGCTTAACCTGAAAAAGATGAAGACCATGTTCTTCTCGCACAACCAAAACAAATACAAAGACTTCCCCCTTCCTGTCTTTTCCAGTAATCTCCTCCCCCTCAAGCAAATCACTACCTATAAATACCTTGGCATAATCTTTGACACTGCCCTCTCCTTTCATGACCACAACCATACCCTCCACTCGACAGTCAGCTCTTGCATTGTCCTGCTATACCACCACAGGACCTGCCTCCCCTCTGAAGCCCTGAGGATGGCCATTACTTCCTCAGTCCTATCCCTCGTGGACTACAGACTCCTGGTTTATGGGGCGGAGGACAACATTACCCTCAACAAAATCAAGCTGTCACTAAACAAAGCCTGCCGGCTACTCACTGGGTCCGAATGGCTCATCCACACCTGCACTCTCTATGCTTTAGCCAGTGTTCTCAATTTTGATGAGTGGCTGCGCTACCAATACTGCTTCCTTGCCAAAAAAATTGCAGCAGGTTTGACCCACCCCCAGGTGTGACAGCAATTCTTGGCCCATCCCTCCTTTCTGTTGCCACCTGCAGCTCCTCCAAGCTCTTTCTACAGGTGCCCAGAGTCAGGTCATCCCTGGCTCAGAGGTCCTTTCTTTATAGAGCCCCTTCCTGGACAGAGTCCCTTCCTACATCCGTTATCGCCGAGCAAAGTATTGGGCCTTTCAAAGCAGCACTCCAGCACCATCTCCTCACCTCCCGCTGCTGTAATTGCTCATAGCTGGCTTGCCGGCTGTATGTTTCCACCTCTTTGGGGATCCCTCACCAAGGTCCCAGAGCTGCACTTTCTAAATGTTTAGGTTTATACAGTATGTCACAAGTACCTGTTATCCTGCATTACTTTTAATGAAAAACTTACCTACCTCCTTGTATAGGAGTTATATCTCTGTATATAATCCACTTTTGTAACATCCAGCATCTGTACTCTGGTAGAGGAATATTATATCGCTGTATGTTTCCACTGCTGTACCTTCCCAATGTTTGTATACTTGTTTTATGTAACATGACATGAAGCCTTTGTAAATGAGTCTCTGACTCAAAGGGTTGCAATTCTGATGTCATTAAATACATTAAATAAATTATTCCAAAAACATACTATAGAAAGAGAAACAAAGGGTTCTATTCCAGATACTTCTGGTCCCAAAATGGACAGGGGATCTGTGTCTTGTACTGAACCTTAGGCATCTCAGCTTCTACATAGAATACAAGAAGTTTCATATGGTATCTTTGCAGATGTGATTCCCCTTGTGCAAAAACAGGACTGACAGTGCACCCTAGACATGAAGGATACATACATCCATGTCAAATTTAGAGAAGCCCACAGGCAGAATCTGCATTTCATGCTGGAAGGGGAATTGAGAGTATTGCCCTTTTGCGTGTCTTCTGCACCATGGGTCTTTACCAAATGCTTGGCAGTAATAGCAGCATCCCTTTGCAGGGAAGGCCTGTATGTGTTCCTCTAGAGAGTGATTTTACTATAATGTGTGTCTTTGCACAAATTTTAATAGTTGACAGGGGACAGGCTACAAAACCCCAAGTACAGTCTGATAAAGCTTGTAAGTTGGTGCATGAGCAAATACACAGAAAGACAAGAGTATAAAAAGGTATATATACACAATGCAGTCACAATACAGATATATTACAAAATGGTGGTTAAAAACAAAACTTATGTGTGCGAAATGGTGGACAAAACAAAACTTATGTGCTGTATTTCCCCCAAATGATGTAGGCATTTCTTATAAATGCCATGTGTCATATTTGTCATAGCTCTTACTTATCATAGTTACACAGTGACCTATCAGAATGTGACAGCAGCTTGTTAAGGAAAAAGGGTACATATATGGTTATAAAGTATATTGCATTTCTTTGTAACTACCTGCTAAGATATTAATAGAATTTGAACCATATATCCTGTACTTGCTTAAGAGTAAGTATATTTTGTTAATGCTATAGTTTAAACTGCAATGCAGTTTTTATGTTTTATGTATAGTAGGAAAAAAGGCACAGTTAAGTGTGTGTATAGCAAAACCAGCTATGGTATATGTTAAGCCTACGTGCAGGTATGTCAATGGAAAATTTGCTAAAAGCAAACTGTCATTAGTTATACAATGCTGCCGTCTTGTAGGGATTTGCATTTATTTCATTTACTGCATTTATTTCAGCCACCAAATTTGCAAAATTGAGCTCATACTCGCCGCATTATGTACCACAGGAAATGCAGAGGTAAATTCTCCAATTACAAAGCTAATATACCAACATTGCCTTGTTTGGAGACAGTATATGCATCCTGTGTTTTTTCAATTGTATATAAGCTTTGTAAGTTCTGCCTAAAAACAGAACGGCTTTTTATTTTTGTAACTGAAGCTACAACCTTTGTACCAGCTTAAATGTTCTATCCTGACCAAGTAATGCTTCATGAAATCTCCTCCGTTCTCCGTGTGGTCTGTAAATATATATCTAGGTGGTTTAATAGAGAGTATAGAGGAGGGAGCCAGCCCCTCCTCGGAGATGCCATAGGGGTCTTCCCGTTACAGTTCCCCTGCCTGGATAGTGGCTTCTGAAGGGCAGCTCAAGGGAAGCTTTGCTACATACCCTGATGCAGACATGGAAATTGTTCGAGTTGGGGGTCACAGTGAATGTGCCAGTGTTGGTCATGACTCCCTGCCAAAGACTGCAGTACATGAAAGCAGTCTTGGATACAGAGAAGGGATGTGTTTTCCTGCTGCAGGACAGGTCAGTAAACTTGATTGCTCTAGCACAGCTGGTATACAGAAGTCACTGTGTCCCTGCAAGGACAGTGTTATGTCTTCAGGGTCTCATGGCTGTGGCCATTGTGACCGTGCCACTGGTAGGCTTACACATGAGGATACCACAGTGGATCCTCGGGGGTCCAGTGGATCAGCTGACAGATGAGCTGGACCAAATGGTCCTTGTCACATCCCCATTGATCAGACCATTACTATGGAGGATGGATCCCAATAATCTTTTACAGGGCATTCCATTCCTTGTTCCAACTCCTGTACAGATCCTTACCACGGATGCCTCAGGCTCCAGATGGGGTGCTCTTCGGCGCCCCACCAGACACAGGGATTATGGTCAACGGTGAAGGCCAAATTACATATCAATGTCCTGGAAATGAGGGCTGTATTGTACAGCCTCCAGGCATTTCAGTGGCATTTAAATTCTGGTCCTTCATTAATCCAGATGGACAAGGCCAATGTGATACATTACAGCAACAAACAAGGGGGCACACATTCCTATCCCCTATGCAGGGAAGCAATGAGAGTGTGGTACTGGGCTCTGTCTCACGGCCTACAGCTGTCAGCCGTGCATCTCTCATGTCTCCAAAATGTATTGGCAGACAGGCTAGGCAGGTCATAGTCCAGGATGCATGAACGGGAACTGCTGACCTCTGTGGTAAACAACCTCTTAGCAAGATGGGGTTTTCCAGAGTTGGACCTGTTTGTATCCCCACACAAAGCAAAACTGCCACATTTCTGCTCGCTTGCTCCATAGAAACATAGAAATTGATGGCAGATGAGGACCCCAAGGCCCATCCAGTCTGCCCATTTTTCCTATCTTATGAATGTGCCATAGGCCTTTACTCTGTCAATGGCCTATTTATTCATACTCATCTGTATTGCTCCCTTATGCCTATCCCATGCCTGTTTGAAGCCCTGCACTGTTTTCATATCCACCACTTCCTGAGGTAGGCCGTTCCATGCATCCACCACCCTTTCTGTGAAAAATAACTTCCTGACATTACCCCTTAATCAGCCTCCCTCTAATCTCATGCTATGTCTTCTTGTCCTGCAATTTTTCTTAAATTGAAACATGTTAGACACTTTCACCTTGTTAATGCCCTTAAGATGTTTGAATGTTTCGATCCTATCACCTCTCTCCCTCCTTTGCTCTAGGATATACCTATTGAACTCCATTAATCAGTCCTCATATGTTTTCTGATGCAGTCCCTGCACCATTTTGGTTGCCCTTCTTTGAACTGTCTCCATTTTGTTAATGTCCTTGTGCAGGTGCGGCCTCCAGTACTACACGCAGTATTCCAGATGGGGCCTAACCAGTGTCTTGTAAAGAGGGATTATTACCTCCCTCTTACGACTTGTGATAACCCTACTAATACACCCCAACATCCCTCTAGCCTTACCTACTGCTTTAGTGGTCTGCTTGGATGATTTCAGGTCATCTGTGATGATGATGCCCTAGTCTCTTTCTTCCCTTGTGATTGCCAGCAACTCCCCTCCCAACCTATTGGTAGCTTCAGGGTTTCTCTTCCCTAGGCAGACCTTACCCTCTAGTCCATCTGCAATGTCACTGATGAAGATATTGAAGAGGACTGGCCCCAGGACTGATCCCTGGTATACCCCACTTGTGACTTTCGTCTCTTCTGACTATACTAGATACCATCACTCTCTGTTTTCTGTCCGCCAGCCAGTTTACTACCCAGTTGACCAACTTCTGACCCACTCCGAGCCTATCCAGCTTATTAATCAATCTTCTATGTGGATCAGTATCAAAAGCTTTGCTGAAATCAAGGTAGGTGACATCGACTGCACCCCCTTGGTCCCACCACATAGAAACATAGAAGTTGATGGCAGATAAGGACCGCAAGGCCCATCCAGTCTGCCCATTTTTTCTACCTTATGAATGTGCCATAGGCCTTTACTCTGTCAATGGCCTATCTATTTATACTCATCTGTATTGCTCCCTTATGCCTATCCCATGCCTGTTTGAAGCCCTGCACTGTATTCATATCCATATCCACCACTTCCTGAGGTAGGCCATTCCATGCATCCACCACACTTTCTGTGAAGGGGGCACTCATTCCTATCCCCTATGCAGGGAAGCAATGAGAGTATGGTACTGGGCTCTGTCTCACAGCCACTCTGGTTACCCTAAAAAATCTGAGATCAGTTTGGCAGGACCTTCCTGTTGAAAACCCATGTTGTCTTGGAGCCTGTGCTCCTACGGATTCCAGGTGTTGCACTATCCTTTCCTTAAGGAGTGTCTCCATAATCTTGCCCACTACTGAGGTAAGACTGACTGGTCTGTAGTTCCCTGCCTCCTCCCTGCTTCAACTCTTGTGGAGCGGGATTGCATGAGCCCTTCTCCAGTCTTCTGGGAACTCTCCTGTGCTCAAAAACTCATAAACAGTTCTGCTAATGGCTCTGGTAGTTCCACCCTTAGCACCTTTAGTAGCCTGGGATGTATGCCATCAGATCCTATTGTCATGTCCACCCTGAGCTTAGCGAGCTCTTGTAGGACCCTTTCTTTTGCGAAGGGATGTGTGCACACACCTGCCCCCCCCCTCACTCATGTCCCTGGTGCTGAGCTGTGGGCCCTGCCCTACCTTCTCCTCAGTAAATACTGAGCGGAAGTGTCTATTTAGGGCAGATGCTTTTCCTTGGTCCTCCTCCACACACTCCCCCTGATCCCCTTTGATCTTGGCAATACCCCTCTGGACTTTCTTCTTCCACTAATGTATCTATAGAAAGTCTTGTCCCATTCTGTTACTGTTCATGATAGTGTTTCCTCAGTTTGGGCCTTTGCCTGCCTTACTACCTTGCCTGCTTCCCTTAGAGAAGTTTGGAATGCCTTCCTATCTTCATCCCGCTGCGATCCCTTATTTCCTGGAGGCCAACCTTTTGGCTCTGATCTTTTCTGCTCTGTTTTTGAGAATCAAAGTGGTTTCCTCCTTCGTTTGCTCTTGCATTTCTCCCTAATACAGTGGGATGTTGCTTCAAGTATTGCATCCTTAATGCTTGCCCACTTTGCCTGTACCCCCTCACCTGTATTTCTTCTTGCCAGGGTTAGCTTAACTCTGTTGGCTATCTTATCAAAGTTCGCTCCTCTGAAGTCCCATATTTTTGCCTTGGAATGGAATGATTTAGTTCTAGTGACCAAATTGAATCATACCATGTGATGGTCACTGGCCCCCAGGTGTTCTTCTACCTGGAGATCTGTGATCCTTTCCAGGGCCTGGAGTTTTCTGTCAAGATTCATTGTCCCTCAACTGGAAAGGGAAATTACTGTACACATTTCCCCAAATTTCTCTAATACAGAGAGTCGTACTCAAATTGAGGATGGAAGATGCTACCCTCATCCTCATAGCTCCATTATGGCCTCGCCAGATATGATTTCCACTCCTGCAAGAGCTGGCAGTGGAGCCTCCAGTACCTCTACCATTGTGTTGGGGTATGTTGTCACAGGACAAGGGGTCTCTGGTCCATCTGGACCTGAAGTCCCTACATCTGCATGCATGGCTCCTGAAAACATAGCCATGGTGCATTTTGGCGTGTCCCCTAAAATTGTTGATGCTCTGGTTGCAGCCAGAAAGCCTTCTACCAGACATACTTATTCCTTGAAGTGGTTCACTTTGTGGGCTGCTTCCAATGATTCAGACCCATTTACCTGTCCTGTAAATGCAGTGCTGGAATACTTGCTGTCCCTATCAGGCTCTTGTCCACGGTATTCCTCAATTAAGGTGCATTTGGCCGCTATATTAGCTTTCCATACCCTTATTGATGGGCATATGGTTGCACAACTGGAGGTGTCCTGTACTTTTCCAAGAGGTATTCTGCATATAATGCCTCCTATTCACAATCCAGTCCCTCCTTGGGACTTAAATTTTGTGTTTAAGAAAATGACATTGGCTCTGTCTAAGCCAGATGTGAGTTGTGGCTTATGTTTCAAGTCATGGAAAATGTTGTTTTTGGTTGCAATCACTTCTGCTGGAAGGATTTCAGAGTTTGAGTTGCAGGCCACCTTACTTGATTTTTCTCTAAGACAGAGTTTCTTTGCATACAAATCCTAATTTCTACCAGTGGTGGTATCTGACTTTACACTGAATCAAACACACCTTCCTGTTAACCACCCTGAGCATGCCTATCAGGGCGAGGCTTTGCTTCATGCTTTGGAAGTACATAGAATACTCTGATACTATGTGCATCGTACCACCAACTGCAGGAAGTCGTCTCAGGTTTTTGTTTTATTCACCCCTGGGAAAGAGGACGCCCCTGTATCTAATCAGTGCCTGTCCAAATGGTGGCCATTGTATTGCGTGGTGCTATAGGAAATATGGTAAGGAACTCCCTGGTGCAGTTTGTGGCCACTTCTGTTGCTTATTTCAGAATTGATTTTGTTGCTGACATTTGTGCTGCAGCCACATGGAGTACTGTCCACACCTTCACTAAACATTACAGTCTGGACACAGTCTCTCATAAATGAGCTGGCTTTGGGCTTGCTTTACTGTAAGACCCACTGTCTTGAAGGTTTATCAGACTGGACCAGTCTCCCAGTGACTTTTAGGACTGCTTGGAACTCATTCCAAAGGTGTGACCTAGTGGAAGAGATATCCTTGAACAAGATGGAACAGTTAGATACCATAGCAGTAGATCTTTGAGAGAATCTCTTCCATTAGGTCATGCCAGCCCTCCCTCTGTCTCCCTTGTGTTTCAGTGAGGGTTACATCAGATTCTGTGCATATCCTAATCCATGGCTGTTATACCCAGCACCATTTCTTGCCTTGCATGCTTGGTGCTGGTCTGATCTCCTGATTCCCCATGGTGGGAAGTCCTCAGAATCCAGTCTCTGGTGGGGAACTGAGGAGCAATGGGTCCGTCCACGTTTATTTAGGCATTGACTCATGACGTCATCGTGGGTGGCCCCCCAGCTAGCAAAGGTTTCCGTGAGGTCCTAGCACTGATGCGGGTATAGTTCCAAAGATGTGGCCTAATGGAATCAGATTTTTGGAGGGGGTGCAGAGGAGAGCTACCAGGTTGTTGAGTGGGTTGAGGGAAAAGCCCTATGAGGATAGGCTACAGATGCTCATTATGTAGTCTCTTGAGGAGAGAAAGGACAGGGGGATATGACTAAGACATTTAAATACTTGAAGGGCATTAATAGGGTAAGTCGTGAGGACCTGTTTAAAATTAGAAAGGATGGAATTACAAGAGGATATAGTCTAAAGTTGGAGAGGGGGAGGTTCAGAAGGGAGATGAGGCACTTCACTGAGGGGTGGTGACCGCATGGAATGCTCTGCCTGAGGAGCTGGTTTCGACAGCATTGGTGGGGGGATTTGGGGGGTGGGATTAATTTAAGGGCAGAATCCAAATGGGGAAGTGGAAATGGTAAAACAGCGGAATCAGTTGGTAAGGAAGGGGGTGTGAAGGATGGGGGGGGCAGCATCAGTGCACAACACTGACAGCTGCAAATTCAAGCAGACTTGATAGGCCGCTAGGCCTTTATCTGCTGGCTTCATCGTGTGTATGTATTCTCTTGAAGAGTTACTGTTACATTAAGTATGTAACTTGAGCAGTAACGACTGAAACTGGCGGTTGTTTCCTGGTGATTAACGACCAGGTGGGGGGTGGAGAGGGCCACCAACTGCAACGCAGTCATTAAGCCCGAGGAAAAGACTGCCAGTGAGGTCACTATTACTGTTGTAAGGCTAATTTAGCCTTCTAATAGCAAGATATTCCAAAAACTTACTTTTATTGTGGGTTTCTGTATTTGGAGCCAGTGGAGTGGGCCCATGACCCATCATTAGGTCAGAACAAGATTGTGTGTATGCGCTGCCACTGAGCTGCTGACAAATATAGTGCAGCTGCTACATTACCAGCTGTTGTGACTGGGAGTATCATGTCTGTACAGTTTACCAATTCAACTATTTAATGCAGGGTTTAACTTAAACAATAAATAAATAGATTGTAGTCTTTGCATCTCATTTTCTTTGAGTGTGTGTTTGTTTGTTTTTTTTGGTTACAGCTGGGGAGAAAGGGTTCTGCATCTTTAGTATCACCATGGCTGGATTGACATTGGGATTATATAAAACAAAAAAAAATCACTTTTGCTTTTTCACAGAGATTGCCACTTTTTAAAACCCATAGTTCATCCATTTAATTTGTTGTGTGCCATGCTGTCAGCTTGCACATTGGCTGACAGTCAACAGTCTGTGTGTGGTCCCGGCTGCACACTGTATTGCGGTGCATTGTGTGAGTCAGCTGCTCATGTCTAACTGCTGGATTGATCATTAACTGACCATTTATGATCGATCCAATGCCCAATCAGCAGGGCCGGCCTTAACCATTCTGGGCCGCTGTGCAGCCCCATGCCGGCCCCTACCACGCCATTCTCTGTTGGCCCCCCACATCCAACATTTACACCTACCTAACCCTCATGTCCTGTATTAATACAGCAGTACCAAGTCTACTAGTTTAACCAGCATCTTTTAATTAGTGTCATTGACTGCACTAAATTATTTGACTTACCTACTGGAAATGAATCTGACTGAACCTGGAGCAAGAACTTAAGTACGGTACTACTACTGTATTCATTTCTGTAAGGACAGGGGCATCATCATCACTGGACACTCACACCTCCTATACTCTTGATTTGCAAACAAGTTAAACAACTTAACTTTTCTGGAGGTGTGAATGAGAGAGAATAGAGAGGATTATCATAGGACACCAGTAAGGTTGCCACCTGTCAGTTTTTTTACCTGGTGATCAGGTTTTCATGGTCCCATCAGGAAATCCAGTTTTGCTCTGTGCTGGTCAGGTTTTTGAGACATTTTGAGTACTTGCATACTTTTGAAACAGATTTTGTCATATCATTCATTGTTTCAGCTACATGTCCAGGTTACAAACAAATTCTCTGTCAATATAGCCCTTTGTTTGTACTTTCAAGTATCTCAAGGGAATCCACAAAGTCCAAGAGGGTAGCATCTTTCAAAAAAAAAGGTGTGCAAGAACAAGGGGGCACAATTTGAAGATAGAAGGGGGGCGGCTCAGAGGTAATTTAAGGAAGTATTTTTTCACAGAGAGGGTTGTGGATGCATGGAACGGCCTTCCGGAGGAGGTTGTGGAGTCAAAAACAGTGGTGGAATTCAAGCATGCATGGGACAGTCATAAGGCAATTCTAGGGGTTGGGGGTAGGAAGAAGTAGGCTGCTGGTTAACTAGGATCTGCAGCTCATCCAATAGGTAGGGAAATGGGCAGACTGGGTGGGCCAAGCGGTCCTTATCTGCCGTCAAAATCTATGTTTCTATGAAAGCAGTTAACCTGGGAGGTGTAAAGTATGGCCATTAACACCATTAGCACTTACTTAACCTAATCTTTTCCACTGCAGCAAAACTGCCCCCACCTTTTGTAACAGTAACAGAACCACTTGTTTTCCACTTTCATTTTCTGGTAAACATTTTCATCTCTAGCAAAATTTAGGCATTGTTAAATGTTTTAATTTTTTTTTCCTCGAGAAAAAAGTATGGACCCCCAAGGTGCAGGGGCACAGTTTGCACCTGGCTAAGGCTGACCCTGCCAATCAGATGCTGCCATTACCTCATGAATATTTAATTAGCCTTATAATGTTCTTTAATCTTCTAGCTGAAATGTGTTCTTTAAATCTATATATAGTTTTTAACCCTGAAAAATCTAAAAAAGTATAGTTTTCTTAGCAATGACTTACTGCCTTTTCTGTTTTTGAGAGAACTTTGATGCATTGTATATATGATTTTTAGCTTCTGTTTGAATAAAGTATAAAAAAAAAGATGATAGTCTATTTCATGTTACATAGAAACATAGAATTTGTAGGCAGATAAGGACTGCTTGGCCTGCCTAGTCTCCCTTTTTTTTCCTTACCTATACTTTCACCCCAGACCCTACCTGATCTCTGGCTACCCCCCGCCCCCCATTTCCCAACTAAGACTCCCTTGTTCATATCCCATGCATACTTGAAGCTCACCATCGTCATACTTGAAGCCCACCATCGTTTTTGGTCTCACTACTTCTGCTGGAAGACTGTTCCAGGTATCCTCTACTCTTTCAGTGAAGAAGTACTTCCTCGCATCCCTCCTAAATTTTCCCCATTTCAACTTCATTGCATGTCCCCTTTTTCTTGTTCACCTTCTCTGAAAACTACTACCGTCCTGTACATGTACCTTATTCAACCCTGTGAGGTATTTATAGGTCTCTGATATATTCCCCCTCTCCCTTCTGTCTTCCAGGATATACATATTAAGATTCCTTTGTCTCTCACTCCTCATAGGTCTTCTAATGCAGCCCCTGCACCATTTTAGTTGCCCTCCTCTGGACAGCCTCCACCCTGTCCATGTCCTTCATGAGATGTGTCTGCAGAACTGGAGAAACTCTGGGTGGGGTCTCACCGACTATCCATAAAATAGCAACACCATCTCCTTCCTTCTGCTGGTGATACCCCTCCCTATGCACCCAGCATCTCACTGGCCCTGCCTACTGCCTTGTAGCACTGCCTTGCCATCTTAAGGTCATCATATATGATCACTCCTAGGTCTCTCTCCTGTTTGGTGACCATCAGTACCTCTCCCCCTGTAGTATACTCTGCCTCTGGGTTTTGTGCCCTAGGTACATGATTTTGCAGTTTTTCACATTGGAACCTAGCTGCCATACTCTTGACCACTCCTGGTTTTTCCAGGTCTCTGCACAGTCTCGTTTACCCTCTCTGGGACGTCCACCCTATTACATATTTTGATGTTATCTGCAAAGAGGCATACCTTCCCTTCCAGCTGTTCTGCAGTGTCACTTAAAAAGACATTAAAGAGGACTGGACCCAGCTCTGAGCCTTGAGGTATCCCACTGGTCACTGTCCCCTCCCTTGAGCGAAGTCCGCTTACCACCACCCTCTGTCGCCTATCCATCAACCAATTATATACTCAATTTACCGGTTTTAAGACCGACCCCAAACTTCCCAGTTTCCTAATAAGAATTCCATGTTGAGTGTTGAAGGCCTTGCTGAAGTCTAAGTAGGTATCCTAATGAATCATCTTTGTTTCCCTCCCCAGAGATATCCTTGGATGTTGATGCAGACCGTGACGGTGTTGTTGAAAAGAATAATCCTAAAAAGGTAACACTGTTGTTAATAACCACAAAAATGTTTGGGCCTAACAAATGAAATGTTCAACTAGAATAGATATTTGAACAACAGTTGAGCATGAAATATATTTTCATTTAAGTGAGTAAATTAATAGTTAAAATGTTGGCGTACCATTGATTATCTGAGTATTTTTTTTTTGAGGAAGCACACAATGGGTATTGCTGATTTTTACAAGTATTTATTAGACTAATAACCACATAAAAATCTTCCTGGCACCATTTTTTAAGCAAAATCAGACTGGTCTTCAGTAGCAATCGAGCTTTCAGTGCATCATTTACAAAATGCTGTCAATAATGGGGTTGATGATTAATGCATGTTTTTAACATACAGCACTAATGCTTTTGACTCACTGTGAACAATTGGAGATTAAAGCAGCAGTGTATAATAGCAGTGAACATTTTTAACTTTACATTTTTATTCTTTTTTTTTTGCCCCATATCTCTTGCCTTGTATGAACCCCTTCTTTCCCCAGCTGAAGTCTACTTTAGAACTTTTTTTCACTTTTGAAATAGTAAAAAGAACGCACCTTTTAATATGATTTGGATCAGGTTTTCATCATCATTCTGAGATGTTTTGTACACTGATTGTCCCATAAGGAGAGGGAGAAGTGTCTGCTGCACGCTAATTCATTGTAGTCGCATGAAAAGTGATGTTAAACAATGGGTGCTCAAATACAACAGAGAATATTGATAAAAACCTGGTGTGAGCCATATTAAAAGGAGTTCTCCTCTTGTTATTTCAGCTGTCTAAAAAAGAGTTAAAGCAGAATCAAAATGGAGAAAAAGGGTATCGTAAAAGTCAGGAGAGCTGCTTTAACAAGTAGCGGATTGATGATAATTTGCCATTGCTGTCAGTCACAGAATTGACTGCTGTCTGTGATCACTGAAATATTTAACAGACTGATGAAGATCTCAGGCCATTGACATCAGTCTCAGAAATGCACAACAGTTCATTACAACATGCAGACAGTCACCCTGTTTATTTCAGTGATGGATAATATGTGACCGCTGCTGTTAATCACAGAAACAAATAATGCATTGGTGGCAACCTAGCATTGGGTCAGCTGTCATGGAATTAATGGATCTGTGGATATTCTTGCCCATCCCCAAAATACAAGTGATAGCCTGTGCCATGGGGGGTCATCAACTGCGGAAATAATAGCAGGCTGATGAGAATCACAGAAATAAGTATCTGATTATTTACAACATGCAGATATAGTTGTCCATCCCAAGTTGAACACGTTACCATTCCATTTCTTGTTTCTGTGTTAAACCCCCTCCCAAAAATGACTGTTGTTTTAACAGAAGAACAAAGTAGGTGATTTGATACCTTTTTTTTTTTTTTTGTTCGAACAAGACATTTTTCAATAGATACTCTGTGGCTTACACAGAACCCTTCATCAAATGATGGCAGTTTCTACAACCAACTTGACTATTATGCAGTGGATAGTGCTACCTACTAGGGGTGGGTGAAAACATTACTTTGAATATTCAGCCTAATACGTGCAAGTTACATTTCTCCCATTATTGGATAACGCTGATCTAATGTATGGTTGATGCCATTCCTCCTGTTTACATAAACTGGATGTACTTTACCATTAGGCACTTGGATAAGTCTCCAGTCTGGTTCCAGCAGCACATCACTGAGTCCTATACGATGCTGTGGGATGGACATCATTAGCTACAAGGAGACTAAAAATTCTATACATGTGGGCCCATAAAGTAGCTACAAAAGACATACTGCATTACATCACAAATCTTTTTATTAAGTCCCACACCAACCACTCAATAAAGAAAAACAACTATATCCTCTTTGACATTCTGACGTTTGCTACCTAATATGGTAAAGCCTCGATAAGTAACGTTATTCCTACAATGTGGAACAGACTGTTCATTGCTTATTATATTTAAGGATTTCACGAGTTATGTATTCTCCAAACCTTTTCAAATATACTCATTCTTTTCCATTGTATCTTATTCATTCTGTTTTTAATGCTACATTGCTATATGCTATCCACATATCTGTCATTGCTGTTTATTACTGTCCCATGATTTATATTGTATGCCATCTTACCCAGGACCTCCTTGAAAATTAGCTTGCTCAATGGAGCCTTATCCATTTTAGGCTATCTGAAAATCTATCCACTAATAACACACACTCACCCGTACAGTTTGGGTTTAGAAAACAGCACTCTACAATCTTTTCCCTAATGTGGGTCACAGACACCATTTTAACTGCTATGGATCAGAGTCATATTAGTGCCACTATCGTCATTGACCTGGTTAAGGCTTTTGATCGTCTCCCACCTTCTACTGCTACACAAACTAAAATCTGCTGGTCTTGCAACACCTACTGTTAACTGGTTTAGCTCTTATCTACATGATAGGCAGCAATCTGTCCAATTAGGTGACATACTCTCGTCCCCTCTTCTCATCCTCACTGGGGTCCCCCAAGGCTCTATTTTAGGCCCCATCCTATTCTCCCTCTTCATAAATGACCTCCCCTCTGTCTGTAACTCCTCCCACATACACATGTATGCCGGCAATACTGTCATCTTCACCTCTGGCCCCTGTTCCATCAGTGTGCAATCCCCTCTCCAACAAGACTTCAACAGGGTGAAGGCGTGGTTTCAGTAGCACCAACTAAAACACAACACAAAAGAAACTGTTACCATGACCTTCAGCACCAGACAGAAAGTGGCTACCCTCCAGTCTACCCCTGTTTTCTTTACATTGGATGGTTACCCCTCCCCCCCCCAGAATGTCCCCGCTTTTAAATATCTAGGGGTATGGCTATACAGCAATTGGATTTCTCCACTAATACAGATGACATATGTTAAAAAAAACTCCGTCCAAAGCATGCAGTCTTCAACCGACACGGTCTCCTTCTCCCCACCTGACGGGAACTTGTAACAAAAATGATTCTACCTGTCATTGACTATGCTGACATGGTCTGTGGCACTGCCCCTGCCATGGCCCTTTCTACACTAGATACTCTTCTAAATTCTCTCTGTCACTTTGCCACCTCCTCCCCCCTTATTCACCACTGTCTTCTATATTCTACTCTCTCCCTATCACCACTATCCCGTAGGCGCATGGTTCACTCTGCATCCTTCATTGTAAAGTTCTGGTTTGGCACTCTTTCCCCCCACCTCCACCTCTCCTCCCATCTCTCACAAACTAACCCTTCAGCATACTCCCTTCGACACAGGGTTCCATGTACCTTTTCTCTTCCTGATCCCCACTCTGATGCAGGCTAGTCTGCTTTCTCCTACCATCTTCTCCTACTCTGGAACAAACTCCCTTCTGATCTCCACCTGTCCCCCCTCTGTCTCCTCATCAGGGAGCACAGAAAGACAAAGGGAGGGATAGTGAGGCTGAATAGAATGGACAGTGGGTGGGCAGAGACTGACAGTGAAAAAGCAGGGATACTGAATGAATATTTCTGCTTAGTATTCACAAAACAGGGGGTGCCTAATCCAATTAACAGAAGCACTCTGGATAGGGGGGTCAATCCCAGTCCTTTCACAGAAGAAAGGGTTCTGAAAGAACTCGTAAAACTGAAGGTGGAGAAAGCAATGGGGCCTGACATAATTCACCCCAGAATTCTAAAAGAATTAAGGGGAGAACTAATGAAACCACTGACTACCCTTTTTAACAAATCATGGGAGGATGGTGTGGTACCTCAGGACTGGAGGAAGGTGGATGTGATTCCCCTTCACAAAAGTGGGACCAAGACAGAGGCAGGAGACTACAGACCTGTCAGTTTGACCTCTGTGGTAGGGAAAGTGATGGAATCACTTCTGAATCAAAGAATTGTTAAGTACCTAGAGGCCAGTGGGGCACAGAACCCAAGGCAGCATGGGTTCACAGCGGGAAGGTCATGTCAGATGAATCTAATTGATTTCTATGACTGGGTGACCAAAGTAGTAGACCAGGGAGGGGCTGTGGACATGGCCTACCTAGACTTTAGCAAGCCATTTGACACAGTCCCACACAAAAATTAATAGTTAAATTATTCAGCCTGGGAGTGGGTCCCAGGGTGGTAGTCTGGTTAAAACATTGGCTGGACAACAGAACACAGAAGTAAATGGAGTCCACTCTGAAGAAAGAGGGGTTACTAGTGGGGTACTGCAGTGTTCAGTATTGGGTCCAGTACTTTTTAATGTCTTTATAAGTGACATTGCAGTGGGACTAGAAGGAAATGTATGTCTCTTTGCAGATGACGCAGAGATCTGCAACAGGGTTGATACACAAGGAGGTGTGGACAGGATGAGAAGGGACGTGGCAAGGTTGGAGGAATGGTCAGAAGTATGGCAGCTTGGATTCAATGCAAAGGAGTGCAAAATAATGCACCTGGGAAACAAAAACCCAGGGGAAGAGTACACAATTGGGAGGGGGGGGAGGTAGTAACAACAACAAAGATAGAAAGGGACTTGGGGGTAATCATATCAGATGACCTCAAGATTAGCAAGCAATATGAGAAGGCAGTAGTGAGGGCTTGGGGGATACTGGGATGTATAGGGAGAGGCATCGCCAGCAGGAAACAGGAAGTTGCTATCCCTCTGTACAAACAGTTGGTGAGACCCCATCTGGAGTACTGTGTCCAGTTCTAGAGACCCTATCTCCACAAGGACATAGACAGGATAGAGGCAGTTCTGAGGAGGGCAACTAAAATGGTGCAGGGTCTGCAAGAGACGCCATACGGGGAGAGACTAAAGGAGCTTAATATGTATACCCTTGAGGTAAGGAGGGAGAGGGGGGACAAGATAGAAACTTTTAAATACCTCAGTGGAATCAACAAAGTCCAAGACGGTAGCATCTTTTAGGAAAAGAGATATGCAAGAACAAGAGGACACAATTTGAAGATGGGGAGGGGGCGCGGTTCAGCAGCAATGTGAATACGAATTTTTTTCACAGAGAGGGTGGTGGATGCATGGAACCACATTCCTGAGGAGGCTATGGGGTCTAAAACTGTGGGAGAATTCAAGAATGCATGGGACAGACATAAGGCAATTTTTGTGAGGGGTAGGAAGAAATGGGCTGTTGGTTAACTAGGATCTGCAGCTTATCCTGTAGGTAGGGAAATGGGCAGACTAGGTGGGACAAGCGGTCCTTATCTGCCGTCAGTCTGTTTCTATGTCCCTCTTTCAACAGACTCCTCAGACTTCTCCCATCCCCACAGTGTTCACACTCCTCCTCCTCTCTACGGCCAACTTAAGCCCATCCACCAGGCTGTCACTGCAGCCACCACCCAAGGTTTCTCCTGGTTTACTCCAATTGCTCTGCCGACTTTTCCACGCTATTACAATGTGTTTGCGAACACTGCTCCTGGTTTTTAATATGTTCTTAGCTACTTATTTCTATTTATTGTTCCTGTCCTAATCTGCTGCTATGATACTTGCATTCGTCTATGTATCTTATAGGTTTTGTATATTGTGTATATTTCTATTGATTATGTTACTGTACTTCCGTGCTCCCCTACCCCGGGTCACATCTAGAAATGAGCTCCGTCTCAGTAGACATTTTCCCGGTTACCAAATTTTAAATAAAAATCCTGGAGAAATGAACTAAAACTAAATTATTTTTTGTATTTGGAGCCCTAAATATTTGGGTACTCGTGTTTGTTATTCATCTGTTTGTATGGGGGATGATAAAACCACTAACAATGCCTTATTCCCCCAGTCCTGATGGCCAGGGCTAATCTGCTGGTAACTGTCACTGTCCTTTTCCAGTCATTTCCTACCCTCCTCCTCCTCCTTTCCCACTGCTCCAGAGAAGGTGTCTGAGAGTTAAATATTACTATGCCAGGAGCTGACAACATCTATGCAAACTTAACCCCTTCAGTTCAGGTCACTCGTAATACCTGCTTTATTGGGGGGGCGCTAGTGGCAAGCAATCCAGATTCTGTACATTTCCAGGCTGCTCATTCAGTACCCCCTCCTGCTGTGTCTACTCAGGCCAGTTTGCTTCTTCTCCTGGGCCCGTTGTACTGTACCAGACTACCAGCAATGGTAATGTAAATGACAAGACAGCGTCTTGTATGCAAATGAAGAGCTGGCATGCGATCATGAGGGAGGGGCTGGACAGTAGCCTCATAGTGATGCTGTACAGCCTGATAGACTGTTTTGCATCACAGTGACACTACTGCCCCACCCCTCCCTCAAGATCAGGCGCCCATTCCTTGCTTACATATGAGATGCTTTCACATTGTTTCCAGCACCACTGCCGGTACAGTACGCCGGGCCCAGGAGATGAAACAAACTGGCCTGGGTGATAGATATGGCTGGGGAAGGGGGACTGACTGACCAGCATGGAAATGTACAGAATCTGGATTGCTTGCCACTGTCTCTCCCCCGAGCCCAATAAAGCAGGTACTATGAGTGACTTGAACTGAAAAAGAACAGGCTGGCTGGTTGGGCAAGGGTGATGGTTAAGCTTCCAAAGACATTATCGGCTCCTGGCATAGTGCCAGGAGCCAACAATTAAAAATATTTAACTCAAATACCTTCTGTGGAGCATCAAGAAAGGGGGAAGTGGGTGGGGGGAAAACATTTGAAACTTGTTTTTTTTTTTTTCTGAATGTTGAATACCATGAATAATTGGGCCTATTATTTGCTTTTGTTTCTGAATAACGAATAGGCCATTATTCATAGTATTTGTGAAGTACTGTTCATTATTCGCACACCCCTACTACCTTTCCTGACAGGAACCCAGATAAACCATCTTAGGGTAGCTGGTTCATTCCATTGGGGTGTCAAACAGATGAGGCATACTGATGAGTCCTGGTAGAACGAAACACATGTCTTTGTCTTCTGTTGGCACCCTTTGCAAACTGTGTAAGAGACCTTTCGGCACCATGCACTTCTGCTTAAAGTTGAACCAGCATAATATTCTGTGGTGATTTGCATATGCAGCCCATGATGCTTTGCATTGTGGGGGCATGTGTGATTTTGTATTTCTTTAAATGACAGAAAGTTTTTTTTTTTTTTTGTCAACTCTATTTGTCCTCCTTACTCACTGGCCCCTTAGGATATCTCTCAGGTGTGGACGCTGGGATCCGGCATTTTTCCCGCTTAGCCATGTACCTCCTGCTGAATCTCTATTCCAGGATCTCCCCCACCCCATCCCCAACCTAACTGACCCCCCAGCTCTGAGTTCCCCGAGGTGGGACTGGTAACTTCTCTGGCTCTCTCTCTCTATAATCTAGACGGCGGCCAGAGTGAGGTTGGGAGAATTGGAGGTCGGCAGGAATGAGCTGGTGTTGAGCATGGGTGCCGTCTTCGGGTCTTGCCATCGCCATTCTGTGTGCCAAGGCATTTCCCTTTGTTCCAGAGATTCCCGGGGGCACGAACATGTAATGACATCCAGTGCACGATGGGTGCACTCCCATACCCATATGCAGGTTATCTGCCATTGCCGCCATACCCCAACTACGTGCCCCATCTTCTGCACTGCACCCAGTCTCCACTGGGAGTTGCTGGAGCCACGGTAAGCACTGCTCTCCATCCCCAGGAAAGGAGAGCAGTCCATTGGATGCTTGATCCTCTCCTCCCCTGCTAACCGCTGGTGACCTGAGTCTGTTCCCAAACCCCGGTCACCGGTGTGGCATCCAGTGCCTCAACCCTCAGTGCCTCTGGGCCGGCTGTGACAGGAAGTTTGAGATATTAGAAGTACCTCTGTCATGTGATGTAGCAAAAGACACAGGAGTAGTGGAAATGGTGGTAGTGGTGGGGTGCTATCCTCCCAGAAGCCCATGGTGACCACCATTTACTGTAGTCTACTGTGCACACAACACCCACCACCCTAAAGCACCCCCTAAATTTATCCCTCTCCAGTTATTAAGGTCGCTGAATTCATCATCCCTCCGTGCCAACCTTTTGGCCACTGACTGGTCTCCAGCAGACTCCAACATCATTTCTGTCCTCAAGTACTTCCAGTTACAATTTATTGCTGTTTCAGACCACCATGCCCCTCTTTGAGAACCAGAGTCCTAGGTTGCCACCTCCTATGGATCTCCACAGAGCTGCTGGCTTGTCTTTGAGCCAGAGATCTAGCCTGGTAGTCCCACAAGATCAGTGGCCCTGACTAATTATAAGACACTTTGTAATGCCTGTACCAAAGCCACTAGGCTTGCAAAAACTGAATATTTTGGATTCTCACTCTAGAACAACCTCAATCAGCCCTCAGTGTTCTGGGAGGTCATCCACACCCTCTTCTTCCCTCCATCCTAGTCCTTCCTTCTTCCATCCTCAAGGTTAGCAACTCTGATGTCTCAGACTCTGCAGCCATTTCTTCTTCCTTCAACTCATTCATGACTTGTGCCCAATTCCTCATCCTCTTCCCCCCCCCGCACTCCTCCCTCCTCTCTTGCACTTTTTTTTCCCACTACTCCTTTTGCCTCCCTCAAGGCCCTCCTAGCGCTTAATCCCCCACAAGGATGTGAACCCAGATGGTCTAGACCACAAGTTTCTTCATCTCTCTGCTCCTGCTATGACCAGCTCTGTTAACCACTTCCTCAACCCCTCTTCCTTGGCCACAGTCTCCGACACCTGAATACAGGCTACTGTTATCCCCCTCCCTAAAGGAAGTGAGCCTTCCTTTCCTGGTAGCTACCAACTGATCTCGCGCCCTCCCACGCTGGCTAAGCTCCAGAAACATCTTGTTCTCTCACAGCTTTCCCTGTTCCTGGACTCCTCTTTCACTCCCTTCTGGTATGGTTTCAGGAAGTCTCACTCCACATCCACCTCCCTCCTCCAGCTCACTGACTTCATCCTTACTGGTATGGACCAGGACCTGATCAGCTCTGTCATCTTTGATGATTTGGCCAAAGCCTTTGACACTGTTACTCACCCTCTCCTCCTGTACAAGCTTAAGGCAGCAGTGCTCCCTGCCTCCTCAGTCAGTTGGCTCATCTCCTACTGTACATTGAGGGCAGGTCTCAAGCTGTCCCTAGCAGTGACACTCTGCCCCCCCCCCCCCGTGTTCAGGCTTGCCCCAAGGTTCCATCCTGTGCCCCTTTCCTTTTTTATCTTCCTGAATGACTTCCCTGTTGTCGGTTCCCTGTGGCGATCCGCATGTATGCATATGACACTGTGCTCCTTGCCTCCAGCCTCTGCCCCAACCCCACTGCACAGATCCAGCTGGACTTTGACAACATCTAGCACTGGCTCTGGACAATCAAACTGTCCCTCAACACCAGGAAGATGATGACCTTTGGTTCCCAGCAGAGGATCTCCAGGCTACCCTCTCCTTCCATACCCTCGATGGTACTGTAATTGAGGTACCTCCTCCTTTACCCTGGAGTCTGACTGGACTGTAATCTCAGTCTTTTGACACACATAGATGCCATTCACCACAAGCTCCATCCCATCGAGAGGGCTGACAAGATCGTAAAACTACTTGCCCTTCGGGCCCTGGCTTTAAGATCTGGTTATGCTCTCAGTGGGTTTATTTCCTTATATACTGGACCATGCTTATCATTTATTCAATATGTATGTATGGATGGATGTGTATTCATGTATGTGTGTGCTTCTGCAGTATTCTCTATGTATACACTGAAGAGGACTGACTCCAGTACAGAGCCCTTTGGTGCGCTGGTGGTTACTCTCCAATCATTAGAGTAAGTGCCGTTGACTACCATCCTCTATCTCCTATCCATTAACCAGTTTCTAATCTAATTCACCGCTTTGGATCCCACCCCAGGCATACGCATGGCATTTAGGCAAAACCTGTAAAAATACCGATGGGCATCGGAGATACAGAGATTAGTATATTTCAGTACATAAGGGCAACAGTATGGCAGAGGTAGTGGAGCACCATCCTCTTGTGTTAGTACGTGCGCGATCGGACCAGGTGGAGAGTGCCATGTTTCAAAATGCCGACTGCACTAGGGCTTAACAACATTGTACGAGTGTTAAGGTAACTAAGCCTTTTATTTTATATGGTGCCTGCAGGGGGGTTCGGAGGAGTGAAGCCCTGATCTGTGCAGTGGTCGGGGCTTCAAACATGCCAGTAGATATCTTTTAAAGATCTCCTGACACAGTTGAGACAACTTTGAAAAAAATTAACATTTAGGTATAAATATTGCGTATATTTCCTATTTTATTCTGTAATTCTCCCTTATTTCCTTATTACTAAAGGTATTTGCATCAATACAGTTATCTCTGCCCTTTCAGAGATGGCTGTCTGCCTACATCTCACATCAAAATTCTGTTTTAACATCAAAATATGTTGCTGTGGAGATAAATATGATGTCATAAACGAGGGAGTGTGATGGCATGTGTAGAGAAGCACCCCAGAGTAAATATAATCTAGGGGACAGGGATCTTGTTTTCATGGAACTGTACTCAGTAATAAAGACAATGGGGAATTAAATACTAAAAATGCTGTATATGAAGTAATAAAGAAAATGGGATGGAGCTGAATATAAATCTAACTTTATTCAATGTTTTCCTTATGCTGTCAGGGGCTCTTTAAAGGATGCTTCTCTGGCTGCCTGGTGCAAACCTAATACTTTGCCTAGGTGCTCAGAAAGTCTGAAAAACTTTACCCTTCTCCATCTGTTAAGCCTTATGACCTCCCTGCCTCCAGTTAAGGAATCCAGGAGGCTAGACGTCATGGTCAAAAGGACTTATGCCTCTACATCCTTAGGCCTCAAAATAGCTAGCTGCCAGGCTTACATGATTAATTATCAAAATAGTCTATGGTAGTCTGCCGTGACTACTATACAGTCACTGCCTGATGGACCTGCCAAGGCTGATTTGTTTAAGGCTGCTTCAGCTGGTATGCATGTGGGAAAGCATCTATTGTTCTCTACATATGATGCCTCCAACACTTCTGCCAGTACTATTGACTCCTGTGTTTGCATGCAGAGATATCCCTGGCTGCATGTAGTTGTTTTTTCACTGATGTGCTGCAGTCCATCCAGTGCCCCTTTTGGAGGGACCAGACTGTTTGGGAGTGATGTTGAAAATGCACTGCATGAACTTCTGTCCTCCAGGATGACTTTAAGGTCACTTAAGTCACTGACCCCAGCCCTCTGGGGGGAACACAGGGGTTCTTTTTGGAGGTCTGCAGCTCTTGGTGGCAGTGCCTCCTTTCAGCAGCCCTGTGTACATAGTGGAGGCCCCCTCCCAGGTCCCCTTCACCCTGGTGTCCATGTTAAGGCACACAGATATCCGTTCCAGCAACCTTGTCACCTCCTGTGTCGTCTTCCAGCCCCCAAACCTTGCTGCTGCCTCTGAGTGTGCAGGTGGAGGGCAGGGTCTCCCTTCATCTTCAGAAATGGAGTGGGATTACAGATGAGTGGGTTCTGGAAATAGAGGAAAAGGGGCATCCTCTGGAGCTGCTGCCCACCTCTGCAGTGTATCCACCTCTCCCTTGTCATTACCCTCTGAGACACATGTCCCTTCTGCTGATAGAGGTTCAAGAGCTCATATAAAAATGTGCTATAGCACCAGTCCTTCCTCAAGAGAGAAGCAAGGGATTCTACTCCAGCTATTTCCTGGTCCCAAAATGGACAGGAGATCTGAGTCCTTTATTGGACCTCTGAGACTTAAACTTATTCACTGAATACAAAATGTTTTGCATGGCATCTCTTCAGGCTGTGATTCCCTTGTTGCATGGAAACATAGACGCACAGAATTTGCTGGCAGATAAGGACTGCTTGGCTCATCTACTCTGCCCACTTTTCCCAGCCTATAGTATCACCGCAGATCCTACTTGATCTCCAGCCCAATCACACACCCTCCCCACTTCACTTTCTCTATGATTCCCTTATGCCTGTCCCATACATTCTTGAACACCACCACTGTTTTCGCTCCCACTACCTCTGCTGGAAGATTGTTCCAGAAATTCACCTCTCTTTCTGTGAAGAAGTATTTCCTCACACCTCTTCTGAATCTACTCCCCTCCAGCTTATCATGGCCCCTTGTCCCTGAGCACCTTTTTTTTTTTTTAAATACTTGTCTTGTACCTTGTTTACCTCTGTAAAGTATTTAAAGATCTGTTGTCATATCCCCGCTCTCCCCCGCTCTCTTCCAGGGTGTACATATTTACGTCCTTTAATCTCTCCTCATAAGGCTTCTGATGCAGACCATGCACCATTTTAGTTGGCATCCTATGGACCGCTTCCACGCTGTCTGTTCTTTCTGAGATGTGGTCCCCAGAACTGGACAAAGTACTCTAGGAGGGATCTTAACGATCTGTACAGCAGCACCACCACCTCCCTTTCTGCCGGTAATACCCCTCCCTATGCACCACAGCATCCCACTTGCCCTCCCGACTGCCTTGTTGCACTGCCTAGCCACCTTTAGGTCATCCGATATGATCACCCCCAGCTCTCTTTCCTGCTTGGTGCTTATTAGTACCACCCCTCCCATTTTATTCTGTGCCCCTGGGTTTCTGTGTCCCAATTGTGTTGTTTTGCACTTTTTCGCATTGAAACCCACCTGCCATATCTTTGACCACTCCTTGAGTTTTCTCAGGTCGCTGCTTATCTTTTCCACTCCCCCACCCTCCCCTTTTCCCTGGAGTGTCCACCCTATTTCAGAATTTTGCATCATCTGCAAAGAGGCAGATCTTCCCTTACACCTCCTCTGCAATGTCACGTATAAAGATGTTAAAGAGGACTGGCCCCAACACTGATCTCTGAGGCACCCCACTCTGGTCACCCTTCCTCCCTTCCTTGGAATGAACTCCGTTTACCACCACCCTGTGCCGACTATACCATAACCAATTTCTTGCTCAGTTTATCAATCACCTTTGGACCCACTCCAAAGCTACCCAGCTTGCTTACTAGTTTCCTATGTGGAATGGTGTTGAATGCCTTGCTGAAATGTAGGTAAGTTAAGTCCACCACTCTGCCCTGATCTAGTTCCTTGATTACCCACTCAAAAGAACTCTATCAGATTTGTTTGACATGACCTGTCCCTGTGAATCCATGGTACCTCGGATCTTGTAACCCACTGGATTCAAGATATTCCACAATCCTTTCTTTCAGCAGTGATTTCATTAATTTCCCCCCCACCGAAGTCGGGCTGACTGGCCTATATTTGTTAGCCTCTTCCCTGCTACAACTTTTGTAAAGTTGGGCTACATCTGCCCTCCTCCAGTCTTCTGGCTGTACTGCTGTTTCCAATGAACTGTTAAATAGGTCTGTCGGAGGTGCAGCCAGTACCTCCTTGAGCTCCTTCAATACCTTTGAGTGGACCCCGTCTGTCCCCATTGCTTTGTCCACTTTCAGATTTCTGAGTCTGTTCAGGATTCTGTCCTCCGAAAATGGACTAGTCTGCAACTCTGCACCTCCCTCCAGTGCTCCGGTACATTTTACCCTAGGGGGGGTGGCACTATATGTGAAGGAAGGACTGAAGTGTGTAAGGGAGGAAGGGGAGGAGGGTAGTACGGAGTCACTTTGGATGCAGATCCAGGATTCCAAGAATAGGATTCTTAGAATGGGAGTGGTGTACAGGCCACCATCTCAGACAGAGGAGTTAGACAGGGAACTAGCGGGACAGATCAGGAGGACCTGCGAAAAGGGTAGTGTGGTGATTGTGGGGGACTTCAACATGCCAGGAGTGGACTGGAGCACCCCAACAACCAGGAACAGAAGGGAGCAGGTACTGCTGGATGCCTTCCAGGACAGCTTCCTGCTGCAAATGGTCAGTGAACCAACCAGGTTAGGGAATACCCTTGACCTTGTGCTGGCAAATGGGGACTTTGTGAGAGAACTTATAGTGGAGGAACCGCTGTCAGGAGTGACCACCACTCAGTATGGCTCACATTGGATATGGGCAAGGAAGGAGGGAATCTGGCACAATAGTGCTGGACTTCAGGAGGCCGACTTTGGGAGGATGGGGAAGTGGTAAAAGGGTACCTGGCCAGAATTCAAGCTAGTATGGACACTAACCAGAGGTGGGAGCTCATAAAGCTGGGGATAGTGGAGGCAACCAAAACCTGCTGCAAAGCCTAGAGCAAGAAGGCTAGGGCTAAGAAACCAATCTGGTTGAGCAAGGAGGTCATGGAAAAGGTAAGGAGGAAAAGAGCTGCCTTTAGGAAGTACAAGAAAACAGGGAGGAGGGAGGAGTACTTGACAGAATCGAAGGAGGTGACAAGGGCAGTAAGGGGAGCCAAAGCATTTACGGAACTCAGGCTGGCACAAGGCATTAAGAAGGGGGAGAAGGACTTCTTTAAGTACATCAGGGAGAAAAGGAGCTGTAAGGACCACATAGTAAGGATTAGGAAGGAGGGGGGTTGGGTGGAAGCAGGGTGCGATAAGGCGGAAGCACTAAATGAGTACTTCTGCTCAGTATTTACTAAAGAGAAGAGGGGGGTGACACCCAAAGTGGGAGAAATGGCAGAAGCAGGGTGGGAAGTGGTGACAGATGGGGAAATCATGGAGAGCAGAGTTTGAGAGGGTTTGAAGGCACTGAGGGTGGACAAGGTGCCAGGCCCAGATGGCATCCACCCCAGGGTACTGAAGGAGCTGGCAGAGGTCCTTGCAGGACCTTTGGCAGACCTATTTAATGCCTCACTACATTCGGGTGTGTACCTCAGGACTGGAGGATGGCTCATGTGGTGCCCCTCCACAAGAGTGGCCCCAAGGATGAACCGGGAAACTACAGACCAGTGAGCCTCACATCCATCGTGGGTAAGCTAATGGAGACCATCCTGAAGGAGAGGCTGGTGGCCCTCCTAGAGGCCAAAAGACTACAGGACAGCAGACAGCATGGCTTCATATGTGGCAGATCCTGCCAAACCAACCTGGTCGAGTTCTATGACTGAGTAACTAGGCAACTGGACAGGGGCCATGCAGTGGATGTCCTGTATCTGGACTTCAGTAAGGCATTCGACTCAGTGTCACATGGAAGGCTGGGAAGGAAGTTAGTAGGCACAGGGGCGGGTGCAAAGCTGGTGAGATGGGTAGGAAACTGGCTGCAGGGAAGGCAACAGAGGGTGGTGGTGGGTGGGGAGCTCTCACACCCAAGGGCAGTGACGGGTGGTGTTCCACAGGGCTCAGTGTTGGGACCAGTGTTGTTTGGGATATTCATTGCAGACATATCATGGGACATCAAGAGCAAGATCAGTCTGTTTGCTGATGATACCAAGGTAGGTGCGGTGGTGGATGACCTAGGGGATGGCAGGGTTGCAGGATGATCTGGCAAAGCTTGAAACCTGGTCAGACACCTGACAACTGGCTTTAATGCCAAAAGTGCAAGGTGCTACATTTTGGGATGAAGAACCCAAGGAGGAGTTACCAACTTGGGGAGTGCAGCTAGCCCAGACAGAGGAGGAGAAGGATCTGGGTGTGCTCATTACAGGGTCAATGAACAACTCGGCACAATGTAGGAAGGCAACTGCAAAGGCCAACAAAATGCTGGGTTGTATTGCAAGGGGTATATCCTCGAGGAGGGAGGAGGCGATTCTGCCACTGTATAGGTCATTAGTTAGACCACACCTGGAGTACTGCGTGCAGTACTGGCGTCCGTATCTGAAGAGGGACATTAAGTTACTAGAGGCAGTGGCGGCTCTACACCAGGGCCCGTGCCCCGGTAAAAAAATGCTGTGCCCCAGTTGGTGCCCTATATGGTGCAGAACCTCCCCCATTGTAACAATATATCAGTGCCCTGGCTGCCATCTGTTGTGCCCCAGCTGTGCCCTGGTAACCATTTGTGGCTAGAGCCGCTACTGACTGGAGGGGGTGCAGCGCAGAGCAACAAAGATGATCAAGGGGCTGGGGGACTTATCATACGAGAGGAGGTTGAAGGAGTTGAACATGTACTCACTGGAGGAGAGGAGAGACAGGGGTGACATGATTGAAACCTTTAAATACATGAAAGGAATAAACAAGACAAGTACAGAGGGGCTGTTCAAAGTAAGGGAGGGGAGGGACACCAGGGGCCATGATATGAGACTGGAGCGAGGAAGGTTCAGGAGGGAGATGAGGAGACACTTTTTTACAGAGAGGGTGGTGGCTGGGTGGAATGCGTTACCTCCTGAAGTGGTATGCAGTAGAACAGTGGACTGCTTCAAACGAGGATGGGACAGGACAAGGGGGAGGGTTAATGAAGGGGAAGGGTGGAAGGGAGGGGCAACTGCAGAATAAGGGGTGCTAGCTGCACATTCGAGCAGACTTGATAGACCTCTAGGCCTTTATCTGCTGGCAAATTTCGTATGTTCGTATTTTGGTGGCGCCCCTCTGTCTCTTTCCTTTGTGAAAACTGAACAAATATTTTGTTCAGGATGTCTGCCTTTTCCTGCTTCCCCTCTGCAGAGCCCCAACCCCCTCTTAACCTTAAAATCCCACCCTGGTCTTTCTTTTTTTGCTTATTTACCTAAAAGGTGTCTTGTCCCTTTCTGTTACTGACTTGACTATTTTCTCTTCAGTTTGTGCCTTTGCAGTCCTTACTGCTCTCCCTGCTTCCCTCTTTTTTTCCCCAATACACCTCCCTGTCCTCCTTCCTTTGCACTTCCTTGCGCCTTCTGGGCACTACCCTCTTAGTTTTACCTTTTCTGACACCTCTTCCAAGAACCATAGTGGTCTCTCTTTTGTTCCTCTTTCTTTTGCTCGCTTGCTTGATGTAGAGGTTTGTTGTCTTCAGTGTGGGCCTTTTTTAGTTTCTCCCACTGTTCCTCCATATCGACCAGTTCATCTTCCCCTGCCAGATCGTCCCTGAGGCATTCACATATCTTTTTAAAATCTGCCCTCATGAAGTCCAGGACCCTCGCCTTTGTGTGGTTCAGTTCTGTAGCTGTCGTTCTGTTGAACCACACTGTATGGCAATTGCTCATCCCCAGGTGCGCTGCCCCCCCTCCACACAGACACACACACACACTGATGTCTGCAACACTGTCCCTGTTGGTGAGTGCCAGGTCCAGTACTGCCCCATCACAAGCGGATTCACTGACTAGTTACCCAAAGAATGCTCCCAGAAGGGAGTCCAAGATTTCCCTGCGTCTAGCTGAAGTCACAGCTGGGATGCTCCAGTCTACATTTGGCAGATTGACGTCCCCCACCAACAGCATCTCCCCCTTTTCTGCCATCTTGCCTGTGACTTCCATCCCATCAGTACCTTATCTAACTACTTCCCCTGTGTTGGAGGTCTGTAGATCACATGATTGTGAACAGAGGCTCTATTCCCCAGCTGTAGGGTTATCCACAGTATCTTTCCCCCACCTGTGTTCCCTCTATCTCCATTGCTCTATTGCCATCCCTCACATAAAATACCACACCCCCTCCTTTCCTTCCTAAACAGAGTGTAGCCTCAAGTCATATGGCCATGTCCCAGTCATCATTTTAAGTGCACTATGACTCGGCGATGGCCCCAGAATCCAGGTCAGCCTCCACCATTGTGGCCTCTAGGTCTGGAATCTTATTTCCTAGACTTCTAGCATTCTCACACATGGCTTTACAGGTTTTTTTTTTTTTGTTTTGGTTTTTACCACTCCTACCTCTATTTTCCATTTTGCTTTCCCTCCTTCCACCCTCACTTTTTAACGCACTCACTCCCACCCCCTTCCTTCTTTTCTTCCATCCTGCTTTCTGTATTAATTTGCATCCCAGGGGATTCCACTTCTCTCGTGTTTTCTCTACTTTCTACTTCAGCTTGTGCGGGGGAGTTTCTGTATCCCTGAGCTCTTCCACCACCCTCTTGACTAGTTTTAAATGTTCACCAAAGTAACATTTAAACCATCCATCTACAACTGTAGTTCTCCTCCTGAATGGATGCAGGCTATCACCCCTGTATAGGCCCTTCACCTCCCAGATGGGTCCCCAGCCCCCAATGTATCTGAACCCCACTTCTGCACCATTCCTTCAGCTGTGAGTTGAAGCTTCTGGTGCGGAGATCCCTCTCTTCCATAGACAGGCAGCACCTCAGTGAAAGCCTCTGAATGTGCTACCTAAGACCCCTCCCCAGCTCCCTAAACTCCTCCTGCACTATCCCAGCCCTGTCCTTAGCCAGGTTATTAGTCCCCAAGTGGACAATGACATCCAGCTCTGCCTCCCATCCTGCTGCCCTAGAAATCTTTAGGATCTGCTTCCCATCCCTCCAGGCCATGGCACAGTGTAGCCACTTGGCATCCTCCTCCCTTTCCTATTCCCGAATCTGTCCTCACAATTGAGTCCCCCACTAGAAGTTGCTTCCTCCCCCTCTAGGTTTTCATCCACCCTCCTTGGAGTCTACACTGCAGAAGACCTCCCCGACCTCTACCACAGGTGTCTCTGGCGGTTCTGCCTCACCAGAGCAGAGTAGGAATTGCATAGAGGTAGTGGTTGAGGAATGTGCCTTTTACACACCACATTCCAGTCATTCCTTCTCCTTGACGTCCTGTGAAGGAACGGTGGCAGACTTGGTGGCCCTTGAGTTGGGGAAGAGGTCACCCGAATCCTAGCCAATACAGCCTGGAGTCTGGCGACCTCTACCTTCAACCCAGAAAGGTGCGTGCAGATGGGACAGCATCATAGTCTTCAAAAGGTCTCTCAGAAAACTGCCACCCCACTGCACTGCACCACTACCAGCATTCCCAACTTCTGTTCTCCCTGGAAATATTTTTGGACCCTTACCCCAATAAGGTGTTTCTGTTTGTGTTCACCTGTGCCTTGTGTAAGTCTCTTCATACTCCTACCCTAGATAGGATGTTGCTCCTACTCCCAGTCTTGGCCTACCTTTTACCTTCTGCCCTTCCCAGCAGTGACTGTTACACAGTAGTGAACAGGACAGTGCTTTACCTCAGTCGACCAGCAGAGTACCCCACTTCCCTGCATCCTTCTGCTCATCCCTGTAGATGCCCAAGATGCAGTCACCTGTTCCACTCACTCGCTGGGAGACGAACACGCTAGATATGTTCAGTGTTGGGAAAGTTACTTTTTCTATTACTTTTGGAAACTTGTTCCAGAAAGCTCTGTGCAATCATTAGCAAGGATGGAGAAATACTAGAAAAAGTAATACACCTTACAGTTACAATTACTTATGTCTTTTTATACAAATGAAATACGTAACTGTAACTGATTACATTTATTTGAAAGTAACTAGTAACTAACCTATTACTTTCAAAAAATGTAATCTGTTATAGTTATTTGTTTTTGTATAGAAAGAAATAAGTAACTATAATTGTAAGGTATATTACATTTTCTGGTACTTCTCCATCCTTGCTAGTGACTGCACAGAGCTTCCTGGAACAAGTTTCCAACATCATAGAAAAGTAATAGAAAAAGTAACTTATCCAACACTGGATATGTTGGAGTAAAAGTACTTTTATAGTGCTCTTATGAGAAGGCATTAAGCCTCTGTCAGCTCCACCCCCCAAGTTACACACCTGATTTGCAAGGTTTCTGAAATCACCGCACCCCAAAATTAATCTCCTGAGTTAGCTCACTGTACGTTGCTTACCCAATGAAACTGGTTATCCCCTTCATCTCTCCGCACTCTCCGCCGGCTGGCTTTGATTTAAAAAACTGTAAACCATCAAACACCCACTTATCTGTCAGACAGACTTTCAGCTTCTACCTATACTCACAATCTTGGGGACATCCCAAACCGTGGTTTGTTTTTACCCAGAGTTAAAACTAATTTTGGAAGAGAGTTTTTCATATGATGCCCCTCTCTCTTGGAACAAACTTTCCCCCCCTCGGTTACGGAACTCTCGTTCTTTGATTATTTTTAAACAAAAACTGAAGAAGTTGCTCCTACAAGAACAACTCATTTGTACTTGTTTTAAGTAATTGCTTACGATCAACTCAGGATTTATTGTTATTGTGCTCTGGTTTACATTGCACGTTGAATCCTGTTTGTGTATTTGTTTTTTACGTACTTGACTTTTTTTTTTTTAAGTCTGTGTTGTATTTTATGACTTGGAACATTCTGTAAACAAGACTGGTTTCTCATAGAACCTATCCTGTAAACCATTAACTTTTAAATTAAAAAAAAAAAAAAAAAAAGTTTCCCCCACACCTCCTGTTAAAGTTTAAAACCCAAGTTTCAGAATGCCCCAAACACTGCGTACAAACTTTAAAAGTGCCCCAAATACTGCCTACAGATGTAGTCTTTTCTCGCCACTTACTCTGCTACTTTCAATATGAACAGAAATATAAATACGATAGCTGTAAGGTAATGCTAGGTGCTTTCTCTCTTCAATATCCACAGAGTCTGTTGTTCCACCTCAGGACCCCGACTCTTGCAAAAGGAGGATTGGCTCTGTGCCCTGGCTATGGGCTCATGCCTTCATATCAAGATTCACAAATGCCACAGGCAGTAGCTGCATTTCATGCTGGAGGGCAGCCATTATCGCTACTGAGTCTTGTCCTTTGGCTTATCCTTGGCATGGCGGGTATTTACTAAATGCTTAGAGGTCGTAGCAGTGGCCCTCCAGAGGGAAGGGCTTTATGTCTTCCCTTGACTGGACAACTGGCTACTCAACGCCCCATCCAGGGAATTGGGGAAACAATCCTATATACACTGTCCAGGTTGACACGGTTGTTCTGGGAACTGGGGGGTCACTGTGAACATCCCCAAAATCCATCCTAGTACCTTGTTCTCTCCTCCAGTATATTGTAACAATACTGGACATGGTGGTGTGTAGTGCCATCCTGCCCATGGACAGGACAGGAGGCCCTTGTTGCCCATTCTTTGCTGACACACACAAGCCATTATGTGTCCGCTCAGGCAGTGTTGCATCTACTGGGACTAAAGACTGTAGACATCATTCCAGTCCCCTTTGCCCACCACCATATGTGCATTCCACATCAGACTCTTCAGGTACTATGGGACCAACTAACAAATGAGTTGGAACAAATGGTTCTAGTCACATCCCCTCTTAGCTGTGCTCTATTGTGGTGGATGGACTGCCTGAACCTGTTACAGGGTATTCCTTTCTTTCCCCCAGCTCCTTTGCAGATCCTGTCAATGGATGCCACAGGGTCCGGTTGGGGTGCTCATCTGGGGTCCTTTCAGACTCTGGACTTGTGGACCAACCTAGAGTCTGATCTCCATATCAGTATTGTGGAGATGAGAGCTGTTCTTTTGGACCTGCAGGCAGTTCAAGCACATCTCCGCACTGGTGCTTTGCTGCTTCATAAAGACAATGGGGGATATGCACTAATGGGGTGGAAGGTATACGCCAAAGGCACGTACCCCACCCACATAGCTATGCAGCCCTGGACAGGTGCAAGGTGTGTGGTTTGCATGACTATGTGCACCCACTGGGCACCTGTCCACAGCCCCCCCAGTGGACCAGAATGCAGGGGGCGGCCCAGTGCAGAGGGGTGGACTGGGGCAGGCATCCAATCAGATGCCTGACCCAGGTTCAAGAGTGGATCATCTTGTGCCCATGGGGCATTCGGGAATCGGACATGCAGATCCTCGGAAGTCATTAAAATAATAACATGAACAAGCACTCACAGGAATGGCTATCCCAGCCCTTCCCATCTGCCTAATGGGCTGGGGCAGCACAGAAGTTTGTTTCCCGGTCCAGCTGTGACTGGTGGGTGATGTCCATGGGGGCGCACACTGGGTTATGACAGGGTTCTGGCTGCCGTAATCTGCACCTCTCTGTGCCTGGCATTGTGCACCTTAGTGAATGTAGTGTAGTACAGGCACGTCCCAGACACTCCTCCCGACCACCCCCGGCATGTTGCTGCCTGTGCATACGGGGATCCACCACGCTAAAGGCTTTTTTTTTTTTTTTTTTTAACCAGGAGAGACTCACTAAGCTGAAAGCTTGTTTACAGGTGACCTGGGAGCACAAAGAAGTTAAGTGACTGGCTCAGGGTCGCACAGCATGCAAGTGGGGGCTATGGGATTCAAACCCAGGTCTCCAGGTTTGCAGCTCAGAGCCTTAAACCACTACACTATACTGCTTGTGTGCTGTATGTGAATGACGTGGGGGGTCTACAGGACCCCCGCTGTGTGGCATTCCCACTTAGAGTTGTCTACGCACTGCAGATATGCAATGCATAGGCTATTTCTTTTTTCATGCATAGGGCCTAATGTCTGTGTCATACATTATATTCACAAGCAAGGGGGGTACTCACTGTTATCCATTGTGCACTGAAGTGATGAGAGAGTGATACTGGGCCATGTCTCACAGCCTTCAGCTGCCATCGATGTTTCTCTTAGGTGTCCAAAATGTATTGTCACACAGGATAAACAGGTCTCAGTCCCTGGTGCACAAATGCAAACTGCTGACCTCCATGGTAAAAGACCTCTTCATAAGGTGGGGTCATCCAGAGTTGAACCTTTCTGCATCCCCACACAATGCAAAACTGTTGGGTTTCTGCTCGCTTCAGAGCATGGAATTTTTTGGGGACACACATTGTCTGTGTCCTGGAAAGGGGGAGGTTCCTTTACGCCTTTTCTCTGATTCCTTTCATTCAGAGGGTTCTGCTCAAGCTGTGGCCAACATAATGCTGGTTGCTCCTTTCAGGCCTCTACAGATTCAGTTTCCACTTCTGCAGCATCTGGCAGTGGAGACTCCTGTTCGGCTCCCCCTTTTTGTTGGGATCTGCTGTTGCAGAATCAGGGGTCCCGGGTCCATCTGGATCTGCAGACCTTGCATCTACAAGTCTGGCTCCTGTAGACATAACCATTGCCGGTTTTGGGTCCCTCCCCCCTCATGTGGCTGATGTCTTGCTTGCGGCTAGAAGGCCTTCCATGAGACGTACCTTCTTTCTGACATGGAAGCACTTTTCTATTTGGTGTGCTTCCCGTTCAGTGGACCCATTAATGTGTCCTGTGAATGCTATACTGCACTAACTTCTATCCCTTTCTGATTCCGGTCTCCAGTATTCATCCATTAGGGTGCATTTGGCTGCTATTTTGGCTTTTCGTGCCCCTATTGATGAGTGCACAGTGGCACAACTAGAAGAGCCATGTATGTTTTTAAAGAGCATTCTGCATAAGTGTTCCTCGATTTATAAACCAATTCCTCCTTGGGACCTCAATTTAATTTTATAAAAATTGATTTTGGCTCCATTTGAGGTTGCAGTAACCTTTGAGGTATATACATTTGCTTTCATGGAAAATGCTGTTTTGGGTCTCATGACTTCTACTCATAGGAGTTAGGACCCGATGCATAAGCCTCCTTATTTGATTTTCCACAAGGACAGGGTATCTTTGTGGACTGGTCCTCCATTTTCTGCCTAAAGTGGTCTCTGATTTCACATTAAACCAGGCCATACACCTTCCTGTGCATTATCCAGAGCATGCTAACAAAGATGAGGCTTTGCACTGCACCCTTTATGTACATAGAACAAACACTGTGGGCCAGATATTCAAATGTTAGCACTGGCGCTAACAAGAGTTGCAGCTTGCACGGGGGGCATATTCAGAGGCCCATGTAGTGCACCCTAAACCCCTTAGCACCAAGGTGCTAACATAACACTGCACCCATTGTAATGAGGGTTCCCCTCCTACATATGGCGCAATGGCATGTTCAAATGTTTGTGACGGTGGTAAATGGTTTAATTCTACCAAAAACAACCTCTTAAATGGGCACTAAGCCTGCACCCCAGCCCATGGATGGCAGGGCGACTGTACTGCTGCTGCCTACTCCTGATCGCTGTCACAACAGCTAGGTTGCAGTCCCTGGTGTCTAGTGGCACCCTCAAACACCATCCCTGATGTCTAGTGGCATCCCCCCCCCCAAACAACTGTCCCGTGTTCATTAGACATAGCCCTGATGTCTAGTGGCACCCCCTTGATCCCCCATCGCATGTTTATTGGATATAGCTCTGGTGTCTAATGGCATCCCTCTCGTCCCCGGTCATCCATCTGGTGTTAGTTACACATATCCCTGGTGTCTAGCAGCATCCCCCACCCCAACACCCGTCCCATGTACAATACATATCCCTGGTGTCTAGCAGCACCCCAACCTCCCAAAAT
This sequence comes from Neoceratodus forsteri, assembly GCA_016271365.2. Classification (NCBI taxonomy): domain Eukaryota; kingdom Metazoa; phylum Chordata; order Ceratodontiformes; family Ceratodontidae; genus Neoceratodus; species Neoceratodus forsteri. The sequence continues at coordinate 648,361,189 of CM057452.1, forward strand.
CCTGTCCCGTGTATAGCTGACATATCCCTGATGTCTAGTGGCACCACCCACCCCTGAACACTTGGCCCAGATACTGTATAATATCCCTGGTGCCCAGTGGTACCCACGCTCCCATCCCTGAATGCCGTCGACACACGGACTGGTAAACATTTGCAGTCCAGTGTCCACCCGCTGCCCACACCCAGGACACTCCTCCATCCAAACCCCCCCCCCAATACTTACCAGGGTGTTAAGGGAAGTGCCTGGAATCCTAATACAGCGATCGGCACAGCCCTCCTCGCCAACCACTGTATGAGCTGACTGTGAGCACAAGTACAGTATATAAAGTACAGTATACTGTACGTGTGCTCACAGTCGTCCTCATATGGCAGAGGGTGTTAGCAAACTGCAGGCACTCAGAGGATGGAAGAGCGACCATCGGAGTACCACAGGGTTTGGTACTGGGACCAGTCCTCTTCAATATCTTCACTGGTAATATTGCAGACTAAGTGGAGGGAATGGTGTACCTTGCTGCAGATGACACCAAAATATGCATTAGGGTAGACAGCCAGGCAGGGGTGGAGAAAACATGCAGGATCTAGGGAAACTTGAGGAGCGGTCAAAGACAGGGCATTTGGGGTTCAATATCAAAAAGTTCAAACTTATGCACTTGGGGCATTGGAATCCCAGTGCTGAGTATAGGATGGGGGTGGGGAGGTATTGGTAGTCACTAGATAGAAAAGGGACCTCGGGGTTATTACAGTATATCAGAGGACATCAAGGTGGCAGTGCAGTGTGACAATGCTGTAGGCAGGGCTATTGAGATGATGGGGAGGTTAGGGAGGGGCATCACCAGCAGAAGGAAGGAGGTGGTGGTGGTGGTGCTGTTGCTGTATTGCTTTCTAGTATGCCCCCACCTGGAGTACTGTGTCCATTTTTGGAGACCGAACATCAGAAAAGACACAGAGAGGGTGGAGGCAGTCAGGAGGGGGACAACCATAATGGTGTAGGGACTGCAATGGAAGCCCTACTAGGAGAGACTGAGGAAACTCAGCATATACTGTACATACTGGAGAAAAGGAGAGCGAAAAGTGACATAATCAAGATCTACAAGTACATCACATGGGTGAATAGGGTGCAGGAAGGGGGCCTTTTCCAAATGAGGATGCACTCCAAGACAAGGGGGCATGCATTGAAGCTGGAGTGAGGGAATTTCAGACGGGATGTAAGAACATTTTTCTTCACTGAAAGGTTGGTAGACTAATGGAACGGACTGCCAGCCGAAGTGCTGGAGGCTAGGATGGTGGAGGACTTCAAGCAGGGGTTGGATAAGCATATGGTTATTAGATCAGAGGCTAAGAAGGGGAGGGGTCGCCAGAGACGAGATGGGATCTGCTGAGGTAGAATGGGCAGGGAACACTTGGACAGATGAGTCCTTTTCTGCTGACAAATTGTATGTTTCTATGTTAATTACATTCTACCACAGAAGCTGCACGCTTGGCTATTGTGAATAAATAAACAAATTTTCCTTCATCTCCATGCTGTGGGGATTCATCCCACGGGGGCTCCTAGGCATACCGCTCAACTGTCCCTGATTATGAGGGATGTCCCTCATTCGTCCCTCATGGAAAATGTGCTGCCACACAGAGAATGTGCTGTAAATTCAGACATTGTAGCAGGAATTCATACTATTCTGAGATCCTCCAAAATCAATAATCTCTGTACAAGTAAACGCAATGATTGTTTAGCATGTTCCTAGTGACACTTTGCCTGATTTATTTATTTTTTTTCCTTCAGCCAGTAGAGAAGAGGTGTGTACTGTGGAAGCCATCTCTGCTTGTTATCCTAAGTAATGGCAGTCCGGTGAGCTGCTGTGACTCCCGGTGTGACTCATTTCAGAGTCACAGTAAACCACATTTGTGTAGATTCACCATGTATTCTCCAACTGCAACTTATAATCAAGTTGCTTGGGTTGTGTACATTTAACCCCCTTGTTACCCGGGGTTACTAGAATCCCAGTAAGACCTAGTGGTAGGCAGGGAAGGCAGCTTGTGAAACTCCAGTTAAATGGGTTTAACATTGTCTCACTCTGTTCTCAGTCTCAGCTGAGACTGAGGGATGACGTCATCAATAGGACTATCGCAGCTGCATGAGCCACATTGGAATCTGCAGCAGAGGGAGTTGGATAGAACGTTGGGAGGTTTTGAAGTCAGTCAGTCTTCAGTGAGGGAGTGTGAAGTTGGGAGCTTGCTGAGAAAGCAGCTCAGTGAAGGCTCTAGGAGCCTCAGCCCTGACAGAAGGCTACTTTTAGTTTAAAAAGGTGTGTGTCTCCACCTTAAAGAGAGACACAGAAGATAATTGCAGTGGTGGAGACCGTTGTTTTCGGGTCTCAGTGCCCCTCCCTTCGGGGGGGGCAGGAAAGGGTTCCCTGCATATTCCTGGGGTAACCCCCTAGTACTGCTTCTAAAGGAAAAGCTGCCTGTTTGTTTCCAGAGTTTATTTGGGAGAACAAGAAGATTTAATCGCCTGTGGGGCACCTGCAACGTGAGGGTGAGTGTCTGCTCTTGCTAAAAGGGCCTATGTTTTTCACCCTGGGACTTGTGTGACAATGTGGGGATTGAACTATTAAATATTGGGAAGCCTAGAGTAATGGGCTAAGCAAAGTAAAAGTAGGTTCAAGTCCAGAGCTTGTTGGGATGCAAATGACATGTAGAGGAGATGTGACAGACGTCTACCCAGAATCTACATTTGAAAGTTTTCAGTAAAGGAATTGTTCAGTTTCCAGAGAAATGGCCGGGTATGGGCTGTGGGAGCTGGAGGCGGGTGCCCCCCCGTCTTTAGTGACCAGGTCCATCTCTATGGATTTCTTCTGTGGATTTCTACTTTACCTCAGGCACTTGGCCAGTGATGGGGGAAGTACCCAGACATGGGATTGTAAGGAAAATTCTCTCTAGGAGTCGAAGGCACTAGTGTGGTTTGGGGAGCCACAACAGGATAATTGGTTCATTCCTCAAATGGACAGCGGATCAAGTGGCCGGTGGGGGAGCCGGGGCAGTGGGGAAAACCCAAGTAGTGTACAAGTCGGGCTGTGTACCCAAAGCTGTGTGCAAGTCCGAGCTGTGTGCCTGGTGGTTTTAGAGCCTGAGGGCAGGAAATGATGATAGTGTTCTGTTGTCTCTAATCTGCATTACCAGGAATGTAGCCCCATGGGGGTCAGTCTATGCTTTGTTTGTTCAGCTTGGATGTGAATAAAAGCCACACTGAAGAATCCCATTCCTGGTTCTGGACATTACAGTTATTGCTTCCTGTGTTCGGATTTACTTGGGTACCCCTGTGCAGAGTAGCCAAACCTAGGTCCCCTGTGCCGGGTAACCTCATCCTCCCCGAACTCAGTCCCCACCTGGTACTGCTGTCAGCTTCAACAGCATGCCACCTGTCGTTTTGCTAAAAAGACAGGGGTGAGGGGTTACATACAGATTAATCAGATACCCTCTGGTATCATGATTTTTTTTCCCGGATCTCAAGTGTATTGGAAAATATATGTTTGGTCCAAGTGTGAGTCGAATCATGTGTCCCGACTGTATTCTCTTAAAGAGATTTGTGAGGTTACAAAAATGTAACTTGTTTAGATTATCAAAATGTCTCTAATGGCTAAAGAAGTCCCATTACCTCTCTATTTCAGTTCCTCTCTTCTCTGTATTCTGTGTGCACACAATAAAGAAATAACAGGTTGTATGCAAGAGCATCATGAGAAGCAGCTAGGATGCAAAGCCGAACTTTATGGACAACCATTTTAAAATTTTTGCATTTTTCTGTTGACTCTTCTTCATACACAACACTATCTTTTTTTTTTTTTTTTGTCAATCAGGCATTAAAAAGCCTATAAAAATAAATAAAAATGTTGGGGCCCTACCACCATTAAAAAGGGGCTCCATCACTTCCCCCTCCCCCCCACTATCCATGGTGCAAAGTATTACTAGAGGCCCCTCCCCCCATCCAGTTCCAGGGAGCTTCCTTTAAACTTTTATGAGCCCCTCACCTGTTTCTGCAAGGTTTGGGGGCACCATGGTTCCAGTCAGGTAGGTAAGGGTGCTGGTAGAGCTGCATGTTGTATAGTCAGAGATAATGTCCCTCTTGTCCCACGTAGGTTGTCTTTGCAGCAACATACAGCCTCCACAGGGATCAGCAGCAGCTCAGTGTTACTCTTTGGGGTAGGTGGCATTTGATGCTGTTCTGGTGCTGATCCTTTGGGGCAGACCAAATGTGTCACTGCATAGATGCAGCCTACAGGGGACACCTACAGCGCAATGACATCTGTGACCACGTGGCAGTGATAGTCCAGAACTCAACCAGCACCCCCCTCCCCACCTGCGATCTTAAACGTCCACTTGGACAGCCACCGGAGATGCACAGAAGAGACCTCCATTTAACAATGATTTGAAGAACATCACCTCCCAACAGTTCAGCACATTGTTTGGTATTATTTCAAGGATCTGTTGCAAGATTTGATTCCAAAATTATCTTATCTTCCTGGATCAGATGTGCCCCCCTGAACAACTAACATGGCAAACGGGTAGACTCCCCTTGAATTTAAAATTGAATATGTTTCGCTATATAACCTTTACTGTGCAATCTTATACATTGGTGTTAATCACTTTTATCTTTTGTGCAATAATTTCCCACTAAACATCCACTTCAGTCCATAGCTGCGTATCACTAGTGAACCAGATATATAGCAGAGTAACCCCAGCTACCCCTTTAGGATCACAAACAGTAGCTGTTTTACTAGCTTAATCAAGTTTTAAAAGGGAACATTTTACGGTTATAGTGCTACCCCCTTGACAAAGTTGCTACCCCCATGAACAGTTCTAAATCTGCCCCTGTTCCATTGTATCCTAATGCAGTTCTCTTTCTATTTTTAGTCATCCTGGACGTGGGGACCTGAAGGTCATGGTGCTATTCTTTTAGTGAACTGTGACAAAGAAGGTCGGTTTGACAAAGCGCAGGATAATGTGGATGAACATATAAGCAGATTTTCAGGTAACAGAAGCAGAAATAGTACTTTATCGTAATGCTTGCATCTATGACAATTTATTTTTAATGTCTGATGTTGTTTGTTTAGTTTTTGTTGACAGGAAAAGGTGAGCTGGCAATTCTGCCTATTTTCAGCCATGCCCCCGGGGAGATGCAAACTGACATATTGAATCAGGTTATGTATGCGTCATCTAGTTGGACAGACCTGTCTCCAGCCCTAGCTGTGAATCAGGCATGCAGCATCCTCAGATGTATTGGTAGGGTTATTGCCAGCAGGAAGCATGATGTAATCCTTCCACTCTACAGGTCCCTGGTGAGACCTCACTTGAAGTACTGTGAGCAACCCTGGAGACCTCACCTGAAAAATGACATAGACCATCTGGAAACCATGCAGAGACGTGCCACCAAAATGGTGCAGGGTCTGCACCACGAAAATATGAAGCGAGGTTCAGCCAGCTAAATTTATTCTCCCTCGAGCAGGGGAGAAACCAAGGAGATATGATTGAGACATTTACATTTATTAAAGGGATCAACACAGTACAAACCAGGAACCTCTTCCAGGAAAACAGGGCTGCACATACTAGAGGACAAAACATGGTCCTGCTGGGAGGTAAATTGAAAACAAATGTTGGGAAGTAATTTTTCACGGAGAGGGTGGTGGACTCTTGGAACAGCCTGCCACTGGAGGTAGTGGCTGCCAAGATGGTCAGTGAATTCAGATAAGCATGGGATAGACAGCATCACCTTAGCAAGACAAATTGATAGCGGGGGACAGAAAATTCGGGCAGACTAGATGGACCAAATTCTTATGTTCTTATGTTCTAATCATACCTGTGACCCTTAGTTGTGAAGGCAGCAGCTCAAACCCTTTAGCTAAAGGGAAATTCCTGTTAACTGAGAAGTCAGTGTTCCTTTGACTTTCATGCATTACAATCTCAACTACTACCTCCGGAGGTACCTTTGCTGTTAGTTACTCATCCCTGAAGAATTCTGTCATTTGTAGCCTCTTGCACTAGATGGCACTGCTGTGCTCAGACTGCCTAATCTTGAATACAGTAGCAGTCCAGGTAAATTACTAGAGAATCTAGCCAGTGACCGTTGCAGTTTACTGCAAACTGGCTAACCCAAAATAGTTATCAGCCTTCTTTTTTCAACAGATTCCACAAGTGCTCACTATATAGCTCACCACCAATTAACATAATCAAAACCATGTAGGATTTAAATGTCTCATATGAGACTGATTCATGAGCTCAAGTGCCTCGTTAGAGTTTTCTTTAAGGTGGCAGTGACTTGGACTCGCTATATCTGTGATATCCATGTCGTCCCTGGCTGACCACCATCCCCAGTTTCTCATAAAGACGTGGTGATCCTGACAACTTGTCTCAGGCTTCTGCCCAAGATGGTGATAAATTTCCACTTAAAGGGAACTCGTACATTTCCATATAAAATTATTATGAAGGTTACTATGAGGATCCAGTATGTAAATTACTAGGTTATATTTAGAAAATGTTTTCAGTAAGACAGAAAAATAAATTTAAAATTGTGATGTGGAGGCATCCATTTTTGTGAACAGGAAGGGGTGCTGTGATGTCACTGCCTCATCAGCTCTAACAGTATACAATTAAGCAGGTTAAAACAAACTGTTCCTACAGGCAAGGAACCTGTTGTATCATGAAGATAAGCACTGGATTCTTTTCTTGCACTCTGCCAAACAAAATCCTGGGTGTTCCTCAGAATATAATAGTGTAACCCCCCTACAAATCGGGGTTCCCAAAAAGTCTTCCTTGAGCTTGCCTAAATGCTTACTGCCATGCTGGTGTCCTGCATTTTAGCAGTTTAAATGTGATTACCAGAGCCTGTATAGCCTCTGTGTACTGTCTCTTTAAGAGCTGCCTGGATTGTAGCATAAGTAATCTGAGAGGGAGCTCTGTTGAAAGATGTAACTGTTTGCTGAAAATCATTTAGAGTGATAATGATAATGCAGTTTGTCTAGCCTGCCTTTTTTGCAGCAAGGACTGTTTTGTTTATCTCTACCATTTTGGCTCGGAACTGCCGAATTGGACAATTCAGTATGGTGGGACCTAAAATGGAGCCGGACTACAGGAGCTAAATCTGTAGGAATTGTGATTTGGGGCTTTTGGCACCTTTTTTTGCAACTGAAAGGGGAGCTCTTGTTGTGACTGACAGACAGATCAGCCAACCAAACCTTTTGGATCTTGGGGAAATCCCAGACTGCTTGCAATTTTCAGTTAGACCTAAGCTGAAAACTGAGGAAGAAAGAGCTCAACTGATTTTGAGCCGCGGTCCTGAGTGGATTCACATGGGAGAACTGTGAAAGGGCTGATTGTTTGGCCTGCATGTCTGCCTGCTGCCCCTGAGAGGGAAAGAGGAGAATTATTTTGGACTGGATCCAAGTTTGTGAGAATGAAGTAAGCCACTGATTTTTTTACCAAGCTCATACCCGAAGAGGACCAAAGATTTTGCTGAATGCGATCGGCCTGTCAGGATTTCCAGCTGCTTTTAAATCCCCAGTTTGTGCAGAGACTTTATGATTGTGACCGGAGAGCGGTTTGCTTGGTACAGTGTAATTTCCTTCCATGTAAATGTGCTGTGTATGGAAAGTGGGTTGTGATTTGGTCCCCCACTGTGTGAACTGTGTTCTGCTTGCTGGAAGCTGTATCCAGCCCATAACAGATTGTATCCGAATTTGTCTCCATTTGGCCTGGTTCTTGCTACACTGGCCCAGCCAGACTACCCGCTGCACAGACAAAGCCATCGACAAGAGACCTGCCTTGGGATCAGCCCCCTGCTCCATGCTTGAATAGGAACAAAGCCTCGGTGAATTGTGTGGGCCCTGCTTCTCCTGGCACTCCAGGTTAATCACCTGCTGTCTTGATTTTCATCCAGTCAGTGTCCAGTCTTGGGTATCGTGAGTAATCATCAGGGTAGCTCCCTGCAACAACAGCCTAATCTAACAGTGTGTCATCTGATTGTCTTGTTGTTTTTCTTTTCATGAACTGAGCCCTCCAGCTCCGGATTACAAATGGTGTGTGTTGTGCATGTTGTTTTTCTTCCATCACAGGGCCCCAACCAGCTGCAACATTTCCTGGCTAGCCCACCATTCTCCATCTGGGTACCCAAAGTGTGTGACTGTTTATAGACCCTGAAGTGCATGCATAACTGTTTGAATGATAGTCTTTAAGCAAATTAACCTGATTATGCCCCTCCCTTGTTCAAGTCCCTTAAATAAATCGGATCTAACTTGTTTTTGCATTTACCCTGACAGTGGTTCCAGTTTGTGCAAGAGTACTACTGTACTACTGTTATTTGCTGTGTATAACCTTGTTTTACAGGGGGTCCCCAGTGCCGAGCCAGGGGAAAGCCCTGGTGGTAAGTGCAAACAGTGTGGATACTTGTGTGTTGTATCAGGGGTATTGTGAAAGTGATTACTGTGTATTGTTCCAGCCACTAGTAAGGAAAGAAGGGGGTTACAGTGTCCCTGAGGGCCGTGTCCAGGTTAGCTTGACCACTACCCACCCTCCAAGTAGAAGTACCCGTTTCAGAACTCAGGCCCCTTAACCTGCTACTAGCCAAGCAGGCAGGGGTAGTAGGCCTTGGGATAGTGCCACCTAGGAGTTACAATAGCATCCGTGACAACACGTTCAGACTGTTCTCACCTGCTGCACTGCACACTGTTAACACTAGTGAGGCAGTGACATCATCACAACACCTTTCCTGTTCACAAAATGGATGCCTCCACATCCCTGTTTAAAAAACATTTTTTCTGTCTTACTGAAAATATTTTCTAAATATGACCCAGTAATTTACATACTGGATCCTCATAGTAACCTTTACAATAATTTCATAAGGAAAAATATGGATTCCCTTTAAAGTCATCATTATCACAGCCGACCTGCTGTCCTCATCAGCACTGTAATCAGGGTGAAGCCCTGCTCCTCAGGATCCAGGTTTAAATAGTTTTATTTGGGATGGACACATTTGGATGCCCTCCAAGGTTTTTGTTTTGGTCTTAACATCCAGGGATTGCATTGTCAAAGCCTAGGTTATCCAGTTGGTTGCATGACTATCTTTTGCTATTTATCCAAGGTGGACAGCATCTAGAGGGTCAGATTTGCAGTACTAGTAGTAGTAAAATTGGCCAGCTGAGCAAAAGGCACTTTCAGTGGCTTCCTCAGGCAGTCCCAAACCTAGCAGTACAGCGTATCAAAAATATTTCCAAAATAGTCATAAAATTAACAATAAAGGGATCATACTAACAAATATTAGAGATCTTTCCACTAACACTTAATCCATGCCATTTGGTAACCTATAGAGCCTGTTTCCCAGTGCATATGAAGGGAGGTTACCTTGGAATTCTTCTCATGCTGCTCTCTCAACACATTGACTCATGTAGGCAATGATGTTTGGTCTTAAAAGTTCTGCAGACGTAGCCCCAACATTCTCCCCCTTATCTCAGCAGTGACTGCTTGGCAGACACCCAAACACTGGGAATCGGTGAAAGCAGTGCTTTGCATACTTAAAGTGAATGGTATGAATCCCTATTACAAAGCTAGACTTAACTAGCTAGGCTCCTTTTTTGCAACAGGTTTTACTTACACATTGTTACCTGTATAAGAATAGGGCAAAAAAGGCATTCAGCTGGGCCTGAACATTACATAGCCTAATACAACAGGTTATAAAAAAAAAAATCTAGCAACCTGATTGGCTGTGAACTGCCACACAACCTTCAGAGTTCTTGGTACAACTGGACAGCTCACCTATTGTGACTGACTTTTCTTTTGCCACCTTCTAGGTCCCCAGGCTCCTTACTGTTTCAGGCCCTTTTATCATGCCATTCCTCTGCCCACCAGACTCCCATTGGTATTGTACACCCGCAGATCCCAGTGTGCCCTGCGGGTGCCTGGGTCAGGTCAATCCCTTACCTGGCCCCTGTTCTGGCTTAGGAGGAGTAAGCGAGTATTTCAAACAGCATGAAGTCTTGCTGTATTCTGACATATGCAGTGATCCCCAACCTTTAAACTGCCCCGGAGAACAAAGAGTTAACTTTCTATGCAGAGCATAGAATGCTGAGCTCGAGCTCAGTTGGAGTCTCTGTCTGGAGTGTTTCAAACTCAAACCGTCAGATTCTTTACTCCGCCTCACTGAACGGTCGCTCTGGAGATTTCTCCTTCAGCTCGGTTCAAAAGTCGGTTAAAGTTTCAGCTTTAGTCGGTTTTTAAACCGAAAAAGTTAACAGCATAGTTGGTTCAGTCTCTGTCTGTGGTGCCGTGAGTGCTAGATAGGAACTGTTCTTTTTTCTGTGTGGAACTTGTAAAAGTGCAAGTCGGTTCGGCTGAACCGACCATTTGATAGTGAAATCTTGTGTTTTGTGTTTTACTTAGTGTGTGGTTACCGGTTCTTATTGGTTCTAAAAAAAACAAACAAAAAAAACGTGTTTTAGTATGGTTTTTTCCAATACCTGTGACACAGTTAGGAACCGATAAGGCAGTCTTGCCTGGTGGTTGCCATAAAAAGGGTAAATTGGTTAGGTTGGCCATGTCTGAGAAACCCAAGAAAAAAAACGGGCCTGCTGGGTTTCAACACTGCAGTGAGTGTGGGGAGGTCTTTGCTAAGACCGATCCCCACACCACCTGTTTATTGTCTGGGGTTTGACCACCTCAATTCAAACTGCCAAATATGTAAAAATTTTCCCAAATCTACCCTTGAGAAGAGATTAGGTAGACCGAGGGGAAAAAGAGGCCGAAAGGTCCGCTGACCCGGATGGCCAGCCCGGTTCGGTTCCGACTGAACCAGGAGTACCCTCTGACCAGGGCGATACTTCTTCGGACAAAGGAGGCGATTCCGAGGGATCGGTTCCGACAAAAAGAATACGCAAAGAAAAATCGTCCGGCTCGGATCCAGAAGTTCATGTTCCTACCACCAAAGAGATCGCCAGAGCGATTCAGATTGTGGAATCGCTTCGCCCGGTTCCGACCGATCCGGCACCTTCTGGCAGGTGTTCGGTTTGGTTGGTTCCCCCGGTTCAAGATTATACCCTTGAAGATTTTTATGAACCGGAGTTTGAAGAGGAAGGGGAATTTGACGATGATGATGGTGAAAGTGAGGGTCTAGATGTGCCTGTGTAACCGGACATCTCACCAGACAGACCTTCAGGTGTTTCCCCTCTTAGGCTTTCTGAGTCCTCTTCTCACTTTATGTTTTACAGAAAGGTGGCTGAAACCCTCCAGCTTCCTATGGAGGAAGCATTGGAGGATCAAGAGGAGCCTGATTATGTAGAAATGGACATCCCAGAGCCCAGGAGACTGTCTGTTCCCCTCCACAAATCCTTTGTGAAGCAGACACAAAAAATTCTAAAGTCTCCTAACACTATCTCTCCTGTGGATAGAAGAATGGACAAGAGGTATACATTTTCAGGCTCAGACACGGAGTTCTTATACCAGCAATGCAGCCATGTTGGGGTAGTGCAGGCTGCTGCCTGTGACAAGGCAAATATTCCCTTGGCTTCACACCCCCAAGGCAAGGACTCCAGGAAGATTGATGCCATGGCAAAGAAGCAGTACATGGCATCTTCCTTGGGACTCAGGCAGGCAAATTATATGGCCTATACAGCCAGGTACCAGAAGGCCAGGTGGGACACTGTACTGGCACTGGCTATACAGGCCTCCCCCAGCTAGCCAAGTTGCTGGAGGAGGTGGCTGCAGATGGGATTGAGGCATCAAAAGTTCAGTTTCATGCTGCTGTGGACTCCAGTGATGTGTCTTCAAGAGTCATGGCTACATCTGTGGCTCTTTGGAGAATGGCTTGGCTCAGATGTACTAGTCTCTCACAGGATACCCAGGCTAAGGCCATGGATTTTCCTGTAGTGGGTAATTCTCTGTTTGGGGAGCAGACAGAGAATTACATGAAGAAAATGGATGAGTACAGGACCACTTACAGGAGTGCTCAGGCCAAAGAAAGGCAGGCAACTCCTCAAAGGCAGCAGTCTAGGGGCAGGCCTTTTCATAGGCCTTTTTACCAAGCACAGGCCTCTTCTCCCTTTTCACAGAGGGGGTTCTTCAGAGGGAGAGGCAGAAGGGGGATGAGCATGGCTGCATCCACTGCTCAGCCTAAGGCCCCTGCCAAGCAGACACCCTGATGGGCCTGCCCGGGTTGACTCTCCTATACCAATAGGGGGCAGGCTGACTTACTTCGTCCAGGACTGGATGTCTATTACATCAGACAAGTGGGTCCTGGAAGTAGTAAGCCAGGGACTGGTTCTCGGCTTCAAAAAATTTCCAAAGATGAGAGCCAGATCTTTTCCACCTGCAGGTGTCTCAGAAACCCTTGCCCTAGGGGCAGAGGTTTCATCTCTGCTGGCTTTAAGAGCCATAGAGAGAGTACCTACCCTACACTGGGGTAAAGGTCTGTACTGCAGGTACTTCCTTACCCCAAAAAAGACAGGGGAGTGGTGACCCATCCTAGACCTAAGATACCTAAACAAACATCTTTTAAAACCAAAGTTCAAGATGGTAACTCTGGGAATAATCCTTCCCTCTCTTCAGCCAGGGGACTGGCTAGCCTCCCTGGACCTCAAAGATGCCTATTTTCACATTCCCATCAGGTGCTTCCACAGAAAGTACCTCAGGTTCGAGTTGTCCTCAGGCCACTATCAGTTCAAAGCAGTGCCCTTCGGCCTAACATGAGCCCCAAGGGTTTTCACAAAGTTCCTGGCAGTAGTGGTTGTTTTCCTAAGAAGAAAAAAGATTTTCCATTTTTCCATACCTGGATGACTGGCTCATAGTAGGGCAGTCCCCAGACCAAGTCAGGGCAGACCTGCAGGTAACTCAGCAGGTGCTCACGTCTCTAGGATGTCTTCTCAACCTTCCCAAGTCAGTTCTCGAGCCAGTACAGCTTCTCACCTTTATAGGAGCAGAGCTGGATACTGTCAAAGCAAGAGCCTTTCTTCCCCTGGAAAGGCAAAAGTTCTTACTGAACTGGCTTTTTCCTTCAGTCTTCAGGCGTCTCGACCAGCAAGACTTTTTCTGCAACTCTGGGGCCACATGGCAGCCTCTACAGCAGTGGTCCAAGGGGCAAGACTCCAGATGAGGGACATTCAGTTCCATCTGAGGACTTTTTGGTCCCAGAGGAAGGATTCCCTCACCAAACTGATTCCAGTGACTCTGACCCTGATCCAAGCCCTTCAATGGTGGCAGGATCAGGACAACTTAAGACAAGGGGTCCCATTCTCCACTCAGTCTCATTTAGTGGTCCTTACCACGGAAGCTTCCCTTCTGGGATGGGGAGCCCATCTGGGGGCCCTCACTGCTCAAGGAGTGTGGTCCCCTCAGTAATCTCTTCTCCATATCATTCTCCTGGAACTCAGGGCAGTTTTTCTGGCCCTACAAGCCTTCTTTCAGTCAGTACAGAACAAGGTGGTTCAAGTCAGAACAGACACCACCACCACCATGTGGTACATCAACAAGCGAGGAGGCATTCGATCGACGGCCTTGTGCACAGAAGCCATGAAGCTGTGGCCCCTGGCTTACTCTCTGCAAACCTCCCTGATAGCAGTTCACCTTCCAGGAAAAGATGATGTGCTAGCAGATGCACTGAGCAGGATCTCGTAGGGCCATCACGAATGGACCCTGGACCCTGTGGTACTAAAGGTGATTTTTTTCAAGGTTGGGCACTCCAGAGATAGATCTTTTTACAGCCCCAGACAATCACCAACTTCCACTTTTTTTGTTGCAGACCCCCAGTCTTGGGCTCAGTCCCCCTGGATGCTCTGGTACTGAACTGGGAAGGGAACTTCCTGTATGACTTTTCCTCCTTCCCTCTTCTGTTCAAAGTTTTAGTCAAGATAAAGTCACAGCCTTGCAAAGTCATTCTGATTGCTCCAGATTGGGTCAGACAGCCTTGGTACCCTCTGTTGCTGTCCCTAGCAGTTCACCTCCCCCTGTCTCTTCCCAGAAATTACAACCTGTTAACCTCCTCTCAGGGGAGGATTTGGTTCCTCAGTCTTCAGTCTCTCAATCTCAAGGCATGGCTCTTGAAGAGTTAGAGTTTTCAGATTTGCAGCTGTCTCAGGGGGTTCTGGATATTCTCAAAGCTTCTCGAAAACCCTCCACCAGAAAGACTTACAACTCCAAATGGAAGAGGTTCAGCATTTGGTGTTCCAAGAAGCATATTTCTCCTGATACTGCTGAGGTGCCTACAGTCCTGGATTATATGGTCCATCTTAATGGCCTAGGCCTCAGACCAGCTACTCTCAAGGTACACTTGTCAGCTGTTTCTGCTTTTCTATCAGTGGGAAAGCCTTCCTCTCTAGCATCTCACCCTGTGTTCTGCAAATTTTTTAAGGGATTGCTCCATACCAGTCCTCCCTTTAGAGACCCTGCCCCTGCCTGGGATTTGAACGTTTGCATTGCTCAACTTATGCAACCTCCCTTTGAACCCATGTCCTCAGCAGAACTTAAGTACTTGACTTGGAAAACTGTGTTTTTGGTAGCCATTACATCTGCCAGGCATATCAGTGAGTTACAAGCCCTGTCAGTGGAACCTGATTTTATCTCCTTTCACAGGGATAAAGTGGTCCTTGGTACCAATAGAAGGTTCTTGCTCAAAGTGGTTTCAGATTTTCACCTGAACCAGTCTGTCTCTCCCTGTTTTCTTCACTGATCATTCTTCCTCAGGAGAGAGGAGGCTACACAGTTTAGATGTTAAAAGGGCCCTTAGCTACTACATAGAGTGTACCAAGGGTCACAGGTTTGACTCCCTCCAGTTGTTCCTCACTTATGGAGAAGTCGGAAAGGGCAAAGCTGCCACTAAGAGAACCATTGCCAGGTGGGTTGTATGTTGTATACAGTTCTGCTATGAAAAACTGGGAAAAATTCCTCCCCCAAGCCTGAGGGCCCACTCCACAAGAGGTACAGCTGCTTCACTGGCTGCTGCCAGGGATATTCCGCTCTTAGAAATCTGTCAAGCAGCCACCTGGAAAACAGTCCATACCTTTACCAAGCATTACTCTCTGGATATCCAGGCTAGGAGTAATGCTCGGTTTGGCACAGCAGTACTTCAGAGCGTATTCCCAAAGTAGGTTCTGTCCCTCCTCCATGGAGGTACTGTTTGGTGGTCTGCATATGTCAGAATACAGCAAGACTTCATGTTGTTTGAAGAAAAAATTACTCACCTTAGTAACTGTGTTTCTTCTAATGGAGTCTTGCTGTATTCTGACCTGCCTCCCCTCTCAGAACCTGTTTTTGGGAAGTGGGTGGGCAGGTGCAGTGTTGCACCCCAGGGGTGCTCCTTGTTTACACCCTCCTCCTTTTTGTTCGGGTGTTGATTTATTGTTGTTATTCATTTTAGATTGGTTTTTGGGTTTCCTGACTTAGTCTTCCTTGGGAATCCAAAACTTTTTACTGCCTGTTGGCTAGTAGGAATTTTACAATTTCCACATAGATTTTTTAGTTAGTTGGGCTCATAAGAATCTGACGGTTTGAGTTTGAAACACTCCAGACAGAGACTCCAACTGAGCTCGAGCTCAGTATTCTATGCTCTGCATAGAAAGTTAACTCTTTGTTCTCCGGGGCAGTTTAAAGGTTGGGGATCACTGCATATGTCAGAATACAGCAAGACTCCATTAGAAGAAACACAATTACTAAGGTGAGTAATTTTTTCATGTTGCTGATGCCAAGGGCTGGGCACCAGTGACAGGGCAGTGGGCATGTCACCGATGAGTGTCTGGAGGCTTGCGAGATCACACATTGAGACTGTCACCGGAGACTGCTATGACCTGGCATTTTCCCATTATGCCAATCTCCCATGTAGAACGTGCCAACATCAGCACCCTGGGGTAGACCAACTGGTGTGTGGTCACCTAGGCCAGCAATTGCCCCACACTTCCTCCAGGTGCCCTCTCCAAGCAGGGCACCACATCGCCCTTTCACAGGAGGAGAGCATCCACGTGGATTCTTTCGTACTCCCTGCCGGCCATGATTCTAGGCTCATGGTGAGGACTCTGGTTGCCTGCATGCCAGAGGTCCCCCTCTCCCAAAACCACAAAGCCAGCCAACTGACTTTTTAAAAATAAAATTGAAAATCTTTTAAAGACTATTCTATGACCTTTTATTTTGAGGCTGTTTTATAATAGGAACAACACTGCTGATTGAAATATACCCTGCTAGGCAAAAGTTTCCAACTAGGTCCAACGCTGATGGTGTCTATGTTCCATAGGTGTGATTCACTGGAGGAGATTCCTTCGAAGATCTGCTGTTCTGAGAAACTGTTCTTTGCGTTGGCTAGCTTGTTAAAAAGGAGTCACTTATGTTGACTCTCAAGTCCCATTCCTCGGTAGGGGTGCCTATCTTAACCCCTCCCATCCAGTATTCTGTCCTGTGGTTCTTGTTCTCTATCTGCATCATGTTGCACTTTTTGGTATTGAATTTCAACTACCAAATCTTGGACCACCTCTCCAACATTTTCAGGTCCATCTGCAACCCCCTTACACCTCCCCCCCCCAATTTACCATACCACAAATCTTAATGTCCTCTCCAGAGAGATGCATCTTGCCCTGAATTCCCACTCCTATGCTGCTGATGAACACATTGAAGAGGATTAGACTCTGGCATCCCACTTGTGACCTATCTCTTCCTGGATTTGACTGTTAACCAATACCCTCTGCTGTATCCACTCTAACCTGCTATCCATCTATGTTCTTCATCACACCTAGATCCTCTAGCTTTTTTAGCAGCCTTCTGTGTGGCACCAAATTGAATTTTTTTTGCTGAAGTCAAAGTGGAGTAGATCTACTGCATGTCCCCAATCTACTGTCCTAATTCTACAGTCAAGGAATATCTGGTTAATCTGGCATGGCATCACTGCCACAGGCCTGTGCAGTTTACTGTCCTGAAGTTCATAGCTCTCCACATAGTCTAATAGGTTCTCTCTGACTATTCTTTCCATCAGTTTACCAAAGATAGAGGTAAAACTTAGACTTGTCCCATCCATTATGGAGCAGAACTCCATTCACTACTCTCCAGTCTTTCAGAACCACATCTGACTGAATTGGGCTACTGAATAGCCCATCTAGGGGTTCAGCCTACTCTGATGCCATTTTCTTGAGCCCCCACAGATGCATGTCATCCAGCCCTGGGGACTTGTCTATTTCCAGGACTGGAAGCCCTTTTCTTACTATATAAGAAACTACTTGATGAACTTACCCAGTGAGCATTGCAGTTTTTCACTACAGGGTGAGGGATTTTCCACAGCTCAAGGAGGAGCCAACTATCAGAGCAGTTGGTGTTTATTTTACACAGATACCTTTGATTTGATAGTGTCAAACCTGTGCAGTGTAAAATTGCCCATAATAGATATTTTACACCTGTCACCCCCCCGCCAAAAAAAATGGGGAAACTGCTCAGAAATACTTTACTCTAGATGTCAGTGGCATGATGATTCACTAAAACACATTGTGGTATTGTTGCAATAAAAACTACTAGCTTATGCTACAGGAAGTGGTATGTTTGTTGAAGTCAGAGTGTAGTTGGGAACAGGGAAGGGGGGGCATCTTTTATATGTAAGGCAAGGCATAAAGGCTACGGGGAGAAAAAAGACACACTGGGGAAATGGAGGGGCTGGAAGTTCTTTGGGTTGGCTTCGGAATGGGGTTCGAGGCCTTTATATGCTAGGGATCGGTATACAGGTCACTAATACGGGGAGGAATTGGACAGGGTTTTGGGGAGGCCATAGGCAAAATGGCAAGCAAAGGGGACATTTTAATCATGAGTGATTTTAATCTACTGGATATAGACTGGAACATGCTGCCCACAACTACAGCTAGGAGTAGGATCATCCTAGTCTTCTTGTAAGGGGCATTTCTCAGGCAGCTGGTTACAGATCCCACTTGGGATGGGGCAGTGCTGGATCTGGTACTCACAAACAGGGACAGCGTTGCAGATGTCACAGTGGGTAGCCACCTGGGTGCAAGCAACAATTACACAGTGTAGATTGGCATATGGATTGGACAGGGGACAAAAATCACACTAGGATGAGAGTCCTGGACTTCAGGAGAGAGATTTAAACAAATGGGAGACAGCCTTATGAAATACCCTGAAGGGGAGGGATGGCCGGGTAGTGGGGCTCAGTGGAATAGAATAAAGGGGGGAATAGCGAAGGTAAAGGCAATCTGTTTAATATTAAGATGCAAGGGCAAGAGGAGAAAGAGGCCACTGTGGTTCTCTAGGCAGGTGACTGAGGTGGTAAGGGAGGAAAAAAAAAACAGCTTTCAGAAAGTACAAGGAGACCCAAATGGAGGTGTATAGTGAGTTATATCTAGAGAAATGGAGGCAGGAAGGAGGGTAAAGACATCAAAGGCTCAAACTAAGGAAGAGGTCATCCAGGAGGTCATGAATGGGGATAAGAGTTTCTCCAGGTACATGAGTGAAAAGAAGAAATCAAGGGGTAGTAAAATGAATGTAAGACTCCCTCCCCACCTATGTCTTGGGATCTGATGTTGAAGAATATGAGGAGAGGCACCCCACATTGCAGCAGTTCATCCAGCATAAAGACAGAAAAAGATGGCACATACCTGTAGATGACAAAAACGGGTTTAGCTACAGCTGAGCTTTTCGCCAGCACACAGCAGCCTGAAGCAGGGGGAGTTGCAAGGGACAGCAAAACAGCACTCTAGCTAGGAAAAGCAGGTTGTTAGCAGGCAACAAAAAATCATAAGCAGATGGAGACCACACTGAATTTAAAAGTGCAGTTCAAACCACTTATTAGGGATGCTGTTAATTGGGAGGTTCAGTTAAACAGGACGTTTCCCTGGCTACCGATTAGTGCCTTGTGTTAGCCAATGAGGCGTTCTGTTGGTTAAGTGGGACAGGTGATCCGCTTAATTGGGACATTTTTGGAATGTGTGATGTGGTGTGGTATAAAGGCAGTTCTGAGCAGTGGCGTCCTTATCATTCAGCATGTCGAGCAAAAGAAACAAACTTACTCTTGCTCAGAGAGTCAAAGTAATAGAAGCCCTTCAGCTTCCTAAAGCTTCTTTGTCCTCTGTGGCCAAGCAGTTTGGGATTTCAAAAAGCCAAGTGGGCCAAATCAGCTTGAACCATGATGCTGTTCTTGCCGAATGGCAGGTGAATGTGAACCTGACTTGCAAGAGGGAAAAGATGGCGAGGTGGAGGATGCACCGTTGATGTGGTTTAACAATGCAGTTAGCAGAGGGGCCTGATTGTCTGGGCCTCTGCTAAAAAAGAAAGCCAACAAACTTGCAGCACAGCTTGGGCATGAGAGCTTTGAGTCAACGGATGGCTGGCTTTCTAGATGGAAGCAGCAGAACAGCCTCATATGCAAGAAAGAACATGGTGAGCATTCAGATGCTAACACTGAAGCAGCCACTGACTGGGTAACTAGTGTACTTCCTACTATTTTGAGAGATTATCATCCAGGGGAAGTGTACAGTGCTGATGAAACAGGGCTTTATTACAAGGGCTCCCCAGACCATGGGCATGTACACAAGGAGACAGAACTGCTAGGCAGAAGAAAAATCAAAGGACAGAGCATCACTGCTTCTCTGTTTGAATATGGACGGCGCTGACAAACATCCATTGGTGCTTATTGGGAAAAGTAAAAAAAGCTGAGATGCTTCCCTAAAGCTCTATCAACCTTACCTGTCTCCTACTATTCGTCATCCAATGCTTGGAGGACTGGATGGATTTTCAGTGACGAGTTAAGTCAGTGAGAACGAGAGCTGAAACAGAAACACCGGCATGTTCTCCTGCTCCTGGACAACTGCTCAGCCCACCCCGCTGAAATCATTGGTCAATTTCCCCACATAAAAAGTAATTTTTCTGCCACAAACATGACTAGTCTTATCCAACCAATGGATATGGGCGTCATTTACAACTTTAAAGAATGCCATAGGTCGCTAATGTCAGCATGAATTGTAGGGGTAATCGACGCGGGTGGGTCAGCACAGGCATTGGCAATAGCTAAGGCTGTCACAGTTCGTGATGCCGTTTTCTTGGTTGCCAGAGCATGGCAGTCTGTTTCTGTGTGCACAATCAGCAACTGCTTTAAAAAAGCTGGCTTTGTTGTTAGTGGAATTGCTTTGGAGCAAGAAACTGACGACGACCAATCTAAGACCGATGTTGCTTTTTTGATGTAGAACCACCATCCTTCATGACCACAGACAAGTTTTCTACTTTCGTCGACATTGATTCAGAAGTTCCAGCAGAGGGCGTGGCTAGTAACAGCGAAATCTGTGAGTATGTAAAGAGACTCAGGCTCGATGAAACATCTCAGGAATCAGATGTCGAAGATAATTACAAGATTAGGGGATTACAAGAGCAACAGAATTATGCATTAAGCAGGTTAGCAAGGGAAAAAGGAAGAGGAGGCCATTATGGTTTTCCAAGGAGATAGTGGAGAAACTGAGAGCCAAAAAGATTGCATTCAGGCAGTACAAAAAGATGTAGGCAGAAGGGGATAGGGAGAAGTACCAGGAGAAGCAAAGGAAGGCAGGGAGGTCAGTAAGGAAAGCCAAAGCTCAGACAGAAGAGCACATTGCAAAATCAGTGGGTAGAGGGAACAAAACCTTTTACAGGTACATAAGGGAAAAAAGGAAGGGAAAGGGAGAGATAGTGAGACTGAAGGAGGAGGATGGGGGCTGCGTGGAGGATAACAACAGTAAAGTTGACATATTGAACAGGTATTTTCTGCTCAGTCTTTACTGAGGAAGAGGAGGGTAATGGGCCTGAAGGGAATACAAGCGCTGGGAATTATGCAGAAATGGACACAAGTCCCTTTACACGAGAAAGGGTCCTGAAGGAACTGGAAAGAATAAGAGTTGATAAAGCAATGGGGCCAGATGAGGTGCACCCCAGGGTCCTCAAAGAACTAAGAGAAGTTGTGGCTTAACCTCTGGCAATCCTGTTTAGCCAATCACTGGAAGCAGGGGAGGTACCCAAAAACTGGAGGACAGTAGATGTAGTCCCCTTATACAAAAGTGTGAACAAAGAGGAAGTGGGGAACTACAGACCAGTCAGCCTCACCTCAGTAGTGAGGAAGATCATGGAAGCACTACTAAAGGAGAGATTGGTGGAACATCTGGTTGTCAACTGACTACAGGACCCAAGGCAGCATGGTTTCACCAGGGGGGAGGTTGTGTCAGACCAACCTTGTTGAATTTTTCGACTGGGTGTCTAGGGAGGTGAATCTGGGAGGGCAGTGGACGTGTCCTTTTGGGACTTCAGCAAGGCCTTTGACACTATGCCACATAGAAGGCTATTACACAGTCTGGGGAATATGGGTGTGGGCAGGACAGTAGTGCAGTGGGAAAGTAACTGGCTGGGTGGAAGGACAGATGGTGTTGGTAAATAGCTGTCATTCTACAGAGGGAAGAGTGACCAGTTGGGTACTACAAGAATCAGTGCTGGGACCGGTCCTATTCAACATCTTCATCAGTGACATTGCGCAGGACCTAGAAGGCAGAATTTCCCTGTTCACTGATGACACAAAGCTCTGTAACAGAGTGGATACACCAGAGGGTGTAGACAGAATGAGAAGGGACCCGCAGAAACTTGAAGAATGGTCAGAGGTTTGCCAGCTGAAATTCAATGCAAAGAAATGCAAGATAATGCATTTGGGCACAAAACCCTGGCACAATATATCAGTTGAGGCGTGAGGATATAGCATACACCAAGCAGGAAAGGATCTTGGGGTTATCATCTCTGATGACCTCAAGGTAGGGAAACAGTGTGATAAGGCAGCAGGTAAAGCAAATAGGATGCTGGGATGCATAGGCAGGGGCATCACCAGCAGGAAAAGGGAGGTCATAATTGCACTATACAAGACACTAGTGTAACCCCCAGGTGGCACTATCCCAAGGGCTACTACCCCTGCCAGACTGACTACTGACAGGTTGAGGGGCCTAGGTCCAATGGCGTGTGCCTCCACCCAGAGGTCAGGGTTGGTACTGTCTACTCTGACTTGATCACAGCCTCTGGGACACTGTAACCCCCCCCTTTCTTCCCACTAGTGGCCCACACAATACATCAAGAGTATCTTCACAATGTACACTTACCCCCAGGACTGGCTCTGTCAACTGGATTCTGAGGACCCCCTGTAAAACAAGATAATACAGTACGATAGCCACTGTACAATACTTTAACATAAACGATTACTGCAGTCAGTGTAATGTTGCTGAAACTAATAGATATGATTTATTTAAGGGACTGTAACAAGGATGGGGGAAATCGGGTTAATTAGGTTAAACACATTAATAATCACAGTACTGTGCGTATATTCAGAGTCCCAAAATGTCACTTTCACTGGGTACCCAGGATTGGGGGGGGTAGCCATGATCGGTGCAGCTGGTTGGGGCCCTGTGATGGAAAAAATACTTGCACAATACCCAATTGTAATCCGGAGCCGGATGGCTCAGTTCGTGAAGAAATGAAACAGCAACAATTAAATGACACACTTGCAATTTGCTAAACAGATGGCAGGGAGCTACCCTGCTTGTACTCACTAACTCAGTGCTGAAAACTAGATGGAAGGCAGATTGTCCTGGATTGCCAGGAGGAGCAGACCAGGTGGACAAGGTCCTTGTGACTGGACCCCACTGCAGTTTAGAGCAAATAGATGTAGTCTGGATTAAGCTGGGGTTTACTTCCAGCTTCATGCACTCAATTCACTGCACAGAGGATTTGAAACGCGATTTCCCCACAAGCACTACACACATTTATATGTAAAAGGAAAGTACTATACCAGGCAGGCTGCTTCTCGATCCCGACCGCAATTACTGCAAGATACCCGGGAGAACACACAGCAGCTTCAGTTCCTGACAGACCAAGCGCGATTCAGCAATTTCTCCAGTCTTCTACAGGGTGAGCCTTGTTTCTACTCTTTAGATCTCCTTGATTCTCCTCACAAGTCGGATTCAGTCTGAACGGGCACTTGCACAGGCTGCAGACCGAAACTCTGGGCCTTACACGCGCTTCCCACGCTAAAACTACACACCGCAGAAGCACAGAGTTACTTGTCTCTTCACTGCCAAAACTGATCTAATCTCTCCAGTCCCAGAGCTGTACATTTCCTTTAGCTCCACACTATTCTGTTGGCTGGTCTGGCTGTCACTCACAATAAACTTCCCCTGTTGGTGGAAAAAGGCGCCAAGGTCAAAACTACATTTCCCAGATTCACTGGCCATACAGTACATAGGTGGCTGGCTCTACAGTGAGAGTCCAAGTTCTGATTTTCCAGCAGCAGGCTCCATTTCAAAGGTCCCCTCACACTGATTGGTCCAGTTCAGCAGTTCAAAACCAGAATGGAGGGGTAGGCAAAAACAGTTCAGACTGCCAAGAAAAGCAGGTTAGACAAACTGTATTTTCATTATTACTCTAAATGATTTCTGGCAAACAGTTACATCTTTGAAAAGAGCTCACTCTGCCCACTTAGCGACGGCAGAAATGGAGCAATTTGGCAGCAGCTCGAGTGGGACTCAAGCAGGGAAACGCACACAGTCCCCCCATAGAAACTAATTATGTCTGCAAGCAGACAGCTCTTAAAGAGACAGTACCAGAGACTCTAAAAGCACTCACAGATAAACGGCGTAAAAGCCAAACACCATTCAGGCTTGGAGCATTCAAGAAAGCTCCTGGAAGACTTTTTGGGAACCCCCATTTGCAGGGGGCACTACTGAGGCCCCACCTGGAGTACAGTGTACAGTTCTGGAGACCTTACCTACGTAAGGACATAGACAGGGTAGAGAAGGTTCAGAGGAGGGCAACAAAGATGGTACATGGATTGCATCACAATTCCTGTGAGGAGAGGTTGAAGGACTTGAATATGTACTCCCTGGGAGAGAGGGGATATGATGGAGACATACAGGTATCATATAGGGAGGAGCAGGGTGCAGGAGTACACTATTTTTAAGCAAAAAAGATGTTCCAGGACTAGAGGACATGGGATGAAGTTGGAGGGAGGACGATTGAGAGGAAACGTGAGGAAAAATTTCTTCACTGGACGGGTGGTGGACAAGTGGAACACCCTGCCAGAGGAAGTGGTGGGGGCTGAAACAATCACTGGATTTAAGAATGCATGGGATAGACACAAAGGAATTCTGGAGGTCAGGAGTGAGGGGTAACAGACTTCTAGGAAAACAAAGTGAACTTACAAACTCAAATGGGCAGACTGGGTGGGCCGTAGGCCCTTATCTACAGATACTGTCTATGTATCCATTTATAATGATCCACCACCATATGTGCCCGTAACAAACAATGAGGTGCTGGATCACCTTCGGGTCTTGATGTCCTGGTGCGAATAAAATGAGGACATCGCCGAGTGGGGCAGACTAGCTAGTTTAGAACAGTCCATCACTCAAAAGGTTTACAGTGAGGCAAAATAAAATAGTTGATTATTTCAAAGCGCCTTAATGTTTGCCGTTGCTGACTGCTGTTTCTGAATCATGGTGCTGTTTGTATTGATTTTTGTAATGTCCAACATAATCACTAAGCAGATAAAAACAACAAAGAAATAAGATAAATCACTTTATGTACTTAAAATACATTGTTTTTGTCATTATTGAGGGTAAAGGCATGTTAAAGGCATATCAAGCATTAATTTACATGTGCTTCTGATAAGCAGGACATTCAGTTAATAGGGAAGAAATCCAGTCCACGGGGCTGTCCCTATTAAGTGGCTTTATCTGTATAATGAAATTAATTTATTTAAAACAATTGAGCAGCAGCTCCCAGGAGCTGGGGGCATGGCATAAG
This sequence comes from Neoceratodus forsteri, assembly GCA_016271365.2. Taxonomy (NCBI): domain Eukaryota; kingdom Metazoa; phylum Chordata; order Ceratodontiformes; family Ceratodontidae; genus Neoceratodus; species Neoceratodus forsteri. The sequence continues at coordinate 648,385,983 of CM057452.1, forward strand.
GAAAGGCAGCATAAATAGCGGCACAAGGCCATGGCACCCACATTAGGCCAAACTGGCCAGGGAGCTAGACTTCACACCAGAGCCAAGGGGGCTCCACAATCCAGGCAGCGAAAACAAATGTAAGCCGCAGGACCAACATACACAACAGTGTGGCCTATCAAACTGGTAGCTCGACTCCTCTCACTGTTCTCTAACTCCTCAGAAGCGGTGGACTCACAGGCTGGAGATTTCACTCCAAAACCTTCCTACCTGCAACACAGGGCATTGAGGCCCAGGTCCCCCCAGCATCCATGGACCTAGCACAAAACACAGACGATCCAGGGCACTCACCAGTCTCTCTCTCTCTTCCCCCCCAGGCCGTCAATACGGGTGGAGTGCCACATCGGGTAATGAGGCAGGGGGGCTGCCACCACCTCCTAACCCCACGCTACAGGCTGCCACCACTGTAGCATCCCCACTGTCCACCAGGCCTCACATCACAGGACCAGGCCCCAACCTGCCCTGGGGCCATGGAGCACAAGGTGTACCCCCCTCCATTCCTCTACTGGCCGCGGCTCCCAACAAACTGAACCAGTCCCACATGCTCACAAAGCCCAACACCACCCCTCCAGTTCCTGAGCAGAGCACTGTCGCCAAGTTGCCAAGGCTTGAATTACCAGATCAGGTCCGGAGCCCTGGCATACTGTTCCCCATGACTCTTTCCTGCCGGCCTCCACTAAGTGCCAAAATCTGGAGAATGAATACCCTGGAGGGCTAGACTAACTCTACCCATCCACTGGGTATGGCCCCGGCTCAAAATAGAAGAAGAGGTAGGAGAGGGCCACTTTAGTTGGCCTCCCAAAGGGAGTGCTTACACTCCCCACACCCCCTTTATACCCTTCACCCCCTGGTGAAGAGGTGCCTGGCCACCCCATTGACAGACTGACATCTGGATATGCACACTCTCCCACCATCCCCTACCATGGGTAGCCACCAGGACAACAGAACAACAGGGATCCCAAAAATCCCCTAACCTCAAATGTTACTGCTGCCCAACATGAAACCAAGCTGCCAAACATTACCACAATATACCTAGCACATTAACCCCCAAACAAATTAATAGTAGAAACAAGTGCCAAGCAATGAGAGGTATGCACAGTATAGTAATCAGTCAACTGGATGTAACTGCCACAACAAACACCCAGGCACACAGCATACACACAGTCCATAAACCACGCAAACCTGTCAGCTTTTACACACACACACACACACACACACACACACACACACACACACACACACACACACACACACCATCTAATACAACCCCCCTTTAAAGAACTTTAATAAACACCAGATTAGTGTTTTAGTCCATAATGCAGCAAAGTCCCAGACATAAATCCAAGGTGATAATAGTCTACAGAGCACAAACCCACAATACCAAATCGTCTTCTTCTTCTTCCTTCTCCTCCTTCTGTGAAATGAAAGTGTTTTACATGTTGCCCCAGTTTTTTTCCAAAAAAAGTAATTCAACATCAACCAGAACTGTAACATTGGAACAATATCAGAAACTGCAAAATGGCTCAACCACTTAAGGTACTCCAAGGGGGAACAGAGAACACAAGTCCTGGCATGCAAAATGAGTTCATGGGTCTTCACCCTCTATAGAGTGGTTCCTCGGCCATGAGGATAATAATATTCGGGATCCGGTTTTGTTGTCTCACTGCCAAAAGAATCAGTGGTCACATAATACTTTGTACATCTCCTAGTGACTTCTTGGATGGGTATGAAATGCTTGAATAGAGTCAGTACCATCCAAATGGAAGAATTGCACAGGGTTCTGGCTCTGTTGATGACTGCCTCAGATGGAGGTCCAGCTTGGTGGTTTCTTACCTGGACCTTGTGGACTGCACCCCGAAAGACCCGGTCCGACCTCTTTTCCTCAGTAATGTCCCAGATCCTCTCTGAGACGTATAGATAATCTTCACGGGGGTACTCAATATGGATGCTCTGCCAAACCCTCCTTTTAGCCTGTGACCACTCTGGTATCCTCCTAATGCTGGTCGACCGGGCCCTTTCATTTTCACAGTAGTGAATGTTCAGAGGGTCATCCAGAAGCAGGCCATCCATTCTTTCCCTAAGGTGGGCAGACAATTGTGGCAGCCTCTGGATGCTATCTGGTAGGATCAGCTGCGGACGTCTGTATGGTTGAGGTATGGCTGTATCCACCTCCTGGTCCTGGAAGACTTAAGGACTGAAATGCCTGACCAGGGATGACAAAGGAGCTTCACACAGGCTGGAATTACCTTTTCCCTCTTGAAGCACAGGTGACTTTTTACCTGAGGCATCACCCCTCTTACCAGACAAGCTAGAGGCCCTGGTGAGCAGGGAAGCTAGCTCTGACTCCATGGGCCTGGAGGGTCCATCCAGTTTTACAGCCTTCCCATGCCCTCTCCCTCTGCCACAGGGAGGCTCGGGTACCTTCGGTGAGGAAGGGCTGGGCAGACCGCTGTGCCCTTCCTCACCATATTCCTCTTTCTCTTCTGGGGGGCTTCAGGAGGGCTCCAGTGGAGTAGTCACAGATCTTATCTTATCCCATGTATCAAGGCTTCCAGTCGAAAGAACAGTAGTCATCCCCATAGAGGCAGATGTTGGTCAAGTCCATTTTAGCATGTAAGGCGGCAAGAGTAGCAGTTGGCCACTAGTGGCACTCCTCAGGCGCACGAGGAGCATAGCGGGAGATGCACTACTCCCATACCTTGATAACTACACCCCACACAGCAGTCAGATGGAGCTCCCCTCCCAGCATTACTGTACAGCCATGATAGTAAAGAAGCTGCCACTAGAGTCGGGGGGGGGGGGGTCAGTTTCATGTAGTTTCTCTCTCATTTTTCCAATCGTCTCACACACTGTAAAACACCTCACTCCTGACTAGAAATGGCACTCACTGTGGCCCTGTCCTGGAATGCTACTCTTCACCTCAGCCAGTCAGCGTCCTCAGTTGTTCCATTTGCATAAAACTGACTAGGCATCTGCCATTCCCAATATGGCACCAGGTCGAAATGGTGCGAAGCTAACCTCCATGGTGGAATACAGCGATGGCACAGCAGAATTACAGCCAGGATTCCCAGCTACGCTACCAAGGCCCACAAGAGATCAGGTACAGTCCAGCCTCCCTTCAGTGCCTGGGTTGACAATGAATCTTTGCTTTCTGGGAATGATCTCCTCCAGTTGATAACATCACTGGGCCTAGCACAAATAGTTGCTTCTGTGAATCGTCACCATGGCCACACCTTGGACTTGGTATTCTCACTGGAGTTTTAGGTCACCGACCTCAAGACTGATTGGGTTACATGGTCCGATCATTGCATTCTCATTTGTGCCCCACCCCCCGATGGTCCCTCTCCTGTTGAGGTGGTCCATTATCGCCTATTAGGGGGATTATCCCCAAAGGGACTCTCGGCTGTAGTTGACTTTTCTGGTATGAGTGCTGCATGTGTGAGTGGCATGAGCGAGGTGGTGGCGGCCTATAATAGGGCAGTCTCTGGGGCACTCGATGCTGTTGCACTGATCTGTATATGACCCATGTCTTCTTGCTTGATGAGACCCCCATGGCTTGATGGGGATGGGATCGCATGGTGATGAAGACCATGGGTCGGAAGTTGGAGGATTGTTGGTGGAGGACTTGGTTGGACAAACTGGCTTTGAGAAATCACTACAGTGACTACCAGAGGGCAGTAGATCATAAGAAGGCAGAGTTCCTGTCTAGGGAGATTGCTGCAGGGAGGAACAGCTCAGCTCTTTCAGATTTATTTTATTTTTATTTTAATCTTTGGTAACCGGGTAAGGCCCTCTAGGCACAAGTACCTGTTTTCAGGGACGACCTGGGAGCACTGGGTGGGCGGTTAAGTGACTTGCTCAGAGTCGCACAGTATGCAAGTGGAGGTTGTGAGAATCAAATTCCAGTCTGGTCTGCTGGATGTATCAAGCTCGTTCACACCTCGTTCCTCTAACCTCTAGGCTATACTGCCAGATTGTTAACAGACTACTTCATGTAGTCTGTCTACGGTTGAAAAGGGCATTTTCAATTGCATGATGCGAAGAATTTGCTCTGTTCTTCTCTGACCGGGTGTCGTCCTGTTCAGTCTGGGATCTCCCCAGTGGAGCAAAATCAGCCCAGTTGTTAGAGAGCCTGGTAGGAATGAGGGCACTTCTTTCATCTGGAGAAGTTTTGGCCAGTGGAGGTTGCTGAGGTCATTGAGGTGATTTTGAAGCGTGGCCCACCTTTTGTGAACTAGACCCTGGTACGACGCATCTCCTAGTAGGATCGCTAAGGCTATTGGTCCAGTGTTTGCCAGGATAGTCCAGTGCTCGCTCTCAGAGGGCTTCTTCCCTGATGCCTTGAAGGAGGCATCGGTGAGGTCCCTTTTGAAGAAACCATCACTCGACCCTGATGTCCAGGTGAATTATAGACCTATCTCCAACCTCCTATTTCTATTTAAGGTTGCTGTGAAAGTGGTGGCACTGCAGCTCGAGGCACACCTCATGGCCTTTGAAATCTATAAGCCATTCCAGTCTGGATCTGGGCTAGGCATAACACTGAGACGGCGTTGGTTCGGGTGCAAAATGACCACCTCAGGGCGACGGATAGAGGTGACTGATCAATTTTAGTTCTCCTGGATCTCTCATCAGCATTTGACACCGTGCACCACACTGTACTGTTGGATCACCTTAGAGAGTATTGTGGACTCGCTGGATCTGTCATCAACTGGTTTGAGTCCTATCTCTTGGACAGGAGACAATGGGTGGTGATGGGAAATTTCTCCTCCTTTCTAAAGCCCCTGTCATGTGAAGTTCCTCAGGGCTCGATCCTATCACAAGTGTTGTTCACTATGTACATGCTGCCCCTGGGAGAGCTCATTAGATGTTACAATCTGGGTTTTCACTGTTACGCAGATGATACCCAGCTGTATATATCATTTGCCCCTGGAATGAATAGCACTGTTGAAGTGCTGAATAAGTGTCTGGCTGAGATCCAGGACTGGTTGTCCTCTAACTGGCTTAAGGCTGAACTCTGAAAAGATGGAGGTACTGGTGATTGAGCCTGGTCACAGACATGAGTGGGGTGTCTCCAGGAAGGTAACAGGGTTGGTCCTGGGATCCACCCCGTTGATGGCATCCTCTAGGGTGAGAAATCTGGGCATCGTCTTTGATGACAGGCTAACTCTTGATGCTCAGATTTCAACTGTTGTCCAAACTGGCTTTTACTACTTAAGGAACGTCGCCTGGATTCAACCCTAATTCCTCCCAAGGACCTGCTTTCACTGGTGCATGCCTTTGTGACGTCAAGGCTAGAATACTGTAACACTCCATACTTCGGGGTCAGTGGAGGGATCCTCCGCTGACTTTAGCAAGTGCAGAGTGCAGCAGCCAGGTTGACGACAGGCCTACCCAGGTCTTGTCATATGACCTTGGTTCTGCAAAGTGTGCATTGGCTGCATGTCGGGTGGAGGAGCATCTTCAAAGTAGGCTTGCTCACCTGTAAGGTCCTATGTGGCTCGGGCCCTGACTATCTGTCTGACCTCCTTACTCCAGCCATCCTGGTATGCTCCCTCTCTTCCCCCACCGAGGGTATCCTATTGGTTCCAAGGGCCAGGCTGAAAACTTCTGGTGACCACTCGTTCAAGGTGGCTGGCCCGGTTTTCTGGAACACTCTGAGGGATGCCCCGTTGGTGGAGGCATTTAAGAGGTGTCTGAAAACTTCTCTGTTTAAGAAAGCATATTTTGAAAACTGATGCTAATTTTAATCCCCCAAACTCATTCCGGATGAGCCCCTGTTTGTAAGACCCCTCCCTATCTATGTCTAGGGGCCTGATGTTGAAGAGTAAGGGTAGGAGTGCCCCACATTGCAGCAGTCCATCCAGAATAAAGATAGGAAAAGATGGCACATACCTTTAAATGACCAAAATGGGTTTGGTTACCGCTGAGCTTCTTAGCAGCGCACAGCAGCCCGAAGCGGGGGTGGGGGTGTTGCAAGGAAGCGCAAAAAAGGACTCTGGCTAGGAAAAGCAGGTTGTTAGCAGGCACCAAAAATTCATAAGGCAGACAGAGGCCACACCGAATTTAAAAGTATAATGAAATTACTTTATTTAAAACAGTTAAACAGCAGTTCCCAGGAGCTGGGGTCACGGCACGGAGAAAGTCCGTATAAACAGCGGCACAAGACCTGGACACTCCCCTTAGGCCTTCTGTAAGGATGGAGTGCCACATTGGATAATGAGGCAGGAGGGCTCACCACCACCTTCTAGCCCCATGCTACAGCTGTCTCCACTGTAGCTTCCCCACCATCCACCAGGCCTCAAACCACAGGACCAGGACCCAACCTGCCCCGATGCCACGGAGCACAAGGCAGCCCCCCCCATTCCTCCTATGGGCCTCAGCTCCCAACAAATGGACCTGGTTCTACATGCCCTCAAAGTCCTACACCACCCCTTCAGTTCCTGAGCGGAGCACAGTCGCGGGGTTGCTAAGGCCAAAATTCCTATGCCAGGGCTGGAGCCCTGGCCTACTATTCCCCATGACTGTCTCCAACCGGCCTCCATTAAGCGCCAAAATCTGGTGAATAAATACCCTGGGGGTCGGACTGTCTCCTCCTGTCTTGCAGATGGCCAGTCCCCAGGTCCAAAAATAGAAGAGGTAGGAGAGGGCCACCTTAGTAAGCACTCCCTGAAGGGGGGGGGGGGTTCTTACATGAAGATTAGAAAACTGGGGTAGATGGGGCTGTGCAGAGGAAGCCAAGAAAAAGCTAACATTTGAAACAAATTCTTTTGCTCAGTATTCACAGTGCAAGGTTGGGGGGTGGGCACAGGCCATCATATATTAATAGGCACCAGAAGGTGGGAGTGGACACAAGTTCATGTACAGAAGAGAGAGTCCACTAGGGTTGGAAACCCTAAAAGATAACAAGGCGTTGGGGCTGGATGAGATCCACCCAGGGGTATTTAAGGAACTGAGCACGGTGCCAGCTGCCCCTCTGTTAACACTATTTAGCACCTCATTAGAGATGCTCACCTTTCTATGTTTCTATGGGGTGGTTCCAGAGGAATAGAGGAGGGTCGGTGTGTAGTCCCTCTGCACAAGCGCAGTAGCAGAGAGGTCGTCAGCAATTACAGACAAGTCAGTGGAGGGGAAGTCAGTGGAGTCCCTGCTGAAGAGGAGACTGATGGAGTACCTGAAGATACACAGGCTGCAGGACCACCAGCAGCACAGCTTCACCGAGGGGGGGGGAGATCATGTCTAAAAATCTCATAGCTTTCTTTGGACTGAATAATGAGGGATAATGAGGGAGGTGGATCGTGGAGGTCAGTGGATGTGGCCTGTTTGGACTTCAGTAAGGCCTTTGACACTGTACCACACAGGAGGCTAATAAAGAAACTTAGCAGCCTGGTGGTAGGGAAAAAGGCAATGAACTGGGTATCAAACTGGTAGAAAGATAGGAGGCTGAGGCTGGTGGCAAACCGCAGCCACTCTGAGAATGGGAGCATGACCAGTGGAGTGCTTCAGGGATCAGTACTGGGCCCTGTCCTGTTCAGTGTCTTCATAAGTGACAGTACTGAGGGACTGGAGAGGAGGGTGTCTCTTTGCAGATGACACAAAAATCTACAACAGGGTGGACACCCAGGAGGAGGTGGAGAGAACACGGAAGGATCTGGGGAAACTAGGTGAGTGGTCAAGGGATTGGTAGCTGGGTTTTAGTGCCAAGAAGAGCAAAGTTATACACCTGGGACAGGGCAACCTGGGGCCTATATATAAGATGGGGAGAGGTACTTGGCTACCAAGCAAGAGAAGGGACCTTGGGGTGACCATAGCTGATCTCAAGATGGTAGAGCAATGTGAAAGGCAGTAGACAAGGCAAGCAGGATGCTGGGGTGCATAGAGAGGTGGATATTTAGCAGAAGAAGGGAGGTAGTGAGACCCCAACTGGAGTACTGCATCCAGTTCTGGAGGCCGCACATTTGCAAGGACATAGACAGGGTTGAAACCCTCCAGAGGAGGGCCACTAAAATGGTGCGGGGGTTGCAGGAGAAGCCATATGAGGGGAGACTGTGGAAGCTCAACATGTACTCCCTGGAGGAGAGGAGAGTGAGAGGGAACATGATTGAGACCTAGAAGTACCTCACAGGAGTGAACAAATTGCAATAAGCAAGTCTTTTTCAAAAGAGGAGGAGCACCAGAATATGGGGTCATGCTATGGAGCTTGAGTGGAGGAGTTTGAGGGATGTAAGGAAATATTACTTCACAGAAAATGTGGCGGACACCTGGAACAGCGTGCCAGAAGAGGTAGGTTCAAAGACAGTGGGGAGCTTCAAGCATGCGTGGTACAGGCACATGGGTATAATAAGTAGTGGGAAGAGAGGAGGGAGGGACATGTGTGACTAGGTAGGGTCTAGAATGTAGTGTTAGCTAGGGAAAATAGGGCAGACTAGATGGGCCTGCCAGTCCTTTTCTGCTGACACATTCTATGACTCTAGGTTTGTTAGAGTCAAATGACTCTAGGTAGGTTGGATCTGCCCCTGGATGCTGCTACAAGCAAAATGCAGTTTTTTTGGGGGGAGGGGCACTCTTGAGAAGAAACTTCCTCTACACTGTTTCTTAGTGATTTAAGATGGTGGATGCTTAATAGCAATTGGCCATCTGAATAACTAAGACACAGTGTGAAGTAAGTTTCTTCTCAAGAGTGCCTACCCCCCAGAATGTATTTTGAATTGTTGCAATACCCAGCCACTGTGGCAGTACATCAGAGATGGGCTTGATCCTCTTCTAGGCATCTTGCAGGCAACTGCACACCTTACTGTTCTTACAAGAATAAGGAGTTCTTGTCATACAGATTTGCCTATACTACCATCTTCTTAAAGACAAGCTTTGGCACTGAGTTCTGGATATAAATACATTGCATGATCCTGTATTTATTTATTTGAAAGGTTTCACCAGGAAAGGCACACTGAACTGCAATGGCTCATTTTCAGGTGTGTCCTGGGAGAAAGGGAAAGTGGGGATAACACAATCAAGTACAGAATAGAAGTAAATTAAAACAGAGGAAGACTACAAAAAACAAATGGTCTGAACAGAAAAGACGTTAGAGCAGTTACATAATTAAAGATTTGCATACAGTACATCAGCAATGTAAAGAATTAGGTATTACTAAACAATATACATAAACACAATCATATATTTTCAATGTACATACCTATTTACATAAACCACATATGAACAAGATGCAGACCCTAAACACACCCCTTAAGAAAGTCAACAATGGGCACAGTTGGGAAGGAATTGGGCAGACTGATAAACCAACCTCCCTTTCGGGATGCATGATGTATAGTTCATTAGTGACATTGGTGAAGGAATCCAGAGCAAACTCACCCTCTTTGCAGATGACGCTACGTTTTGTGGAAGGGTGGACAGTGCAGCGGGGGTTAGGGAACTTCAGAGGGACCTCCTAAGGCTAGAAAGATGATCAAATGTGAGGCAACTGAGGTTCAGTGCCAAGAAGTGCAAAGTAATGTACCTAGAAAAAGGTAATCCAAGGACAGAGTATTGGCTAAATGGGGCAAAACGTAGTACCTCCTTAGAAGAACGAGATCTTGGGGTCATCATTTGCGACAACCTAAAGCAGTCAAGTCAGTATAATAAAGCTTACAGTAAGGCAAGTAGGATGTTAGGGTGTATTGAGAGAGGAATTGATAGTAGAAAGGTGATCTTCCCCCTTTACAGAACCCTGATGAGGCCACATCTGGAGTACTGTGTCCAGTTCTGGAATCCTCACCTTAGAAAGGACAGGGGTAAGCTGGAGGCCATTCAGAGAAGAGCAACAAAATGATTCAGGGCCTCCAGGGACTCTCCTACAGTGTTGGGTAAGTTACTTTTTCTATTACTTTCTATTTCTTTTGGAAACTTGTTCCAGGAAGCTCTGTGCAGTCACTAGCAAGAATGGAGAAGAACTAGAAAAAGTAATATACTTGCCAGTTACAGTTAGTTCTTTTTTTTTATACAAAAATAATAAAAAACTACAACAGATGACATTTATTTTGAAAGTAATAGGTTAGTTACTAGTTACTTTCAAATAAATATAATCATTTACAGTTACGTATTACTTTTGTATAAAAAGACTTAAGTAATTGTAACTGTAGGGCATACAGTATTACTTTTCCAGTACTTCTCCATCCTTGCTAGTGACTGTACAGAGTTTTCTGAAAGAAGTTTCCAAAAGTAATAGAAAAAGTAACTTACCCAACACTGCTCTCCTGTGAGGAGCATCTAAAGACACTGAACATGTACTCACTTGAGACAAGGAGAGAGTGGGGGATATGATCGAAACATATACATTTTGAAAGGCATTAATAAAAAGCCCTGCACAGGGCTATTCACTAGGAACACTAGCTCAACAATGAGAGGGCATGAGTCAAAACTACGGGGATTGGGGGGGAGACTTCAGGAGGGAGTTGAGAAAAAACTATTTTACCAAAAGAGTTGTAGACCCATGGAACAGTCTGCCTGCTGATATAGTGGGTGCAAGGACCGTGGTGGGATTCAAGCTCAGATGGGACAGAGTAAGGGCTCAAAACACCACTACTGGATTAAGGAAACCTCAAAATACTTGGGGGGGATTTGGTCCTCGGAGTAATAGTAGGTCCCGGGTATCCATGGGCAGACTAGATGGACCCTTGGTCTCCTGTCTGCCGTCACTTTCTATGTTTCTGTAGTTATTTGCATAGAACAGAGTTTTAGTGGTCGGGAATAGAATGATTATGGGTGTGGAGAGGGTGGTAGAAGAGCAGTTGGGTGGGAGGGGGATGGTCAGGTGTCTTCCTGGTTTCAGACAGAATAGGAAGGATGGTGGAGAGAGAAACTGGGGAGCTGGGGTTGCTGGTACACCTTGGGCACAAGTACAAATACAAAGGTTTTTATTGTTTGCCAAAAATGCCTTTACAAATCTCATATTATACAGCTTAAGTTATATAAATATACAAACAGATGCAGTCCATCCATTGTATATTCTTATCAAAAAAATATTAAGCTAAAAGTTTCCCATAAAAATACTTCCAACAGTGAATACAACATATATCCACACATGTCCTAAAGTTTTGTGCCTTTTAAATAGTTCAACAATCTGTCTAATACAGTTGAATTTGCTATTGTAAAAAGGTCCTTTATAATTCTTACTTCATCATACAGTGTTCTATAATTCATTAAACGGGAGCCTAACCAGTATTTCCTCTGCCTATTAACGTTAGGACAAAATAATACCACATGTTCAAGATCATCTTCAGCCTTAAAACTACAATTACAATAGGGGTTTGCGACACCATTTCGATTTTGTTTATAATGTATGTAATTCAAGTTGTATATTTCCATTCAAAATCTAGTGAGCAACCTTCGATCAATAGGATGCATTAACTTTAGTAAATAAGGCTTAAGACCATGGTGTATTTTAATCAACTTGAACTATCTAAATTTCTTAAAATTTGTTGTTTTTTTATTGCATTATTCGCTAATGCCACATCATGGACTCTAGAACCAATCATTTCACTGATTTCAGAGAATGATCTTTGAAAAAATTCATAAAAAAGGGAACCTAATCCCATAGGAAGGACCTGCTCCCTTATTTGCCTAATGAATGAATACATGAAACCTCGCTTACTGTGTTTAATAGCTTCTTCAATACAAAGCTTAGGCAAATGAGATTCAGTTAATAAACATAATTTTAAAAATGAGTTTAATTCTTAATATTTGTGCCATTGTCATGAGTGAATATTGACCAAGCTCCTTTTCGGACAATCTGTATTAGGATGGAACTGGGAACCCTAAGAATGTACCTATACATTTTATTTAACAGAATCTCTAGCGGTTTGATTTTGTCATCAGTCTATATCTCTGCACTATATAAAACTCTAGTTTTTAATTTTACATTTATCCCTTTTAGAAGACCTAAAATACTTCCATTCCCATTTACCCCCAAGTCTTTTAAAAGCATTAAAGGCTGTGGTTAGCCTGGCTATAAGTAATATTATTCCAGAACACATTCTTAGAATATCTAATTCCCAAATAGTCATAGGGCCGGATATTCAGACTGCGCCGGGCAATGGCGCAAGTGGGGGTGCAGCGCAACCGAGCTGCTCCAGGGCCAGGACGGTGATATTCAAAGGTGATGCGCCATGGTGCATCACCATTGAATATTGCACAGAATGTGTATGGCACAAGTACAGTGCGCCAGTGCATTGCATAGACAGGTAGGACTGGGAATGCTCCAGCGCAAATGCAGTTGCGCTGTACGCATCACCCGCGATATTCAGAAGAAGGCATGCAAATGGGGCCATAATATATGCATGGCATTAATGGGGCCATTAACATGTCATTATGGCCCCATTTGCATGCGTTGCACAGAACAGCCTGGCGAAATGCACCTGGTGCCCTGCGGAGCTGCCTGCAGAAGGTGCTGTGTCCCTGGTCAGCTAGTGCTCTCCCCCACCTGTATGTACTTGACGTGAGCCCCGTGGCAGATACAGCCCAGGTGGTCAGTGGACCCCCGATATGCCCAATCGTGGGCAACCATATGCCAACAGAGCAACGATTGTGCTGGTGTTTCCCTCCACCCCAGTGGCCGATCGCGGGCAGTAATGATGCAAACCCTATACCCTTGGGCTATGGTCCCCCCCTCTGTTCCAGTCCACTCGATCATGGCCAGTGGTACCCCCAAAGCCCTAAACTAGCTGGTGCAGATGTCCCCATTCCACCGATTGCGGGCATGTGATAGAAATAGTAAACCCAATGGCCCAGTGGACCCCCTCCCATCCACCACGGGACCCAGCCACCAGCTCCCCGTCATCAGCGGGCGGCGGTACCCCACCTGCATACTGCCTGGCCGCCCACCGAACGGTGTACAGTATGTGCTGTACACCTATTGGTCCCACTGTGGACCAACAGAATACGAACCATACTGTACTACACAGAGCACGGTTATGTGGATGGCTATTCACCAACCATGCCTGTAGTCAATATGGTCTGTATGCCCATTGGTCCACAGTGTGGGCCATCAGGCGTGCAACACACACTTACACTGTCATTAAACAGGTAGCTGGGTGGTATGCAGGCGAGAATGCTACGGCCACTCCGATGATGAAGACTGCGTGGCTGGAGTGAGAGACGGAAGAACCCGCAGGCCGCAGTACTATTTCTATCACATACCGTCAGTGGCTGAGGGGAACATCTGCACCAGCTAATAGGCACAGGGGTACCACCCAGCCTGTCGAGGCGGACTGGAGGAATACTAACCCACTCACTGGGCTTCATCACCTGCAGTCGAGCCACTGGAGGAGGACTGCTGGGTGCTATGCGCGCATGTGTGCCCATGGTCGGGCAATAGAAGTCCACTGAACTCACGAAAATATGTTTGCATGGATGGTGTCCCTGCTGTGCGGTGGCCACCCATGACTGGCGGTTGCTGTGTTTCGTCCTACAATGCAGCAGCCCGCTAGTGCGTGGCCATGGGTTGTTCCTCCTCTTTCCCTGCAGAACATTTCACCCCTGTATGCAGCGCATATCAGGGTTGTGCCAGCATATGCACTGCATATCCCGGGCTGAATATCGGGATGTGCCGCATATGGATGGGCACGTCCCCTGCATTTGCGCCGCATACATTACCAGTGCGCATCAGGAAGTGTGCAGCGCAACTTGCCTCTTTGAATATCACGCCAGGACGCATTGGGGGGGTTGCACATGGTACAACCCCTTTGAATATCTGGGCCATAATGTTTTAAAGTTTGGATTTTAATTTGTCAATGTATGATGGTACTTTTTGTTTGTTCCCAAATATCAAGTTTGTTTTCTTAGTGTTAATCACTAGTTTATCTTTGCAAAGAATAGCAAAGTGATCTAATTTTCTTTAGAGACCTATACATGTTGTTGACATTAGCATTAGATCATCTGCATATGCTAGACATGCAAATTTTTTTTAGGCCTAACATTGCGGAGTGGAATCCTGTGTTTTTTTTTCTAAGTCCTGTATTACTGCGTTAATATATAAATTTAAGTAAAAGTGGAGCCAGAATACATCCTTGCCTGACCCCCTGGTAAGTAGATATTCTTGAAGACAAATCCTCATTTTTGATTATACTGGACTTGTATCCATGTATCCTGATGAAGGCGTATCACTATATCTAGAAGATTTGGATCCATTCCATAGTTATGAAATTTTTGCCATAGCAGAGGTCTGTTAACCATATCAAAAGCTGTTTTTAGGTCTAAAAACAGCAATACAATTTATATTTTTTAATCTTAACATACTTCCATATGAAATGTGTTAAAACAAAATAATGTTGTATTGTTGACCTTTTAAGTCTAAAACCATTCTGCATTTCACTGATGATTTTTGTGTCACCCGCCCGTTGTTGGATACTTAAGCAATAAGGCATGACCAAGGGTTATGTTAATGGTATGTTATTCACCTTCTAGGAGTGTACTGTGGCACGAAGTGTACGAGTGCCACATGCCCCTAGAGGGTGATTAACTGACCATTAACATAATCCCTGGGAGTGTCTTATTGCTATTATAATAAAAAATGTTTTTAAACAGTGTTAAATTTTGTTCAGCATATGGTTAAGCTCTACATGTATGTTAATAAAAGAGTAACATAAGGCTGTTAGAATGTTTGCAGCCAATCAGAAAGCTCCATTTCTCAGACCCTTTTTATAATTTTTAAAATAATTATTGTGAATAACTTTTGAGAAGTGTCTAGTAAACTTATAAGCCTACACATCATTGGGTCATTAGTATCTCCCTTCTTAAATATTGGACATATATTACTGCCCGACCACGATTTTGAAAATTGTTCACCCTGTACATAAAGAGAATATGAAAAAACTTGGATCCACCAATCGAGGGATTTATATATTTCTACTGCTATGTTATCAGGACCAGGAGCTTTGTTTGTAGCTGTTTCACTCAAAGCCGACTAAATTTCTTGACAATCTATGTATAATGATCTTGGAGAAGTCAACTCCAAGTGCAATGCAAAGAACTGGAGTTCAATAATTGTGTGAGTAATATAATAAAGTAAAATGTGATTCCCATTGTGCAGGGATAATAGATGCCTCTATCAGGTCGAATATTGTGAAACACCATGACTTACTAAGGTCCAAAACTTCTTAGTATTTTTGGACATGATAGCATTTTTCAGTCTCATCCACATTTTATATTGAAATTTCTATTTTTCTACATCTAATATGGCTCTGTATTGTTTCCTAAATTTGTTCATTTCCTTTAGTTTAATTTTGTTAGGATGTTCTTTGTATTTCCTTAAAAATTGGTTGTTCTTTTTTTGTTTGCCGACATTTAAAATTAAACCAAGTACTTTGTCTATTAGTCGTAATTGTATTTTTCATAAAAAATGGTTTTAAGTACCAAATTATAGTTTCCCAGTGGAGATTTGTACTAGTACTGTGTGTTCACGTCCTGCTAAAATTGCTTCTCTTAACTCAATTAGAAACCTTGAATTTAATACTTCTACAATGTTGAATGTAAGTGTGTTGACCACCTTATCTTTTTGGAGTTTATGACCCCCAAAATTAATGGACTACACACATCTATCTTTGGTACTGTCCTCACAATCATTAAGAAGTATGCCTACCTAAAAAAGGGAAATTAGCTGATTCGGCTCTTTCTGCTATTACCATGTTGGCTATTAATGGTGTAGCTGCTTGGTTTAGTCACACCAGATCAATGGTAGATGAACCATTAGGTCCTATGAAAGGATACCCACCATGACGATCACTGCTAGTTCTACCATTAAGTACAAAATAGTCCTGATTTTCATGACGAGTAATAACAATGTTCCTTGTAAATTTGTATTTTTGTCTTTGGCTTGTCTGGTAGCACTTATTTTATTGTTTATTATATTAATACCATCAATTAATTTGTCCTGTAATGTATACAGTTCTTGCTCCTTATAGATCCTTGTATTAAAAAAAATCCTGGAATCATAATAGGAGTTGTCATATTTATTGTTTAATGATTCAAAGTATTGTTCAAAAGTCTCCAATGAAAATGAAGTTTCATTCTTGGTACTTCTTGGTGGAATATAAATGTTTATCAGGATACATTTTACCTTTTATTGTCTAATAATATTGTAAGTGAATTTGATATAGAATTTTCAAGCTGGGTTATACTGTATGAATATTTAAGGAGGTTTTAGCGTAAATAGCTACTCCTCCTTTGGGTCTACCTAATTTTTTTTTATCGTATTTATAAATACCAGAAAACCTGAAAGCATAGGTGGTTTATCTGTTACCAACCAAGTTTCCGGCACACACATTATATCTGCTGTTAATAAAAAGTCCCTTATAGCATTGTTGGATAACTTGTTTGTTAAACCTTCTATATTCCATGTTATTATTTTAATAATGTTGTTTTATTGATGTTTTCTTGCCTAAGTCAATCTTTCTTAATATTATAAGGTGCTTTTTGTGAATTGGTAGGTAAATCCTTTGTGTTAGTTGCATTCCAGACTGGGAAGTCTTTTACATTTATACACCCAAAGGGTCTAACACCCCTGACTTCTGAAACACTAATGCAGCTAATTCAGATGAGCTAAAATATATATCTATCTGCAAGCTCACTAGTGGGTCCTGTATTTTAATATTAGTTATTAATTTAAAACTGATATTTAACTTAAGCACACATGAAAGAAAGTTGCCATTTCCTTTTTTGTCCAATTATCTGGCCTTCTGTCTGATTCCATCCAAACATAGAAAAGACTTTACTTTCTCTTAATGCTTTGTACGCTTTGTTATATCTGTCTAGCACACAGACCACTTTATCTATCCAGTGTCTATCTATTTGGGTCACCTTGTTATTGTTAGCAGCATTATCTGGAATGGATTCTGAGGATGGAACCACCTGGGGAGGTAGAATATTAAATCCTTTATTTTTAGTTCTGATTCCATGGACTAGATCTTATTAGCATCATCCTCTGAACTATTATATATTAATATACAGTCAGAAAATTCTAGATTAGGGGGTCTTGTAATAAAGATGCCTTCTGCTCCATCAGGCAAGTGTAGTAAGTTTAAAATCCGCTTAAAGATCTTTGCGTTTCATTGTACAGACTGCGTATCCCATATAATTCCAATAAATATTCTTTAAAATCTGTATTTAGGTTATCTTGCACAAGGATTTTCTGGCTGCTTGTTAAGACAGCACCTTGTGACCCTGTCTCATTGGTCTGCATTTTTGGGTCCTTGTTCTGTTTTTTATGTTTGTTTGGGTCAGCTGTTCCATATTTCGTCACAGATGCCCATTTTCATTTATTTATTTATTTAAATATCTGTTGATTGGGATAGGCACACTGAGTTCGTTTCCAGGTGTGTCGCGACTCGGGGGGGAGGGAGGCGGATGTAGGAGTACATACAAAAATATTACAAAAGACTATAGTTACAGGCAGTAGTACAACCAGTTCAGCATAGTTTGACAACATTACAGGTCTTAGAGACAAAAAGACCTCAGTTACAGCAGCTAGGTTAAAATAAAAAAAAAAAAAATGGTAAACTTGATAACATTTCCAGGACATGAGACATGATGCACTGGGAAGCCAGAGTCACTAAAATAAGTGCACCAGTGTGGGGTAGGACTTGCAAGTGCTGTGGCATGAAGCTAGATCACCTGGGACAGCAGCAGGGCCATGATACCTGGTTTTGATTATTATCTAAAAGGGCCATTACCTAGGTTTTATTACTAGGTATTTTATTATCTCCAGGCCTATCTGTACCCATATCTACAATTTGGTCATTGCCTTGAACCTTATTATCAGCTATCAGATTTTGTACACCTGTCACAGTTTTTTGATGAATTTCTCCTGACAAATCTTATTTTAATTCTTATTTTTTCCTTTTCTTTGGTTTATTGCTATGCTTATGTTGCTTTGTATTACCCTCCTTTGTTAGATCAATAAATTCAAAAATCTCATCCCTTCCCTTTTCAAAGGGAGAGGGGAGGGTAACCTGAATTGCCTTATTTACCTTTGTTATATTGGCTCCCTCCTGTTCATTAGTTAGGGCATCATTTGATGCATTTCCCTTTCCTTTTAAATTAGCCAACAGTGTTCTGTTATCTGTTATTAAAGAAGCAAGCTCTTTTTTTTAAGGACCCATAAGTTTTCCAACAGTACTATATTAGCAAAATATGGATTCTTAATAATCTCTAGAATCTGTCTGGAGGGGGCTGTTGATATTGTGAATTCGCCTTGACTATTAAAGTGATCTGTATTATAATTTATATGGTCATAATAACCATCACCATGAGGGGTTCCTGGTGAAGCTGGAGATAATCTTGGAGTATTTTCTTCAGATACATCTTGATCAACTTCAGAACTATTTTCACTTCCTGGTTCAGAGATGGAATAGCTAGATTCTAGCCTTTTAAGGCTTTTAGTCGTTTCATCCAAATCCTGTATTACTGACAAAAATGTGGCTTTTTGCAATAGACCTGATGTTTTTGGTGTACAGGGGACCCTTCAGAAATTTCTCTCTGGGAACCTGAGACAGTTAGTATTTCATTTAAAATTGGCTCACTCTTTTTAGTTACTCCTGTCCCCAGGAACAAAGTTATCTTGTTTACTTTAGGTGTTTCCCCTAGATCTTTAACCATCTTATCTCCAGCCCCTGTCCTAGGGTTGTGCAGTTGTTTATAACTAGCCATCTCACCAGTGTCGGTATCTAAAGAAGTATTTATATCAAAACTTATATAAATTTGCGAAAACAGTTGAAATCTCATCCCATCACATATGTCAGTTTTGGCTGTTTAACTACTAATGGTTGTTCACTGAGGGTTTTAACTCCATCAATTACTGATGTAAATATATTTATTTGACTCATTAATAAACACATGGCACAATTATTCTCTGTCTCAATCAAGTTTTTTTTTTTTTTTTATACAGCTACAGATTTTTTTTTGTTTCATTCCTGCCCTTTAGTTTGCTTTATTTTAGGAGCTTCTTTATTATTAGCAGTTTCTTTTTTCTGCTCCTTAAGCAATATTTTGTTATTTTAACCAACTTGCCCTTATCAGTTGTAATCTCATTGGGGTAATTCAGCTCACTCCTAGTACTCGCCATCTTAATTGGTGGGAGTGTGATGTGTATAAAGCAGGTCTTATTAAATATTTTTAGTTTGTAGAATAAAATGTAAACAGTAAACAATGCACAATCTACAATGTACAATGATGTGCAATAACAGTAATAGTACATGGAATGTGCAAGTTTGCTACTAAAAGGTTATTTGAAAATGTTTGTCACAAACAGAAGGGAATAGATCAAAAGCATCCAAAGCTCACTTTCCAGATGATTTAATGTTTATGATATCTGACTTTAGACAATGTTCAAAATATCGTTTTTTGCTCCTGTTGTAAACATTTGCTTGAACAATGGAATAAACCAGGTCCACTAAATGCAGAGCAAACAGAAGACCCTGGGCAGGCTTTCCAAGGTGTGTCCTATTCAGTTCAGTTCCAGAGCCCTCACATCCCAATATTCAGTAACAGATTCTTATGCATCCTAAAAAGACAAATTAATAGAGCCAGCACAAGGTATTAAAACAAGAAAATGTAATAGTGTAGTTCTCTAAAAAGAAACGCTACACTAAAACTACCAATCTCCAATAGCTAGATTACTAAAACTCAATATTCCTTATAGGCTAAGAGAAGCTTTAATAAATCACTTATTTATACATTGTATTAGCACTGGTTTTAATATCAATTGATACTAGTCCACCAGATCAATAGGGCAGTAGTCTACAGTTCAAAATAGAACAGAAGATTTGACGAATAGCAGTTTTAATTTAATTTAAGGTAGTTATCTTTACCTGACTAGATAGAATCTTTATTTTTATACAGGTATAAATCATGTCATTAAGGTTATTCAATCTTGTTTCCAAGACAGTCCTGTCAGTGCTTTTGTTTCTAAGACAAAACAAAGGAATTACATTATACAAACCGCAATGGTACTTACAACACTTAGTTACATCAAATTACAAAAGACTAATAATTACAAAGCTACCCACGATTACAATTGAATAAAAGGGGAGGGAACATTTATACAATCACATTCTTACTCAAAACATTAAATATAAAGTGCCATGTACTAGGTTCACAAATTTATGACTATCTACAAGAACATTGGAGCTTGTATATCCCATTTGTCTCCTGGATAAACATCTCATAAAAAGATGACATTCGAGCTGTATAAGGTAATACATTCCAGGATTTCGCTGCCTGTGACTGCAAAGTTTTTATGTCAAATTTGTTTTTTGTCTTAAGCAATGTTACTTCATTTACATAAACGGATCTCTTAGAAACAGAAATTTTTTTCAAGATTCTATCAAATATTGCTTTAGTAATATAATGTTCTGGGTAAACATTCTGATATTTTTATATTGTTTTAAACCAAGTTTTATATGGTTTAAGTCCAAAGTTTGCCAATTAAGTGTGGTCAACATAGTACAATTGTGTGTAGTCATTTTACATTTTAAGATATACCTGGCCACTCTATATTGAGTTCGATCTAATCTATCCAACAAGTTTGTATTTGTTGTTTGATACACCAGTTCACCATACAGCAAAGTTGAAATAATTAATTGCTCATCAGTTTTTTTCTATCATCCTTATTCAAAAAATGTGTTTATGCAGTAAAAGCGCCCGAGAACACCATTACTTGGTAAAATTATTTGGTAAATAATGAGTTTAATTGCCTCCTGTAACTCCAAGATCCAAGCTGCTCTTACCTGACGCCAAAGAAGGTACATTCAAAAAACACCATCCAGCATAAAAACGACAATTAATAAGCTAAAAGGAAAAATTAAGCACAAACCTTAAAATTGATTCTTTGTGCATATACAATTATATTTTTCTTTATAATTAAATTAGTTGGTACATACCATTTTATCTGATGTCTCAGTGCTTAAACTTCATATAGAAGAACTGCTAGTCACCGTCTGTTGCAATTACCAACACAGGTCAACCCGTGACTTAAATGCTACTATATATATACATTTACACATTTTAAATATAGCTTCGTGTAAAAGGGCAGCTCCTCAGATTTTCCTTTTACTTGAGTGTAAAGATTAGATAAAGATAGAATAAACTTTGCGGCAAGTTTTGTCAGCTATAAGACATTAAAGTCAAGGTAAATTCTGCCATTTTAAAAATGGTTCAGGAGTATGTCCAGGTACGCTGGAGAAAATTGGCATCTTTCCCCTCAACCAGAGAGCAAGGTACTGAGTTGAGAGGAGACCCACCCTTGTTTTTGTAATAGACAATATATTCAAGCTGTTCACACCTGTTAGTTTATACAAGCTCAATTGAGTTCAGGTGGAGACTCACATGAGAGTCGGCTCTAGTATCATTTAAGCACTAAATATTTAACGAGCAGCCTGTTGTTCAGTCATTCACTAAGGACTTGTTGCTTTACCCAAGTTGAGCAGACAATTAATTTAAGCTTATAAAGCTAATTTGTTAAAATAGACCTCAGTACTGCTCCCAATCAGAACTATATATATATATATATATATATATATATATATAGTTCTTATAGCTATAATCTGCAAATGGTTTGTCCTAGGTGTTTTCAGAGATGCAGAGATTACAGGGTAACACAATGGAAACAAACACCGGTAGGGAAATGCAGAGGAACCAGGAGGTAAATGGGCACAGGCAGATTATAGTGATTGGTGATTCTATCATTAAATACATGGATAAGTACATATGCAGGGATGATAAAGAAAACATAATGGTGAGCAGCTTTTCAGGAGCTGGGGCCAAGGATCTCTGTAGTATGACAGATATCTTCAAGAGAGCAGGCTTAAATCCAATAGCCGAGGTACATGCTGGTATTTACGACTTAAGTAGGCTATCATTAACAGAAATTAAGAAAGACTTTATTAATTTAGGCCAGAAACTTAAGGAAAAAGGGTGTGAAATCCTAATTTCTGAAATACTCCCGGAACCAAGGGCATCAGGCTATAAACAGAAGAAAATTGCACTAACAAGGAAGTGGTCTCTGGAAAGTGGGTACAGTTTTATTAAACATTGGGAAACATTCCATAATAAAGAAAATCTGTACTGTAGAGATGGCCTTCATTTAAACTATAGGGGGAGTAGAATACTGGGAATGTGTATTAAGAACGAAATCAACAAGTGTTTAACCGAAGGGTCGGGGAATGAGGAGAAATGGGATAGAATCAAGAATGGGCAGTAAAATGCAGACCAAGCTTGGGATAAACTCTAAGAGTAATCATGTAAATGTACTCTATTCAAATGCTAGGAGTCTAAATAAGGATAAGATGGACGAGTTGATTGCTAAGGCAAATAGGGAGAAGTTGGATGTTATAGGTATAGCTGAAACCTGGTGGGATGCGGAAATGAAATGGAATATGCAGATAGCTGGCTATAATCTAATTCAGAATAGTAGTGAGGGAAGGATGGGAGGAGGGAGCTGCGCTATATGTGGGGGAAGATATTGAGTGCACAAATAGTAGAACAGACAACTTCAGCACTATCGAGGTAGTAAGTACGGACATGATTGGTGTTCTAGGAAAGAAGATCAAGTTGATAAACTTTTATAGACCACCACAGGCAATAGTAACTGATACTGAATCCTTTATAGAATATATTAGGACAGAAGCTGAGGTATAGGATTGTTTGATAATGGGGGACTTGAACCTCCCAACTATAAACTATGAGATGATAGCAGAGAACAACTCAGTAGCAGCCAGGGTATAGAAAGACTTGGTGGCATCGGGTCTAGTGCAGTATATAGATAAACCTGACAAGAGGGGGCAACCTTTTAGATGCTGTCTTAACAAATATATCAGGAGCTATACAAAGTATTGGTGTCTTACCACCATTAGGATCAAGTGATCATGATACCACCTCCTTCCACATTAATAGATCAAGAAAAAGTATTAAAGGAAGAACGAAACAGAGAATGTATAATAGAACTAATTACTGAGCAATGAGAAAAGAGTTGGAAGTAATCCAATGGGAACAGTTGTTAGAATGGTTGTCTACAGATGAGAGATGGCACTTGCTAATGGAAATCATTGACAAGCTAGAAGCCAAGTACATTCCGGTTAGATCAGTCTACAGTAATAGAGGGAAGAAACCCATCTGGTTGAACAAAAGGATTATTCAGCTAATTAAGAAAAAGCAAACACAGTTCAAAAGATTAAAAAAAAAAAAAAAATGAAAACATGCAAGAGCAGAAACAAGTTTAAGAGTACCTTGAAATTACTGAAAACTGAAATAAGAAAACCAAAGAAGCAAATGGAATTTAGATTAGCTACTACAAAAACAGATATGAAGAGTTTCTATTCCTATGTGCTAGCTGCACATTCGAGCAGACTTGATAGACCTCTAGGCGTTTATCTGCTGGCAAATTTCGTATGTATGTTCGTATGTCAATGAAAAGAGTGGGGTAAACAGAGGTATAGGTCTATTAAACATAGATGGGGTTATAGTATCAGAACCAGATCATATGGCTAGAGAATTTAATAATGCATTTAGTAAAGTTTTCCATGTAGATGACCCATATATAACAAAAAACATACCTAATATAGGAATACTATAGAAAGGGAATACATTACGGAGGAAAAATTGTATGGTAAAATACAGACCCTTAGAGCTGACAAAGCTGCAGGTCCAGATGGCCTTCACCCATGATTAAAGAGCTAGGGAAGGAACTTGCCCCATGTATAGCATTAATTGGTAATAAATCGGTGAGGGAGAGCTTGGTGCCAAGTGATTGGAGAACAGCTATGGTGGTGCCTATTTATAAGAAGGCCAAAGGGAGGATATGACGAATTACAGGCCGGTTAGTTTAACGTCGGTGGTGGGAAAGATGATTGAGGGAATTATTTCTGATGAAATTAAAATCATCTTATGTGAAAGGAATCTAATAGATAGGCAACAACATGGCTTCACCAAATATAGATCTTGTCAGACAAATCTAACTAGTTTTTATAATTACATGGGCAGATATGTGGATCAGGGATCAGCGGTGGATATAGTTAAGTTTGACTTAAGCAGGGCATTCTATGCTATATCCCACAGGCTGCTGATAAATTAGTTAAAATAGGCATTGATAGCTTCCTAATAAAATGGATAGACCAGTAGTTGACAAAAAGAACACAATCAGTAAGGGTACAGGGATACCAGTCAGAGGAGGTGAGGCTCATCAGTGGTGTTCTGCAGGGGTCAGTATTGGGACCCCTGTTGTTTAATGTATTCAAAGGCAATCTAATCATTACTAGTAGAAACAGGCTGGTTAAGTTAGCTGACTATATAAAGCTGGGGGGAGTGGTCAACAACTTTGAGGACAGACTAGTTCTAGGGCAGGTTATAACAACAGTTAATGAATGGGCCGTAATGAATAGAATGAGTTTTAACTTGAATAAATACTCAATTATGCATATGGGCCGGAACAACACATGGTAGGATTATTATTTGCAGCAAGTAAGGTTAAGAGAGTCAGAAGCTAAGAAAGATCTTGGCGTTCCTATTGGGGACAATTTGAAAAGTAGGGCACATTGCCTCAATGTGGCTAGTAAGGCTATGCATCTTACTAGCTGTATTCGAAGAACTTTCTTCTCTAGGAATGAATGCATTTTAGTATCAGTATTCAAAACCTATGTACGGCCACACTTGGACTACTGTACTCTGTCATGGAGTCCATTCTTGAAGTCTGATGTTAGAGCGGTTGAAAGACCTCAAAGAGTGATGACAAAATTAATAACAGGCTTTCAGGAGTCATCATATAAAGAATGACTAGATAGGCTGGGCCTATGGCCACTGGAGTTACGTCGCATAAGGGGCAATCTCCTGTTACTCTATAAGATTCTTAGGGATGATGGGTTAAGAGGAGACATGGAACTCATATTTAGGGACTCAAATTACTTCTTGAGGAAACAAAAAACAAATAGTGGAAGACAAGTACAGAACTGAGATTTGGAAGCATAGCTTTATACCAGAACTATTAAGAACTATTAAGTTTTGGAATACACTACCAGAAGATATACTTGGTCACCCAGTCAGTGTTTTCAAGGCCAGGCTGGATCGATATTTACTAGTTGGCAACTTCGGTCACCTCCACCAAGTAGTGAGGACAACTCTCATGGCTCATGCCTTTTTGTTGTCTTAAAATTCCTAGTATGACTCCTAGTATAATGGAAAATCTACATAGTCAATCAATTAACTGTGGTTGTGGTGAAAGTTATATAGAGGCCTATAAAAAGAATAAAATCTTTATCAAAATAGAGCACCTAACCTAACTTTTAAAATACTAGCATAAAATTAGCATAACACTAGTACAACAAACAATATAGCGAGCGGCCAGAAATGAAGTATCCAAGAACAGTGGTTGCTACATGGAGCTGGTAAAGAAGGGGATTAGAGTAAGACTGCAGAACTAGGGGACCGAAATGCCCAAATTAAACAGATAGGCAAAAAAATAAGAGTAAGTAAGCCACAAAAAAATACTCTCCTTTCTCTCCATCTTGCCCCAGTTGCAAATTAATCTCCCAAAAGTTATCTCCAGTGGGTTGATTGCCCTTAGCTCTCCACAGAGTTTACCAACCCTGGCTCCTCCCAGGGCTCCTGCCACCTCTGGCTCCTCTCAGGAGGGGGCCACACCTGGGGCACTAATAGCTCGTGGGATCCAATGGTTTTCAAAATACAGTAACACAAGTCAGCCTGGAAACTCTGAGCACTGAGAGAACTTGCAAATTCCCAACTCTTCACTGTAAGAAAACTCTGATGATAGCCTGCAAGTTTAAGGCAATGGTGGCATACCTGTTGCTGCTCAGAAATGTGCCTTGGGTCAGCCCACCAGTGCAGTGGAAATATTCACCACTGCAACGCTGACGACCCAGGTTCAGGAACAGACTCTGGGCATCAGAGGGCTGGCTGGGGAGAGCAGGCTTGAGCATCCACTGACTGCTCACCTTCTCTGGGGGAAGGGTGGAGAGCTCAGTCGCTGCCTGCTGACTCCTGGTGGAGGCTGGGAGAGTGGCAGTGTGTCTGGGCTCCACTGCCTATGGGGGGCATGTTGGATGTCTGAGTCTGCCTTGACATCCTGGACAGCACACTTCCATGGAGAAATAGGGAGGAAAAGTGGTGCTCCAGTTGGATGATTGCCTCCTGGCCCCATCACCACCGGAGTTCACGACCAGCAATGGCCACTCCAGCAGCACCCAGGACCATTGGAAGTCCAGTAAAGACATTCCCGTCATAGGAAGAGGACGTGCTCAATGAAGGGATACATCAGGGTACCCTGTAGGTGGCTGCGATGTGGGGTGGTACGTGGGGGAGTAATCTGGGGTGAGTGGGGGCACATGTGAGGACCCAAAGGAGTGATAGGCCGAGGTGCGGGGAGCAACAAAAAAAATAAAAATACATAAATGCGCCTTGATCAGCACTGCTGCCTATGCTTCTCCACAGCAGTGTAGCATGCAGTTACTCCAGCTCCCAGCAGCCTCCCTACACCTGGGTAAAAGTGATCTGGTTAACCAGTCGGTGGAGATAGTGATGTGGAATTTTCATAGACTGGGGGACAGATTATCAGTACACTCAGCCTCCCTGGCCTTTTCCAAGATCCTCCCTGTGTGTGGCAGGGATGGTAAGAAGAGTATAATAAGGAAGGATGAGACAGAGAAGTTTAATGGGTGGCGTAAGAGATGGTGTCAGGAGATGGGGTACCATTTTGTGGGAGACTGGAGGGACTTCTGGGACAAAAGGCTGTTCAAGGGTGGTGGACTCCACTGGACAATAGAGGGGGCCTGAGCAGTGGGGCAGAAGTTTGATGTCTGTATCAGACAGTTAAACTGACTGTAGGGGAGACTGGAACTAGGGGAACGTGGTAATGGGGGAGAGGAGGGAGAACCTAGTGTGACACTTGGCCAGCTGGTTATAATTGTTTTATGATCTTTGTAATATTAAAATGTAGTGTGTGATTGTCTCCATAAGGCAGCTGTGCCATGGGTCCCCCAGGTTTTAGTGAAGCAGGAACCATTTAATTAACTGACTTACTTCAGGGTGGCATTTTATTACCTTTTTATTATATGCCTAGGTTCTTTGAAGTGCAAATTAAATGGGACTTTGAGTCTGCCAGAGGATGGAGATCATGAACTTTTATGATATTTAGAGGAAAAAAAACGTTATTATATCACTATGGTGCTAAAAGTCATAAACTCCTTTGATGTGCCCTGGGAAGAGGAACTGCCGATATCAGAGGGGATGTTAATTAAGGAATCATATTTGGGAAATGAGATTTTGCTGATGTTCTCTTATTTAATATACCTCCTGATAGGACATCCTGTTTGTATATTTTTTATATTCTAAAAGGAGGAGCTAGATGACATAATGGAAGGGGTGTGTGATAGAGACTGTTTAAACTGAATACTGAGGCTGAACTTAGTGTCATTTCTTTTTGGGCTCTTAAAAAACAAGATCTCTAACTTAGGCACTTAGAGGTAATACATTAGATAGAAAAAGTCTAACTGTATGTTGCTAGGAGTTTGTCTGTAGTTTTCTTTGCTTTTCTTTTAAGTGATTGTATGCTCTGTGATATATTGTTCTGTATTTATATTTTACCTATTTTTATCCATTTTTAAGTAAACCTTTTATTCCAAAGACTGCCTGAGTGTGTCTTCAAAGTTCTTTTTGCATGTGACGTATAGAGGGTTAAGATTCACAAAAACTGTTCAGAGCTTGATGGTGTTATCAAACTGGGAAAAGGTAAGAATATACCTAAGGTCTTTTATAGAGTTTTAAGGGTTCATTTTTGATACCTGGTTAGGTGTCCTTAGGTGAAAGATGTCTGGCATCCCCCCAAAGAGCAGATTCTGAGCCTGTACATTTGGGTACACTAGCATAAGGTTCAGAGTTTGAATCCCCCCAGAACTTGAGACTAAAGGTGATTCGGACCCACAAGCAGACAGGAGGGTTACCCTGTTCTGTTACCTGTTCACAATACTGTGCTTGGAGGTTGGCACTGTGGGAGCAGAGGGCCTGACCTGCTGAGTGTGTTTGTGAGAGATTGGTTGGCAGTGGTGCAGATAAATTTGGTAACACAAGCTTTAGCTGTTCAGTGTGTCAGCTTAATACTGTACAGCTCACTTGCAAAAAAAAGGCAGTGATTTATTTTTAAAAAGGAAACAGAACTATATCATTTTACTTACAGTCAAGTTCCTACCTATTTTATTTGTTTTCTAAAGTGCAAGTTAGAGTAGCCATAGTTAGGGAAGGAGATGGCTTCCAGCTACATCGGGCACACTGTAGACTACTTGAGGCAGTTGTGCCAGTACAGAGGAGTCCTGTATGAGGGAAGAGCCACCAAGCAGAACCTCATGGATGCCCTGATGTCAGCAGATGCCCAGAGCATTGGGTCACTGACTGTGACTGTAAGGGACCAAACCTTGAGTGTGGAGGGGCTAGCGGCCAGTGCAGTGTCCAGATCCGGTGAAGATGACAGCAGGGCCAGTGCCAGCAAAGGGCCACAGCAGCAGGGGAAGGTCACCAGCATTCTGGAGCTAGAAGCAATCAGGCTGCAGACTGAGTTGCGCAGAATGGAGCTGGGGTTCCAGGAGAAGAGGGAGTGAGAACAGCGAGAGGCTGACCATGAAGAGTGTGAGCGCCAGTGAGCCGCAGAGGAGAAGAGGGAGTGTGAACAGCGAGAGGCTGACCGGGAACAGCAGGAGGCTGACCATGAAGAGCATGAGCGCTAGCGAGCTGCAGAAGAGAAGAAGGAGCAAGAACAGCGAGAAGCTGAACATGAGCGTGAGGGCCAGAGGAAACATGAACTGGAGAAGTAACGACTCCAACCACCAGCACCAGAGCAGGTAAGTTGCTTGGGTTTAACTGGAACTATAGGACAAGGTTACAAATTGAATTCCAGATTGATAGCTGAAATTTAGAGAGGGGGAAGGATATGGATGCCTTTTTAAATTCCTCTGAAAAAGTTTATATTCAGGTTAAAATTCCTAGAGGTTCCTGGAGCTTCCAGCTATCCTCACTACTTACCGGGAAAGCTCGGGATGCATTGAATCAAATGGACAATGAGGACAGTAATGATTACAACAAACTTAAAGCAGCACTTTTAAAAAAGTTTAATTTAACTGCTGAAGCATACAGAGCTAAATTCCGTAAGCTCAGGAGAAGCCCCTATATGAGCTATGAGGAGCTAGCCATGAAACGACGTCAGTTTTTAAAATGTTGGTGGGAAAGAATTGAAGCAAACTCTGTAGATAAAATTTAAAATGCTATTTTGTTAGAACATTTTTTTGGGGCATGCCCAGCAGAGCTCAAAACCTGGCTGGAGGGCCAAGATCCCAAAACAGTGCAAGAGGCTGCTGAACTCTCGGACCGCTATGCTAAGAGCAGACCTGCTTTGATAGCGAATGGGGCAGGCGGGGCAGCACAGAAAGGGAAAAATGCACCTTCAGGGCAGCTAAAACCCCTCACTGCCTCCACCGAAACCAGGTAGCCCCAGGTTTCAGAGAAAAGATTTATCTGAGAGAAGAAACGAATGTTGGGTCTGTAAAGAAACTGGGCATATTGCCAGACAGTGTCCCAAAAGGGCAAGCAATACACATGGGGCTAGGAAAGAAGTGGGTTGTTTATGTGTCCCTGGAAGCATGCCTGTGAACATGAGGGAACACATGCACCCAGTCACGGTGAATGGTGTACAGACACAAGGGTTAAGGGACACAGGGGCATCCCTGACATTGGTAAAAGGGGATCTGGTACAGCCTAATCAGCTTGTACCCAATGAATTTGTAACTGTACAAGACTTTACTGGTGAGTAGAAAACATTGCCCCTCGCTAGTGTTCTCCTAGATAGGGGTGAAACTGGGGAAACCGTGCAATGGGTGGCTGTAGCCAAAACATTAGCAGGTTGATGTCCTCCTTGGCAACTATCTCAAATGGGGATGGTGTTTGCAGTTACCCATAGCCAAGCAGGAAGGGGAAATTGTAGTTCCCTGGACCCCACAGAAGCCAGTGTGGAAGTCACTGGGTGGCTGATTCTCCAGCCTGTGTCTCCTGATATGGAGACTAATGAAAAGGGGGTAGAAATTTCCCCAATAGCAGTTAACCACACAGCTTGGAGGGTTACTCCAAAGGAGGGGTGCCCCATTGTCAGAGGGTTAGGGAGGACAGTGATCCTAAGTACACTAGAGTGATCCTAAGTACCCTGATGCTAGTGCTAGGGACCCTAGTTTAGAGACTGGAGGAGACCTGTCCCATACCTTGGGAATGTGTAAGGAGTTTGCAGCTTCTCAGAAAAGTGACCCTAGTCTAGAGAAGCTGAGGGCTTGGGCAGACTCTAACAGAGCAGAGGGAGGTGACGGTAAACATAAGGTTTATTGGGAAAATGGACTGATGTGTACTCAGGCTGTGCAGACAGAGGGAGGGGTGATAGGCAGGCAGCTTGTCATTCCGCAGGGGTATCGTGAGCAGTTGCTCAAGATTGCACATGATATTCCCTTGTCCGGTCATCTGGGAATCATGCGCACTACTCAGCGGTTTGCCCAGAATTTCTAGTGGCCCAGCTTCACCCAGCTGGTGAAGGAGTATTGCAGATCTTGTCACCGGTGCCAAGAAATAGGGATGGTAGGTAAGAAAACCCAAGCTGCCCTAATTCCATTGTCTGTAGTGGAGGAGCCATTCCAGAGGGTGGGAATGGATATTGTGGGGCATTTAAATACCCCCAGCTCCTCCAGGAAGAGGTTCATTCTCACTGTGGTGGATTATGCCATCTGGTACCCAGAGGCAGTCACCCTATCCTCACTGAGGACAGACAAAAGTGGCAGATGCCTTACTTGGGATTTTCACCCATGTTGGGTTTCTGTAGGAGGTTATCACCGATCGAGGGGGTTCCTTCATGTCGGACCTGATGAAATGTTTGTGGGAGAAGTGTGGCGTGGTGCAGAGACACACGACACCTTATCACCCACAAGCCAGTGGGTTTGTGGAAAGATTTAATGGTACCCTGAAGTCGGTGCTCCAAGCGTTTGCTGAGAAGCATGGGAGGGACTTGGAGAAATACCTTCCCCACCTGTTGTTTGCATACAGAGAGGTGCCCCAAGAGTCAACAGGATTTTCCCCCTTTGAACTCTTATATGGACGCCGGGTACATGGCCCCTAGACTTGATCCGGGAGGATTGGGAAGGCAAGCACGCCACCCAGGGAACTCCCATAGTGGATTACATCCATAGGTTTAGGGAAAGGCTGAAGGAGCTTATGGGGACAGCCCAGAGCAACCTGGCAGCTGCCCAACAGAAACAAAAAGTGTGGTATGACCGCAGAGCCAGAGCTAGCTTGTACATGGTGCGTCAGGAAGTCATGGTCCTTATTCTGGTCCGGAAAGGCAAGCTGCAGGCTGAGTGGGCAGGACCGTACAAAGTAGTTAGGAAGGTAAATGATGTGAACTATATCATAGCATTACTTGACAGAAGACAGACAGAATGAATGTACCATGTCAACATGATGAAGCCATATGCTAATAGAGCTGATATGGTGTTCGCAGTATGTAGTCCTGGGGAGGGGATGGACGAAGTAGACCCCCTATTGGACATGCTGGAAGAAAGCAAGCGGGAGTCCTCTGTGGAGGCAGTAAAACTTCTCCCCAGCTGGCCCCAGACAAGATCCAGGAAGTAAGGGAGGTTTTAGCAGACTTGGCCCCCCTGTTTAGTACCAAGCCTGGACTAACCCCCTTAGCAACGCATCATGTGGAGACAGGGACACAGACGCCCATACAGCGGACAGCAAATCGGGTGTCGGAGGCCTTCTAGAAGGATATTAGGAGGGAGGTGGAGGAGATGTTGGATTTAGGGGTAATCCAGAGATCCCACAGCCCCTGGGCCTCACCCGTAGTCCTTGTGCCCAAGCTAGATGGCTCTACTCATTTCTGTGTGGACTATCATGGACTGAATGCAGTCACGAGGTTAAACGCCCACTTGATGCCCCGGACGGACGAACTCCTGGACAAGTTGGGAGGGGTGACATACCTTACGACTGTTGATCTGACAAAGGGGTATTGGCAGGTCGAGTTAATGTACAGAGCTAGGGAAAGGTCGGCCTTCATCACTCTGTTAGGCTTATTTGAATTTAAAGTAATGCCTTTTGGAATGAAGAACTCCCTGGTCACTTTCCAAAGGTTGGTGAACCAGGTGTTAAATGGCGCTGAGGAGTACGCCGTAGCGTACCTGGATGACATTGCCATCTTTACTGCCAGCTGGGAGGAACACCTGTCCCACCTTAGGGAAGTGCTGGGCAGGATACAGTGGGCCGGGCTCACAGTCAAAGCTGAGAAGTGCCAGGTGGCCATAGCTGAAGTGGCATACCTCTGGCATGTTGTAGGCTGGAGACTGCTCCGTCCTAACCAAGTAAAAATAGAGGCGATCAAGGCATGTCCCAGACCAGAAACACAGAATCAGGTCAGGAGTTTTTTAGGGACAGCAGGGTACTATAGGAAATTTGTACCCAATTACAGTGCCCTGGCTGCTCCCCTATCTGATCTGGTAAGGAAAAGGATGCCTAAGAAAATTACTTGGGAACCAGCTTGTGAAAAAACTTTTAACAGACTGAAGGAAGCACTGTGCAGTGCTTCTGTACTGAGAAGTCCTGACTATAGCAGACCCTTTATAGTCCAGACTGACGCCTCAGATGTGGGTATTGGGGCAGTACTGAGTTAGACATCCAACCAAGGGAAAGATCACCCTGTAGTGTACCTGAGTAAAAAGTTACTTCCGAGGGAACAGGCTTACTGTACTGTGGAAAAAGAGTGTCTTGCCATAGTGTGCACCCTAAAGAAGTTAGTCATACTTATACAGGCAGTATTTTGAGGTACAAACAGACCACAACCCCCTGGTTTGGCTGACCCAAATGGGAAAAACTAATGGTAGACTGTTAAGATGGAGTCTTGTCTTGCAAGGGTATAACATGACAATCTTACATAGGGCTAGAGTGAGCAATCAGAACACAGATGGATTATCACGTCTGTATGAGGAGTGAACTGACTTGGGAAGATCCTCCCATGCAGGAGATAGAGCCCCCAAATTTAGTCTAGCTGGGGAGGACTGTGGCACTTGGCCAGCTGCTTATGATTGTTCTATGATATTTGTAATATAAAAATGTATTGTGTGATTGTCTCCATAAGGCAGCTGTGCCATGGCGCTCCATCCCCCTCAGGTTTCAGTGAAGCAGAGACCATTTAATTAACTGACTTACTTCAGAGTGGCATTTTATTACCTTTTTATGATATGCATAGGTTCCTTGAAGTGGAAATGAAATGAGACTTTGAGTCTGCCAAAAGATGGAGATCTTTTGGGGCTTTTAAGAAATAAGATTTCTAACTTGGACACATAGAGGTAATACATTAGATAGAAAAAGTCTAATTGTATATTGGTAGGAGTTTGTCTGTAGTTTTCTTTGATTTTCTTTTAAGTGATTGTATGCTTTGTGATACATTCTGTATTTATATTTTACATAATTTTATCCATTTTTAAGTAAACCCTTTAATCCAAAACTGCCTGGGTGTGTCTTCGAAGCTCTTCTTGCATGTGATGTATAAAGGGTTAAGATTGACAAAAACTGTTCAGAGCTTGATGGTGTTATCAAACTGGGAAAAGGTAAGAATATACCTAAGGTCTTTTGTAGAGTTTTAAGGGTTCATTTTAAATACCTCTTTAGGTGCCCTTAGGCGAAAGATATCTAGCATCCCCCTGAAGAGCAGATTATCTGAGCCTGTACATTTGCGTATGCTAGCATAAGGGTTCACAGTTTGAATCCCCACAGAACTTGAGACTAAAGGTGATTTGGACCCACAAGCAGACAGGAGGGTTACCCTGTTCTGTTACCTGTTCACAATACTGCGTTTGGAGGTTGGCACCGTGGGAGCAGAGGGACTGACCTGCTGAGTGCGTTTGTGACACCTAGTTGGTACTTCCCCATATCTGGAGGCTTGTAGCAACACAGTGGGTAGAAGTAGTGACAAAACTGGGCTAGGGGAATGGACAGTATGGGAGGGGAACACAAAGTGTGGAATCACCATGAAAAACAAGAAGCTAAGAGGATCAGGGAAGAAAAGCAAGAAAGCCGGGTACATAGAAAAAAAGATTCATGTGTTAGATTGAAGGATGTCTGCCTTACCCCCAGAAGCCTAGGTAACAAAATCAGTGGGTTCCAGGCAGTGATGTTAGACACTGAGATGGGCCTTGTGGCCATCACATAAACTTGGGCTTCAGTAAATAACGACTGAGACCTGACTGTCCCTGGGTACTTAATGTTCATGAGGGACAAAGGAAATGGTAGAAAGGGAGGCATAGCCCTTTATGTCAAGGATGTCATTGAGGTTGTCTAAGATGGGTGCATCAGAGGTAATAAGGGGAAGACAGCGTGGCTGTGGATGCAACTTACAGCAGACTTTTGCAAGAAACTTTGCTTGGGGGTGATCTACAGACCACCAAGGCAAGGGGAAGAGAGGGACTAACTATTCAAGAAAGAACTAGAAAAGATGATTGGCAAAAGGGGAAGTAGTGGTAGTGGGGGATCGGAACCTGTTGGATGTCGATTAGGATATTCCAGTGGCCAGGAGCATCAGAATTCAAGCCTTGCTGGACACATTCCAGGACTATTTACTGGTATGGCGAGTTAAGGAACCCACCAAGTAGGAGGCCATTCTTGGTGTGGTGCTCACCAATTCAGAGGTGGTAGGAGCTGTGAGAATTTGGGAGCAACTAGGGAACAGTGACCACAATGCTATTTGATTCAAACTGGTCTTTGGGAGTGGAAAACCCAAATCAAGAATGGAGGTCGTTTATTTCAGAAGAGCAGACTTCAACAAGTTAAGGGAGTTGGTCCCAGACAAATTAGTCAGGGTTGTCAACATAGGAAATGTGGAAGAGAGATCAGGGACAATAAAGGGGGCCATTCTCAAGGCATGCAAGTTATGCACGAGAACGTTAACCAAAAGGAACAAGAGACCATTCTAGTTCTCTGCTAAGGTCAGTGATGTGGTGAGGGCCAAGAAAAAGCCTTGTACTGGTACAAAGAAAAGCAAGGGGAGGAAGAATGGAGAGAATATTTACTAAGAAGTAAGGAGGCAAAAGCAGACATGGAGTTGCATATTACGTAGGGGGTTGAGGGCAGAGAAGAAGTCTTCCAGTATATTAGAGAAAAAAATAGGAAAGAATGTGGAATCATTTGGCTAAAGGGTGGGCAAAAGGCTGCTGTCCTAAAGTATTACTTTTGCTCTGCCTTCACTAGGCAGGATGTCAGGCTCTTGCCAGAGAGTGGCATAAAAGCAGCCACAAAGTGGGTCCCAGTGAAGAAGCAGCCATTATTTACAAGCATAAGGGACCGGAAAGGGTTAGCTGCCCTAAAGATGGATAAGGCCACTGGACCAGATGGAATGCACCCAGGGGCATGCTGGGAACTGGCAGCACAAATGGGTGAACCCTTGGTAGGGCTATCTAGTGGCTCATTACATACAAGGGTAGTGCCGAAGGACTGGAGGGTGGCAGATGTACCTCCACTCCATAAGGTGGGGTTGACAAAGAACAGGTAGGGAACTACAGACAGTGTGTACAGACAGGAGGAAAATGGAGATGGTCCAGTACTGAGTGAGAAATTGCACCATTTTGGGGGAGCAAATACGAGTCCCTTCACAAAAGAGAGGGTCCTAAAAGAACTCAAAGTAAAGGTAGACAGAGCAATGGGACCAGATGGAATACACACAAGAATGCTAAAAGAACTCTGGGGAGGAACTAGCCGCTCTGCTAGCAGAGCTCTTCAACAAGTCATTGGAGAGTAGCAAGGTCCCTGAGATCTGGAAAAGGGCCACTGTGGTGCCCCTGCACAAAAGTGGGAAGAGGGAAGAGATGGGGAACTACTGCCCAGTCAGCCTCACCTAAGTAATAGGGAAACTCATGGAGACACTTTTAAAAGAAAGAATAGTTGAATTCATAAATGAAAGTGGACAACTTGACCGCAAACAGCATGGACTCACAACAGGGTGGTCATGCCAGACAAATATGATTGAGTGCTTTGACTCGGTAACCAAAACAATTGACCAGGGAGTGCAGTGGACGTGTATATCTAGACTTCAATAAAGCATTCAACTCCATTCCACACAGGAGGCTAATAAAAAAACTAGAGCACACGGGTGTAGGACAAGAAATAGTCAACTGGGTTAAAAGTTGGCTTCATGGGAGGACTCTGAGGGTACTGGTCAATGGCGCACTATCAAGGGAAGGTAAGATGACCAGTGGAGTACCACAAGGATCAGTACTGGGACTGCTCTGCTTCAGTATATTCCTCAGCAACAATGCTGATGGACTGGAGGGGAAGGCATGCCTGTTTGCAGATGATACAAAGCTCTGCAACAGGGTAGACATGCAAGAGGGGGCCCTAGGAATGAAATATGACCTAAAAAAAACAGGAAGAATGTTCTAGATACTGGCAGTTGAAATTTAATGCAGAAAGGTGTAAGGTTATGCATCTGGTTAGACGCAACCCAGAGAAGAAATACTTTCTGGGAGGGGATCAATTGGCAGAAATAAAGCTTGAGAGGGATCTTGGAGTTATCATATCTGATGACTTAAAGGTGGGAAGGCAATGTGAAAAGGTGGCACAAAAAGCTAGCAGCATCCTCAGTTGTATAAGGAGGGATATCCCAAGTAGAAAATCTGAGGTGATAAGCCCGCTGTTTAGATCCCTGGTGAGGCCCCACCTGGAGTACTACATATAGTTCTGGTGATCACACCTCAAAAAGGACATAGACTGATTTGGAGACTGTACAAAGGGCAACAAAGATGGTGCAGGGTCTCCATCATGAGCCTTTATGAGGCAAGACTAAACCATCTCAACTTATACTCCCTAGAACGAAGGAGGGACAGGGAAGGGAGACATGCTTGAGACCCTTAAATACCTTAAGGAATAAACTTGGTACAGGCTCAGAGCCTCTACCAAGACAACAAGGGTGCATGGACAAGAGGTCATAACATGTGCCTAAAGGGAGGTAGGTTCAGGAGCAATATTAGGAAGTTCTTCTTCACCAAGAGGGTGGTGGAACCTGGGAATGGTCTGTCCCCAGGTGTGGTAGGAGCAAAGGTGGTTAGAGAAATTAAGGTAGCATGGGACAGTCTGTGTGGAAACCTTGGGGGGGGACATGGTGGGAGGATAGACAATGGGCAGACTACATGGATCGCATGGTCCCCTTCTTCTGTCACATTCTTATGTTCTTATGACCTTTCAGCCTTACCTCAGTTATAGGGAACCTGATGGAGTCACTAGGAGGACCTTGAGGACTATCTTGAGAGTAGTGATCTCCAGGATAGTAAACCGTATGTGTTTGTGGCAGGGAGATATTGTTAAAGTAACCTGTTAGTCTTCTTTGACTGGAAGATGAGGGCATTGGATAGGGGCCATGTTGTGGATTTACACTACTTTGACTTCAGCAAGGCTTTTGACTCAGTGTGTCACAGATGATTGCTGAAGAAGATGGAGGATCTGGGTACAGATGAGGATGTAGTAAGATGGGTGGGTAACTAGGTAAGGGGGAGACAGCAGTGGGTTATGGTAAATGGGGTCAGGTCTGTAGAAAAGGGTACCTTAGGTATCTGTCCCAGGCTCAGTGCTCTTCAGTATATTCATCAGAGATATTGGAGTGGGAATCTGGGGCTGGTTGTGACTTTTTGCAGATGACACAAAGCTCTGTGGGAGAGTGGATATAGCAGCAATAGAATTAGAATGTAGGCTTGCAAAAAAGGATTTGAATAAACTAAGACAGGTAAAAAGGCAGCCAACTAAAGATGGCAAGAAATTATTGAATAAATTAAGGAAAGACAACACCAAAACTATCAAAGCACAATGGGATTAGTATAGAATAAACATCTGGAAGGAATTCGAAAGCTCAGTCTGGAACAAAAATAACAAGAAGTTCTGGAGACTGGTGTCAGAAGGTTTGGGGGATTATTCAGAAGATCTGGATGCTTATATAGAACCAAAAGAATGGATAAATCATTAAAAAGAATCATTTTTTAACCCCTTTATTTGCCTTAACAAGAACTATTCAAAAAAGGAAGAATGGCTCCCTTATTTGTAAAAAGTTTGCCCAGGAAGAAATCGGGAGCTCAATCCTAGCATTCTCAAGGCAGGGCTCCAGGGCTGGATGGAGTGCCTAGTGATGTTTTCATAAATCTAATAGAAATCTGGATCCCTTGTCTGTATACAGTTTTTAAACATATTAACACAACTGGTGAACTACCAAAGACATGGCTGCAGAGTACCACCATTCGTTTATTTGAAAAAGGGTGACGAAAGGGACCCAGCCTGTTACATACCTATAAGTCTGATTGATAATACTCAAAAAAATGTACATTGGAATCCTAAACAGCAGATTACTGGACTGGATATGGAAAAACAACATAATAGATGAAGCACAAGCAGGGTTTATTCCAGACCACTCCACCACTTATCAGTGTTTTTACTTTAGCACATTTGGTACACAACTACGCAGTAATTGGGAAACAAAAATTTTTCTGTGTATTCGTGGACGTAAAGGCAGCTTTTGATAATATTCATAGGAGACTACTTTGGCTAACACTAGGGAAGCTAGGAATGGAAAAAGCTATTTTAAATATATTATACACTTTATACAATAATAACACAACACAAATAAGATATAACACAGGACGTGATAAGAGCTGCACATTGATAACAAACAAAGGAGTCAAGCAAGGCTGCATCCTCTCTCCTATCCTGTTTAATCACATTTGGTGCAACCTTTGCAATACAGAGTATCGTCTACTCAGAACTGGAGAAAAAGGATGTCCTTATTTGGCATGTGCCGATGATGTTGTATTTCTACCAGCTTTTTAGGAATAAAAAGGATGTTTTAAAAAATTACAATATGAATGCACAAAAGTAGATCTAAAAATAAATTGCACTAAACCCAAATTCATGATATTTGAAAATAAAAAATGTTAATATAAGATTCTAATTGATAATGCAAAAATAGAAACAGTAAATAATTTCTGCAACTTAGGGCTTATATTTACAAACAACGTGCCATGGCGTGTACAGAAAAAGAAATTGGAAATAAGAGTGAAAAAATCTATTCAAGCAGTTATGAGCTTTGCTCACAGATATGGGGGTACGCTATAAAAGGGTGCATTAAATAATTGGTGCTAAAATTGACTCAGATATTGTACGGAGCACAAATTTTGGGGTTAGAATCCAATGGATTAATGGAAAAAACAAACATGTATTACAAAAAATTGTTAGGCCTCCCACAGGGAGCACCATTGGCCCTTGCAAGAGCTAAACTAGGGCAACTCCCCTTGGAATATCTCATTCGTGAAAGAATGATCGGCTGTTTGCTTAAAGCATACGCCATGAAGAAAAAGAGATTACCTAATATGTGCATAGCAGAAACTATCAAATATTTAGATCTTCAGATAACTTTTCCAAGTCTGTCAGTGATTGAAAAAATTGTGAAACCATATTGATTGTTGCAATGCTTAGCTGAAATACATGTTAGACCTTGTAAAGAGATCCAGGACCTAATTAAGGATAGGTTACGCTCAGTGTTTACACAAACGGAGCTAAGTATATGTAAGTAATTTAAGATTAGTAAATGGTTAACACAAAACAAAAGTCATAGGGGACTTGAATTCTATCTACACATTATAGAAAAAGACACAGCAAAGGGTACTCCACACAAAATTTCATTTTGAATACCATGATAACAGCCAATTAAGATCTATGTTTTAACAAAAGTTCATTAAAACCATTATTTAAGTGTCAAAAATGGGAGGATGATATAGTACACGTATTAATTGTATGCCCCTTGTACAATAATTCAAGACAAACACTTCTAGGAAATATTTTGGCAGAATTAGAATTAGAACCTTACCATTTGACTGCTCGCCTTCTTAATCTATGTCACTGGAGGTATTGGAAGCAGTAATTTCATTCTTAAAGATTATTGGTAGTAAAAAAATTATATATTAAGAATGAATCCTAAGAGGACTAGATCATTTTGTATAAATATCATGTAGTAAATCACGCTACGATGCACTTTAGAACACAGGCATTAATTAAGGCATGTTTTTTTTTTTTTATATACAAGGCAAATATTTTGTATGAAATATTAGATAAGAATTGTTTTTAATCTAGTATGAGCCAGGATTGTATATGTTGAAATTAAGGAAGTGTCTTATTCTTGTAGAAAGCATTTTAAAAAACCTGAAGGCTAGAAGCCAGTTAATAATTGTATGTGTTACATAAGTGTGTGATTCTCATTGACCAAGACATAACCTGTTGATCAGTAAACTTGAACTGAACTGACAGAGGAACGAGGGAAATGCAGAGTGACCTGCAAAGGCTAGAGTATGGTCTAAGATTTGGCAGTTGAAATTTTATGCAAAATGTGCAAGATGATGTACCAAGGGAACGAGAACCCCATGGCAGAGTACTAGATGAGTAGGGTAAGGCTCAGCACTATAGCTGAAGAATGGGGCCTAGGAGTTATCAGTGATGCCTCAAACAATCAAATACAGTTGAAGCGAAGTTTTATATCAATTGTGAAGTTCTGGTGAAGTCACCAACTTAGACTTCCCAAAACGCTTCATGAAGTTGGCTATTCTCTAACAATTTTAAATTTGAAAAACTTTGCTGGCAGTTCACATGTAATGTCGCCATAGAGTCGGATGCTGCTTTATGGTGAATTCAGGTGAAGTTTCCTCAGAAGGAGGTTGTACGTCACGTGCAACAGTTCCTGCAGGTCGCACAATACAGCTCTATGTACAGAGTCCACAGTTTCACTTTGTATTCTGAGTGAAATGGAAAGGGTGCCGATCTGCTGCTTTTTTGGAGCATTGGAAGAGATTTAAAAATCAAAATGTTTCAGCATTTTTGTATTTTCCACATCTTCTCTGCCTAGAAGTTTGTTATGAAGGGTTTTTCTTGGTTTAGAAACATAGAAACATAGAATTTGACAGCAGATAAGGACCGCTTGGCCCACCCAGTCTGCCCATTTCCCTACCTGATGGATAAGCTGCAGATTCTAGTTAATCAACAGCTTACTTCCTCCTACCCCCCCACTAGAATTGCCTTATGCCTGTCCCATGCATTCTTGAATTCTTCCACTGTTCGTGACTCCACAACCTCCTCAGGAAGGCTGTTCCATGCATCCACAACTCTCTCTGTGAGAAAATATTTTCTAACATTACCTCTGAGCCATCCCCCCTCTATCATTAAATTGTGCCCCCTTGTTCTTGCACATCTCTTCTTCTGAAAGATACTACCCTCATGTACTTTAACTCCCTTGAGATACTTGAAAGTTTCTATCATGTCCCCCTTTTCCCTCCTTTCCTCAAGGGTATACATATTAAGCTGCTTTAGTGTCTCCTTGTATGTCT
Source organism: Neoceratodus forsteri (assembly GCA_016271365.2). Lineage (NCBI taxonomy): Eukaryota > Metazoa > Chordata > Ceratodontiformes > Ceratodontidae > Neoceratodus > Neoceratodus forsteri. Next base: position 648,427,484 of record CM057452.1, read on the forward strand.
TCTGGTGCAGACCTTGCACCATTTTGGTTGCCATCCTCTGGGCAGCCTCCACTCTGTCTATGTCCTTGCAGAGATGAGGTCTTCAGAACTGGACACAGTACTCCACATGGGGTCTCACCAACTGTCTGTAGAGAGGGATAACAACTTCCTGTTTTCTGCTGGTGATGCCTCTCCCTATACATCCCAGTATCTCTCCCCCAAGCCCTCCCTACTGGCTTCTCACATTGCTTGCTAACCTTAAAGTCATCTGATATAATTACCCCCAGGTCCCTTTCTATTTTTATGTTTGCTTGCACGCCTGTGCAAGAAACATAGTGCCACCATATGAGTTTTCGTAGGTGTGCCTCCCCCACTTCCAATGCCCTGCTCCCTTTTGCAGGTGTGGCTGCACCACGCCCATGAATGTCCGAGCTGTCTGACAGCTGTTCAGAATGCAGTTGCGTACAGTTGAAAGCAAAAAAACGCTGCAGTCATCGGTTGCAACATGTAGGCAATTTACACACTGGCGTCGGCAGGTAATTTACATACTTCCATCAGCAGTATGCAGAGTGCCTACAGCAGCACTGCACCCTGAAAAGCTGTCATAGACAGCTTCCATTGTGACTCTCTCTCCTCCCCAAACACTCAATTAGCACGCTGGGAGTCCACCCCAGCATGCTCATGCGCTCCCTCCCCGCCCGCCACATTATGGCTGATGGGGTGCCCAATCCCAGTCGGCTCTGCACTCTCCCCCTCCCCAGAGTTCTACGTGCCATCACAGGAGCCCACTCCAGCGTGGCACACATCTGTATGTCTGTCGGGGTGCCCAATCCCCCGTCGGCTCCACTGCCCCCCCAAAAAATCTTCCAGCTGCCATGCTGGGAGCCCATCCCAGTGTGGCACAAGTCCCGTGTCGTCTTCCTAAAAAGAAAACAAACACCTGAAAAGAAAAATGGTCCCTCGTTGATTGTCTTGTCCCCCCAACCCGCACCTACCCTCTGTACTTCCACCTTCCCACACACCCACCTCACCCCATACTTGCCTCCGGAAGCTGGTGTGACAATCTTTGGTGGACCGGGAACACGTTTGCACTCTTCAAAGCTGACCGCGAACTGAAGAAATGCCGGTAAGCTGTATAATGGAATAAATAGGTTTTTTTCAACTTTGATGCATATCTCAGGCATTTTTTGGAATGTTGGCACCAAATTTTCAACGTGGGGTTTTTGGGGCCCCTCCTCATGAATTCTGCCACTGTCATGATGTTAATCGGCCTCGAAAGGTGATTTCGTGTTCACAGTGCGGACCCACCTTTTGGGACTGATTTACGAAACGACATGTCACAGTTCATGAGGTAGGCCCCCAAAAACCCTATGTTGAAAATCTGGTGAAAAATTCCCCAAAATGACTGATATATGAGCGTGCGTTATGCAGTTCTTACGCACGCTTGTAAGTTCGCACATTTTTTATATTTTCACTCCAGATTTTCAACATTGCCATTTTACCACACCTCCTTATGAGCAGTACAGCTGTTATTTTTCACATCTGGCCCAAAATGCGTTTCTGCGCATGTAGCATACAATGGCGCAGTCGGTGTGCAAAATCAATGTTCAGGACAGATTATGAAAATCAGTGGCACTGTTCATGAGCAGAGGTCTTAAAATGGCTATGTTGAGGGAGACCACGTGACGTCTATGGAGGGGTAGCTGCTGTTAACCGGAGCTCCCGCACCAAACCGGCAATCCTGCTGTTCCCGACCATCAAACTCACTCGTATTTACCTCCCCGAGCTGCTAGATCAGTGGTCCGCGTGTTTAGCGTTTTCCGGTGCTCGATTGGCGGAGAAATGCGGGGCGGCGATCAGGAGTCAAGCGAAAGCGGCCCGCCGCAGCCTCACCAAACACCGAGGAAGAGTACTTCTCCGGCAGCATTAGCAGTGATCTAGCCATTATTAGGAGGCCCTGTTTAAGCTGGTAGATGAAATGGCTGATATTAAACCAGCCCTTACGCGGCTTGCGCAGGGGCGACAGATACGAAGGCTCGCATATCGTCTGTGGAGTGGCGTTAGATAAAGTAAAACCCATGATCACTGAAAATAAAAAGCTGTGGCCAAATTAGAAGAAAGAGTGGGCGACCTTGAAGGCGCAGTAGACTCAATAACCTCGTTTTACTTGGCTTACCAGAGGGAAGAAGGCACAAGCATGCTGCTTTTTCTACAAAAATTGCTGGAAATCTGCAGGCCCCTCACCAAATGGGCCAGAATATATTATTGAGTGGGGGCACCGAGCCCTAAGAGCTAGACCACCACCGACAGAACCACCACGTCCCATTATCTTTAAATTGCTTAATTTTCTGGATAGGGAACACATTTTAAAAGAAACCAGGAAACTGTCTTCTTTTCAATGGGAAGGCAACAAGCTTCGCCTAGTCCCCGACCTGACCTGGAAGATGAGGCAGGCCAGAGCTTCCTTTCGCCCCGTCACTTCGAAGCTGTGGGCGGCGGGGATTCGCCACCATATGTTATATCCAGCAAAGCTTGAGGTCACTACTAAGGAGGGGGCAAAACGATATGAATCAGTGGATGAAGCTCTGAATTCACTCCGAATGCTGATGCCAGATTTGTTTTCCAAAGGTTGAGTCATGGGATGTTTAATGCTGATCTAGTGGGCTTAGATGCTCCAAGAGACAGTATGATTAGACTGTCACGCTAATATATGGAACAGTGGACTATATTATGTTTAACCTCGGTGTTACATAGAGGCTCCATGGGCTTTACTAATTTTTTTTGTTGTTTATATATCTTACTATACCAGGACGGATATATTATTTCGAGTTGAACTGTTAGATGAATACCTGTTATCAGTTTTCCAGAAATAGATTAATTTTGGTATTGCCCAGGAGGAGGTTAATTTGGTGTTGCAGCGTCAGAGTACTGACGCTACAACAATTGTGGGGTTGTTGAAATCAGGCTTACTCACAGTTTTATTGCCTTGACCATGTGATAGGAGGTCTGAATGGCCCAAATGCGTACCCTATATATATGGCAGGGCTGGGTAACCTTATTCTAGGAAGGACCAGCGAAGTTGTTTGGTTCTGCCGAGTAAAGGCTATCTCCCCCTGCCTCTCCACTGAATTACTAGTCCCTTCTGCTGTGCAATGTTTAATAAGCCACCGCTGTTCCTGTTGGACTATTAACTAGCCATCGTCTGGTATGGTGGCATTTGGAAGGTGGGGAGGCCTTAACAGGCAGGGATTTCCATATAATAGGGCCAGTTTAACCCTTCTGGTTTTTCTCTTCCACTTTTTCAGGAGCATTGGAGGGACTATGCTTTTAGTGTTCAGTTCATAATCTTCTATAAGATTTTATATATGGATCTCCTATTGCAATGATAACCTAATATATTAGTTTAATCTTGACAACTCAATAACTGTTTGGGGGTAAGGTATGTTAACCAATTCTTATTGGGGTCGTTTGCAGGTTTGCATGTTTTTTAATGTTGCTGATTCAAGTTTGAGTGGGAGCCCGACCTCTATAACGCACTTTGGATCAGTGCAAGAGGAGTTGGCTTCGGGCCTGGGGGGTGGTTGTTTATTGGTTTAGCTGGGGGTTGATTTTTTATTGGGGATGTGAGGGGTTGGTGTTGGTAAGGTTTGGGTTTTTTTTGGTTTGGGGGGAGGGGCAGCTATCCGTACATTGCTCCATGGGCAAGTAACGACCAATGGCATTTAACCTGAATCTCCTGTCATGGAACATCAAAGGGGGGAAGGACAATTGTAAAAAATATGTAGTCCTAAACCATTTAGACCGTTATCAACCAGCAATTGTCTTTTTGCAGGAAACCCATGTCCTTTCAGGCCACCTTTCATATTTTAGGAAAAAATGGGTAGGCCAAGTGTTTGGGGCGGGGTATTCTTCCTCAAGCCAGGGTGTGGCTATTTTGATAGCCCGGGGGGTCCCCTTTGTACATTCGGACACAATTGCTGATCTGAATGGCAGATATATTATCGTTTCTGGCAAGCTTGGAGGAAAGCCCCTAGTTTTGGGATCAATTTATGGTCCCAATATAGAGACTCCCTCCTTCTTTTCCCATTTGGCTGTGCTTTTGTCTCCCTTTAAGGAGTTGCCGCTTATATTGGGGGTGACTGGAACCTTGTTCAGTCGGATATACTGAACAGATCGGCCTGTAGGAAATCATTTCCTGCTTTGGCTCAACAGGCATTGGCTGAATGCAAGTCTTTTTAGGCCTGATAGACCCGTGGAGGCTACTCAATCCAACAGTCATGATTATACCTTTTTTCACCGATGCACAAGTCTTTTCTAGGCTGGATTATTTTTAGTAAACTGCCAGGTTGTCCCGAGATAAAGAATGCTGAGCATCTCCCAAGGGTGATATCTGACCACTCTCAATTAAAATTGTTTGGGCTTAATCCTCTATCCGAAGAGATCTTACATGGGCCTTAAACAATAATATATTTAAAGATGCTCAGACACTAGAACGTTCCGTATCTTTTGATAGAGTCAATTAAATTTAATTGAGATACGATCCCAAACACTACCAGGCCTGGGCTGCTCTTAAATCGGTATGGAGGGAGGCTGATTAGAACAGCATCGGTGAGAAAGCCAAATATAACTTGAAGTTGTCCAACTATCTTATAAGGATCAAACAATTAGAGGCTATACGGAGCTTACGAGGACAAGTGACCAAGAACAGGAGCTGGCCGCGGTGAGAACATGCTATCGGGGGCTCTGAGCGATAAGGTTGTTAGTATGTCAACTAAATCTAAGGCGTTATACCTGGGTCAGGGCAGTAAGCCGGAAATTACTGGAATGGCAGCTAAAGCGTAGGCTGATTCCAGATGGGTTCGACCCTAAAATCTTGGACTCTGACAACCTGATTACTGACCCTAAGAAATTCTACAATTGTTTGTCTCCTTTTATAGAGACTTATATTCGACCCAGCCCCTACTGCACTTATGTTATCACAAATCGGAGGTTCTTGGATGAATACCTCCCTAACCTGCCACAAGACTCTAAAGCGAAACTAATATCCTCTATATCAAATGATGAGATTATATCTGCCATTGATTCACTTAAAGCTGACAAGGCAGCAGGCCCTGATGGGTTCTCACCTCTTTGTAATAAATTATTTAAAGCAAGTGGCCCGTTGTTGTGTGAGTTATTTACTTTTGGTTCGATCATGGAGTGAGGGATGCGTCTCTCTTCGAAGCCAGAATAATTCTGTTACCTAAGCCAGGGAAGTCCACCGACTCTGTTAGTAATTATAGACCAATATCTTTGCTAAACTTAGATGTAAAAATTTTTGCTAAAATATTGGCAACTAGACTTAAGAGTGTCTGGCGAGATTTGATTAGTATGGAACAAGCTGGCTTTGTGGAGGGACGCACCTCGGCAGATCATTTTAGAAAATTGTTTTATTTAATGTCCACCCCTGAAGTTTTTAATGAGGATGCATCTTTAATTTCTTTAGATGCGGAAAAAGCATTCAACCGCGTGGAATGGGTGTGTATGTTTGAGGTTTTGGTTAGATTTGGCTTTCCCCAACAATTCATACAACTAATTAGGATTCTCTATTCGTGTCCAACTGCTAGAATACAATGCAATAACCTAATATCTGATATTTTTCCATTGCTGAGGGGAACTCGTCAGGGCTGTCCGTTGTCGCCTTATCTGTTTAATTTGTATTTAGAGCCCCTTATTAGGGCAATTAAGATAGACAAACGGATTTTTAGCATTAAAATTGGAGACCAGGAACACAAATTGTCAGCATTCGCAGATGACGTCTTATTACATATTAGAGATACAACTTTATCCCTACCTAGAGCCCTCACTTTAATTGAAAATTTTAGTAGTTTTTCCGGTTTTAAACTAAACCTTGCAAAAACAACTTTTTTTCCCCTCTCGGCCACCCTTGTGAAAAGTTGGTGTATGTCTTTAGGCCTACAGTGGCAATCTAAATCCTTTGAATATTTAGACATTCAGATCTCCAAGAACTGGCCAAACTGAACTTACTACCTGTCATTAAATCTGTTAGAGAAGATTTGGATAGATGGTCGAAACCGCCATTGTCCTTTTCTGCGAGAACTAATGTTGTAAAAATGGTGGTTCTGCCGAGGATTCTTTATCCCCTCCTCAACTTGAACATGTATCTTCCCAAGTCTTTTTTTAAGAATCTATGCAGGTACTGCTCAGACTTTATATGGAAATATAAACCTCCACGCAGAGCTTATCTTAAACTTTATCGGTCATATAAGTTGGGTGGCCTACAATTCACGGACTTTTTAAATATTACTTAGCTATTCATGCAGCTAGAAGCGGTTTTATGGTCCGGAAAAATTAGTACTCCTGCCATAGGCCTTGAGTTAGACAGGGCTATAGTTAAAGGGTTAAAGTTAGATTTAGGAGTCCCTCTCTATACCCCTTGGATTAAAGTGCCGAATAAAATCAGAAATACCCCTATAGGGTGGGATATTAGGGCTATTCATCAACTATACACCTGTTTAAAGATTAACCCCGGTTCGACGTGTCACAACCTCTTTTAAGAACCCCAACCTCTTAATTGGCAATCAACCTATACACCAATTTGTCAATATTCCCATCTAAAATTGAATTACCAATTTTTATGTGGGCAATGCTTTGCTCCACTTTCATCACTAGTAGTAAAATTTGGGGTTAGACCCCAAGCTATGTTAAATCTGGCTCAAATTAGAAGCTGTATTCAGTCCTTTCTGAAGCATGGCAATGGATCTAACCTAGTGGGGACCTCTGGATATATCTATCCGATGCCTGTTTATCAGGTAAATTGGTTTCTAAACTTTACCAGGGTATCTTTAAAAGAGCTGACCTTTATTCTTCTCCCATTCCTTCCATTGGGCTGCTAGCATGTTGTTAATGTGGAGTCAATATGGGAGAAAATCTGGATAGACACTTATGCTTTTACTAAACAGGATAGATTAAGAGAAATCCAGTTTAAATTACTGCATAACATTTATTGGTCCCGCTAGGTTGTCTCGTTGGAATAACAACTGCTCTTCAGCTTGTGAGAACTGTAGTGGCTCCTTAGCTACTACTTTTCACAAGGTATTGGTCATCTAAAGTGTGAGTTATGGGAACTAGTTAAGCGGGGATTGAGGCCTTTTCAAGATCTCTCTATTTTTTTTTTGCCAGAGATTTGTGTGTTTGGGAGGTATGACCTTATCCCAGGTACTGCCTCTAGAGCCCGGATGGCATTGGTGGTAATGGTTACTAAGCTGGTGATATTACGTCACTGGTGGGAGATATGGACTCCTTCTTTTAAGGAATGGTGGGAGGTATTCATGAACGCACTACTTGCTGAAAGGTCTGTTTATGTGGCCTCTGACACACAGCACAAATTTGACAAATATTGGAAGGGCTTTAACCAATGTCCGCGGGAGAAGTTCCCCTTTTTACGGTAGCGGCACTGAGACACCCTTGGTCTCATAGGTCCCAATTAAATAATGTTTCTTCTCACCAATATGATTTTCCTTCCTCCAACGTTATCATTCCATATTGTTTTTTTTTTTTCTCTCCCTTAATTGTTCATATTCCAGCTGAACTAAGGTTTTAATAGGACTTCATTTATCCCATGTTTTATCAATGTTACGGATAGCTGCAGGGTGGGGGTGGGTGGGACTGTTTATATATTCCCTTTTATTATTTGGTTCCTTTTCTCTTTTTATTGTTTAATTTTTCTTGATTAATTGTAAGACTATATTAGTTTTTGTACACTCCGTTTGCACCAACCTGTGTACCTCCATCATTTCTATATATATTATTCAATGGTGTAGTTGTGCTGTTTCTAACAAAATTAAAATAAAGTTATTGGCAAAAATGGCTATGTTGAAAATTTGGTGAAAAAAGTCCATAAAATGACTGTGTTACGAGCGAGCATTGCGCAGTTTCCACGCACCATCGTAAATTCATGAATTTGTCATATTTTCAGTCCAGATTTTCACCACTGGCATTTTCCACACTTCCTTATGAACAGTACAGCTGTCATTTTTCACTCCACTGTTGAAATGTGTTTTTGCACTTCCAGTGCAGAAATGCATGGTCGCTGTCGGAAATCACTGTTCGGGACTAAGAAAATCACAGTGACACTGTTCATGAGCGGAGGTCCCAAAATGCCTGTCTTGACAATCTGCTGTGTTTAAAAAAAAAAAAAAAAAAAAAAATCCCCAAACTAATTACATTACTGGTGTACGTTGTGCAGTTTCTACGCACGCTCTGCAGTGGCGGCTCTACACCAGGGCCCGCCAGGGCACGTGCCCTGGTAAAAAAAAAACAAAAACGCTGTGCCCCATATGGTGCAGAGATTCCCCTATAGTAACAATATATAAATGCCCTGGCTACCATCTGTTGTGCCCCGGCTGTGCCCTGGTAACCATTTGTGGCTAGAGCCGCTGCCGACGCTCTGGACTTCACCAGTCTTTTTTTTTTTAACATTTTCACTGCAGATTTTCAACATTGCCATTTTTTTTTTTTACATCTCCCCATAAACAGTATAGCTGTCATTTTTCACATACTGTTCGAAAATGTGTTTTCGCACCTGTGGGGCCAAATGGCATAGTCACTGTGTAAAATCAGCATTCGGCTAACAAACTAATATTGCCACTGTTTATGAGGTGGGGGTCACACAAAAAAACATGTTGAAAATTTGGAGTGAAAATAGCAACAAACGCATGAGGCGTTAGGGTTCCAACCATAACACCCCACCCTGTAGAGACTGACAGGCATCAGGGGTGTGACTTGGGATAGTGGCCTGTAATGCTCATACCATTACTCCCCCACCCACACCATGCAGCCAGTGAGAGGCATCGAGGTGTGCCCTGGACCCATCGGCCCCAAAGTTCACCCCGTTCTCCTATATTGCACCCATCTCACTGTATTTCCTGATGGAATGGGGTGAACATAAGGGCCAAAGACCCCAAGGCACACCGTGACACTTGTCGGTGTCTGCAGGGTAGGGTGTGGTGAAATGGTGTGTGGCTGTTATGCCTGATGACCCAAAGGCACACCCCAATGCCTGCCAGTATCTGCAGGGTGGTAGTGAGGTTGACTTCAGTTCAATACTTCACTGCCATTCCTATTATGCAGCTCTGTAACTCCTACACTACCAATGCCAATGCCAGCATGCAAACATTCGGCATTGACAAATGCTACTTGTTTTTGTTACTACATCTCCCCAAATTGTGTAATTTACCCCTGGGTTTTTGTTTCCCAGGTGCATTATTTTGCACTTCTTTGCATTGAATCCAAGCTGCGATACTTCTGACCATTCCTCCAACCTTGCCAAGTCCCTTCTCATCCTTTCCATGCCCCCTTGTGTATCAACACTGTTGCAGATCTTTGTGTCATCTGCAAAGAGGCATACTTTTCCTTCCAGTTCCTCTGCCATTTCACTTATAAAGACATTAAAAAGGACTGGACCCAGTACTGAACCCTGCAGTACCTCACTAGTAACTCCTCTTTCTTCAGAGTGGACTCCATTTACAATTATCTTCTGTGTCCTGTTGTCCAGCCAGTGTTTCACCCAGGCTACCTCCCTTGGACCCACTCCCATTCTGGTTAATTTGACTATTAATCTTTTGTGTGGGACTGTGTCAAATGCCTTGCTGAAGTCTAGGTAGGCCATATCCACAGCCCCTCCTGGTCTACTACTTTGGTCACCCAGTCCAAGAAATCAATTAGATTTGTCTGACATGACCTTCCCACTGTGAACCCATGCTGCCTTGGGTCCTGTGCCCCACTGGCCTCTAGGCTCTCAACAGTTCTTTCCTTCAGAAGTGATTCCATCACTTTCCCTACCACAGAGGTCAGACTAACAGGTCTGTAGTTTCCTGCCTCTGTCTTGGTCCCACTTTTGTGAAGGGGAATCACATCCGCCTTCCTCCAGTCTTCTGGTACCACACCATCCTCCCATGATTTGTTAAAAAGGGTAGTCAGTGGTTTCACTAGTTCTCCCCTTAATTCTTTTAGAATTCTGGGGTGAATTCCATCAGGTCCCATTGCTTTGTCCACCTTCAGTTTTAGGAGTTTTCAGAAACCTTTCTTTTGTGAAAGGACTGGGATCGACCCCCCAATCCAGAGTGCTTCTGTTAATTGGATTAGGCTCCTCCCCTCCTCCTCTTTTGTGAATACTGAGCAGAAATATTCGTTCAGTATCCCTGCTTTTTGACTGTCCCTCTCTGCCCACCCACCGTCCATTCTATTCAGCATTACCATCCCTCCCTTTGTCTTTCTGTGCTCCCTGATGTACATATAAAAGGTTGTATCCCCCTGCTTAGCCGAGTTGGCTATCTTTTCCTCAGTTTGGGCCTTTGCTATTCTGACTTCCCTCCCAGCTTCCTTCTGCCTTAACTGGTACAGCTCTCTGTCCTGCTCCTTCTGTGTTTTCTTATACTTCCTGAATGCTATCTTTTTCTCCCTGTCCTTCCCTGCCACCTCTTTTGAGAACCATAGTGGCTTTTTTCTTTTGTTTTGATTTGTTCATTTGCTTCACACAAAGGCTTGTTGCCTCTGTGATGGCAGTTTTGACGTTTCTCCATTGTTGCTCCACCCCTCCTCCTAGCCTGTTTGCTAGTGCTTTTCTAAGGCACTCTCCCATCTTGCCAAAGTCAGCCCTCTAGAAGTACAGTACCCCCACTTTTGTATGGCTTGACTGTGTAGCTAAGTTTATTGTGAACCACTCTGTTTGGTGGTCACTTGTTCCCAGATGGCTACCCACATCTAGATCTGAGATCCTCTCTCTGTCTCCATTTAAGAGTAAGTGGTCTAAGATTGCTCCCTCACGAGTATGTTCCAAAACTAGCTGTCTCAGGTGTGCCACCTGTAGGGCATTGAGAATGGCCCTGCTCTTGAATGTGGCTGCAGCAAATGTGCTCCAGTTAACATCTGGCATATTCAGGTCACCCATCAACAGTATCTTCCCTTTCTCTGCCATACTAAGAATGCCTTCTATCATATCCTTGTCCATTTCCTCCCCTGACATGGAGGTCTGTATACAACCCCTGTGTGGATTGTGGTGCCATTTCCAGTCTCTAAGGTGACCCACCGTGCCTCCTCTCCTCCGTTTACTCTCTTGTTCAGTTGCTTTTATCCCTTCCCTTACATAGAGAGCTACTCCCCCCTCCTCCCCTCCCTGTCTCTCCTGTAGGTTATGTACCCTGGTATGTTAACATCCCAGTCATGGTTCTCTGTGTACCATGTTTCTGTGACTGCTGCGATATCCAGGCATCCCTCTTCCATGAAGACCACCAGTTCAGGGAGCTTGTTCCCCAGACTATGGGCATTGGTACTCATTACCCTCCATTTTCTGATGGCCTTACCCCTTTTTACCCCATCCCTGTCCATATTGACTTTGTCACTTTCTCCATTTACCCCTGCCCTTCTCCCTATCGACATCTCTATCTTGGTGTTTACCTCTCTCACTACCCTGATTGTTTTGGGGGTGAGCTGGGAGTTCCCTACTCCTTTCCAGTGCCTCCCCCCTTGGCTAGTTTAAATGCTTGACAATGAAGCATTTAAACCTATCACCTAGGATCCTGGTTCCCCTCCTGGACAGATGCAGACCATCACAGCAGTATAGGCCTGCATCACTCCAGGTGGACCCCCAGTCCCCAATGAAGCCAAATCCCTAAGCTCTGCACCAGTTTTTCAACCACTGATTGAATCCCATGGTGTGGAGCACCCTAGCCTCACCTACGCCATAGACTGGCAGCACCTCTGAGAAGGCCACCTTGCGTGCTACGTGTCTAAGGCCCCTCCCCACTTCCACAAACTCTTCCTGCACTGCTCTGAGCCCTTTCTTAGCCAGGTCATTTGTCCCTAGCTGGACAATGACATCCAGCTCCCTCCCCTGTGTGCAGCTTCTCCGGCGATCCTGAAGATTTGCTCCCTGTCCCTCCAAGCCATGGCGCCAGGCAGGCACCTTACCTCCCTCTCCCTTTCCTCCCCCAGTTCTACCTTCCTAACAATGGAGAACCCACCAGGAGTTGTTTCTGTCCGCTGTGGGGTCCCACGCCACCCTCCTGTGGGTCTCCTTTGAGGAGGTTCCCAGCATCCTCCTTGGTCTGCACTGCAGGTGCCTCCATATAGGAGCCACATTTTGCCAGAACGGCATATAAATTGTGGAGAGGTACAACTGGAGGGATGCACTTCTGTTCCACCACCCTCACCTTCCCTGACCCCACTGTGGTCCAACTTCTCCTCTTTCTTGGCAACCTCTGAGGCAGTGGCAGTGGCCCTGGTGGTCCCTGGATGGGAGAGGAGGTCCCACAAATCCTGGCCAACTCAGCCTGGAGATGAGCAACCTCCTCCCTCAGCCCAGAGAGGTGCCTGCAGATGGGACAACACCACATCCTCCAGAACGTCTCCCAGAAGACTGCTGCTCCACAGCCACTGCACTACACCACTCCCATCATGTTTTATTCCTGGCCCCTTCACTGTTGTTTGGAATACTTACTCTTTCTTCTGTTTATTTTTTTTTCTCCCTACTTACTTCCTGCCTCTGTGCCCTTTAAGCTCCTGATCTTCCTGTTCTGAGACAAAAAGATCCCATATTTTTCAGTAGTCCCCTTACTTGCTAAGAGGCAAACCTCCAGCAGCTAGGTGGGGATGGAGAGCTACTCTTGTCCTTCTAGGGTGTGAGTCTTTGGTGGCTCTGTGATCACTCACTTCCTGCTCCCAAACGGGAAGTTCTGTTGTCAGTCAAATCCTGTGCCTATAAAGTAGAACTGGCTTTGGGTGGAGGGGAATATAGTCCCAGTAGAGAAGTCCAGTCACAACAGCAGCTCCTGCCTTCTGGTGTTCTCTGCCGGAAGCTATCTAGGGCAGTGTTTAAATCCGGCTTTAACCTGGCTTTCTTCTAGCTAAGCCACTCCCCCTACTTAACAGATGTTTCTACACTTAAATTGCACAGAAAACAATCCCCTTCAGCCACCTGAGACTAACACCTAGATAACTGCACAGATAACAGTTCTCTTCAGCCAACTCAGACAAACACTAACTTTTTTTTTTATCCTAAATTGAAGGTCCCAATAGTAGAGTTCTACTTCTTTAGTCCCAGTAGAGAAGTCCAGTCACAACAGCAGCTCCTTCCTCGTGGTGTTCTCTGCCAGTTCTTTGTCTGGGTGCAGCAGCAAGAATTAGCACCTCTCATTACCACTGTTGTTCCACTGATGGAAGAACCTGCAAGGGATACACCCCCTGTGCCCCTCTCCCTGTAGTACCACTGCCGCCACTGGCTGATCACCATGAGGCGGAGCCCCCAAGACTGTCCACCTCTGGCTCCTTCCCTAGGCAGCAGCACAGGTCCCTAGTTTGGGAATATTTTGATTTGGACCCCGCCGACAACAGTGTTGTGAAGTGCAAATTGTGCCAGACAGTAGTTTGGCACCCCAAACAAACAGAACAGCTGGATTAAGTGCTGTAAGCATTATTTTTAACAGTGTGACTACCATTGCACACTGCAGATACACTGCTACCTCCTGCATCAGTACCTCACCCTCACCACTGCCACCTTCCCTGCCTTTATTCCCTGTCTACCCTTTCCTTTTCATCTATCACCCATTCTAGTGTGGTAATATGTAGCAGTACCTGTGGCTTGAACAGGAATAAAAGTACTGCAGATAGAAAAATACTTAGTCAGATTAACAAAATTCAAAGTGACAAGAAAGGGTTAAAATATTACAAAACATAATCAGAAATATTAACAACTACCTGTCAGGGCCCTGGACAGGTATTAGTATTTTAGCAGCACTGGAACACTGAGAGCCAGAGATGGATTTGCCTTTTATGGGCTCAGGCTCCAAAAAATGTTATAGACCCCCCTCCCCTGGGCCCCTGTTTTCCTGTATTTTATAGAATTTTTCCCCAAGTTCCCCTTCATTCAGATAAGATGGGAATAGGTCAATTAATGGAATCAGAAACCATTTAACAGTGCAGTATTTAACAACAGAATGGTATGACAAAATATCTGACTGGCAGTGTGGCTTAGAGGCTAGGGTAATGAGCTTGGTACATCTGACAGACATGGGTTTGATTCCCACAACCTCCACTTGCATAAGTCACTTAACCACCCCAGTGCTCCCAGTCTGCTCCTGAAAGTAAGCACTTGTGCCTAGTGGGCCTTACCTAGTTACCAATGAATACAATAAAATGTTGAATACAGAGGCCTACATTTTCAGCATGCCTTTGCTGCTACCAAAAGTTTCTATTAAACTCGTTCACTCTAAGGAGTATAATTTCTCAGATTCAATACATAACAGAGTAAGAAAGTTTTTTCTGGAGTCACTGTAGCATGTGAAGCACTTCACTTTATTTTCCCCAAATTCCCCTTTACTCAGATTCCAGTAAGATGGAAGTAGCCCATTTAACCATTGTTTCAATCAGCAAAATGTGTAACAATGTAATATTTTAAACAAATATGATGATATGACAACATATATGACTGACAGTATAGCCCGGTGGTTAGAGTAATGAGCTGTGAATGAGTTCAGTACATCTGGCAGGCCTCGGTTTGATTCCTACAACATTCACTTGCACACTGTGCAACTCTGAGCAAGTCACTTAACCACCCCAGTGCTCCAAGCTCACCACTGAAAATGGACTTGTTTAAAAAAAAAAAAAAAAAAAAATCAAGTCTTCCTCTTAAATATAAAAGATGAATCTAAATTTATATGTGGAGGGAAGATCCAGAAAAAAGACATGATTTGATATTTGGAGGGACAGGAAGCGAATCCTCAGGATCGTGGGAGCAACTGCACAAGGGAGGGAGCTGGATGTCATTGTCCACCTAGGGACAAATGACCTGGCTGTGAATGAGATCAGAGCAGTGCAGGAGGAATTTTTAGAGTTGGGGAGGGGCTTAGACAAGTAGCATGTACAGTAACCTTCTCGGAGGTGCTGCCTGTCTATGGCAAGGGTGATGCTAGGTACTCCGCACCATGGGATTCAATGAATGGTTGAAAAACTGGTGTGGAGCTCAGGGTTTTGGCTTCACTGGGGCTGGGAGCCACCTGGAGGAATGCAAGGCTATACTGGAGCGATGGTCTGCATCTGTCCAGGGGAACCAGGATCCTAGGTGAGAGGTTTAAGTGCTTCATTGACAAGCATTTAAACTAACCGGGGTACTGAAAGGACGGGAAATGCCAGCCTTCCCCACAAAACACAATAGTTAGAGGTAAACACCAAGGTAGAGAAGTCAGTAGGGAGCAGGACAGGGGTAAATGCAGAAAAAGGCAGTAACACAGGGATGGGGCTAAAGGGGTGAGCCATCAAAAAATTAAAGGCGATAGTACCAATGCCCACAGTCTGTGTAACAAGCCCCTGAACTAGTGGTCTTGATGGAAGAGGGATGCCTGGATATTGTGGCAGTCACCGAAACATGGTACACAGAACCATGACTGGGATGTCAACATACCAGGATACACAGTCTACAGGAGGGACAGGTGGGTAAAAGAGGAGGAGGAGTAACTCTCTATATAAGGGAAGGGATTAAAGCAACAGAACTAAAGAGTAAACATGAAGTTGATGAGTCACTATCGGTCACCATGGAGACAGGAAATGGCACCACGATCCGCATGGGGGTTGTGTACAGACCTGCATCTCAGGGAGGAATAGGACAAGGAAATGATAGACGGCATCCTAAAATGGCAGAAAAAGGGGAAACATTGTTGATGGGGGACCTGAATATGCCACATGTTAACTGGAGTACCTTTGCTGCAGGCACATTCAAGAGCAGGGTCATTCTTGATGCCCTACAGGGGGCATGCCTCAGACAGCTAGTCTTGGAACCCACTCAGGAGGGAGCAATCTTAGACCTGGTACTCTCAAATGGGGAAGAAGAAAGGGTCTCAGATTTAGAAGTGGGTAGCCATCTGAGAACAAGTGATCACCAAACAGTGTGATTCACAATAAACACAGCCGTAGAGTCAAGCCATACAAAAATAAGAGTACTGGACTTTAGCAGGGCTGACTTTGGGAAAATGGGAGAGTGCCTCATTAAAACACTAACAAACGGGCAAGAAGAAGGGGTGGAGGAACAATGGGGAATAATTAAAACAGCCATCACAGATGCAACAAGCCTTTGTGAGAAGCAGATCAACAAAATGAAGGAAAAAACACTGTGGTTCTCAAAAGAGGTGGAAGGGAAGGTTAAGGAAAAAAGGATGGCATTCAGGAAATATAAGGCAACGCAGTAGGAGCAGGACAGAGTACTTTATCAGTTAAAGCAGAAGGAGGCAGGGAAGGTGGTCAGAATAGCAAAGGCACAAACTGAGGAAAAGATGGCCAACTCTGTTAAGGGGGATAAAACCTTTTATAGGTACATATGGGAGCGAAGACAGACCAAGGAAGGGATACAGAGACTTAATAAAGGGGAGGGAATGTAAGCAGAGGGTGACAGTGAAAAAGCAGGGATACTGAATGAATATTTCTGCTCAGTATTCACAACAGGAGAGAAGGGGGAGGTACCTAAACCAAACAAGAAAAACACTCTGAATATGGGGGTCGATACCAGTCCATTCACAGAACAAAGGGTTTTGAAAGAACTCTTGAAACTGAGGGTGGACAAAGCAATGGGGTCTGATGGGATTCACCCCAGAATTCTGAAAGAACTAAGGGTAGAACTAGTAATGCCACTGACTACTCTCTTTAACAAATCATGGTAGGATGGGGTGGTACCTGAGGACAGGAGGAGGGCAGCTGTGATTCCACTTCACAAAAGTGGGAGCTGGGCAGAGGCAGGAAACTACAGACCAGTTAGTTTGACCTCAGTGGTAGGGAAAATGATGGAATCACTTCTGAAGTTAAGAATTGTTGAGTACCTAGAGGCCAGTGGGGCACAGGATGCAAGGCAGCATGGTTTCACAGCAGGAAGGTCATATCAGATGAACCTAATAGATTTCTTTGACTGGGTGACCAAAGTAGTAGACCAGGGAGGGACTGTGGATATGGCCTACCTAGATTTTAGCAAGACATTTGACACATTCTCACAAAAAAGATTAATATGCAAGTTAGCCAGCCTTGAAGTGGGTCCCAAGGTGGTAGCCTGCATATAAAAACTGGTTGGACAACAGGACGCAAAGAGTAATAGTAAACGGAGTCCACAGTGAAGAAAGGAGGGTAACTATCGAGGTACCGCAGGGTTCGGTACTGGCACCAGTCCTCTTTAATGTCTTTATACTGTAGGTGACATTGGAGAGCACCTGGAAGGAAAAGTATGTCTCTTTGCAGATGACACAAAGATCTGCTACAGGGTTGATACACAAGGTGGGGTGGAAAGGATGAAAAGGGACTTAGCAAGGTTGGAGAAATGGTCAAACACGTGACAGCTCAGATTCAATGCAAAGTGCAAGGTAATGCATCTGGGAGACAAAACCCAGAGGAAAAGTACACAATGGGGGTGAGATAATAAAATCGAAAAGACCTACGAGTAATTATATCAGATGACCTAAAGGTGGGCAAACAATGTGAGAAGGCAATAAGGAGGGTTGGGGGGATACTGGGATGCTTAGGGAGAAGCATCAACAGTAGAAAGCAGGAAGTTGCTATCCCTCTGCACAGACAGTTGGTGAAACACCATCTGGAGTACTGTGTGCAGTTCTGGAGACCCCATCTCCGCAAAGACATAGACAGAGTGGAGGCTGTTCAGAGAAAGGTAACCGAAATTGTGCTGGGTCTGCACCATAAGACATACGAGGAGAGACTAAAGCAGCTTAGTATGTATACCCTTGAGGAAAGTAGGGAGATGGGGGACATGATAGAAACTTTCAAGTATCTCAAGGGAATTAACAAAGTACAAGAGGGTAGTATCTTTCAGAAAGAGATGTGCAAGAACAAGGGGGCACAATTTGAAGATAGAGGAGGGACGGCTCAGAGGTAATGTTAGAAAGTATTTTTTCACAGAGAGGGTTGTGAATGCATGGAACAGCCTCTTGAGGAGGTTGTGGAGTCAGGAATAGTGGGAGAATTTAAGAATGCATTGGACAGACATAAGGCAATTCTAGTGGGGGTAGGAGGAAGTAAGCTGTTGATTAACTAGAATCTGCAGCTTATCTATCACGTAGGGAAATGGGCAGACTGGGTGGGCCAAGCGGTCCTTAACTGCTGTCAGATTCTATGTTTTAAATTATTGAAGTGAATGAGCCCAAATCCTAATTGCTTTGATGCCTTTGCACAAACATACAGTGAGAGTTCATTATTCCATTTCAGTGTCAAGTTTCCAAGATTTACATTACAATATGTTACTTATCTGATGAAGCAACTGATATGAAATACTTCAGAATACAACTATTATGCATCTCTGGTCCACTGCCCAACCTTAATAGTCTGTTTTTTCTAGGAGTGTGTCCTTGCCTACCTCACCAAGTGATAGCTTTGCAGCTGCCCTTCTATTTATATGGCATCTGCTGTAGTTTGGATCCAGGACCAACTTCCCTGATTTTGGGTTGTAACTGCCTTAATGAAATCCAGGAGTGGATGGATTTGAGTTGGCTAAAGTTGAATTCAGAAAAGGGGGGCCGGGGGCTGGTTCACCCTCCGGACTTTATCTCGGGGGTGTCTCACTCCCGACCTTTGAACAGGTGCATAACCTGGGGGTAATATTTGATGAGAGATTGATTCTGCATTCGCAGGTGTCTGCCATCATCAAGTCCTCATTTTACCACCTGAGGAATATCTCCAGGATTAGGCACATTGTTCCATCTGGTGATATTTCTATGCTGGTCCATGCCTTTGTGTCCTCTCATCTGGTCTACTGCAACTCCCTTTATCTAGGGCTTTCAGGGGTTGAAAACCCTGCCTGTAGCCAAGCGCTGAATGCAGCGGCCGAGGCTTTTGACTGGTACCTCTCGGTCCAGCCATATTTCGCCGATGCGCGGACTGCACTGGCTGCCAGTACAGTGGCGGATCACCTTTAAAGTCTGTCTTCTGACTTGAAAGCCCTACATGGACATGGCCCGGACTACCTGAAAGAGCTCTTGGTTCTCTACTGCCCTGGGTGATCGTTCCGCTCAGCTGGTGAGGGTTTGCTAGAGATCCCGAGGGTGTCTTTGAAATCTTCTGGGGCTCGTACATTTATGTATGTGGCCCCTACCCTCTGGAATTCTCTACCCCATCAGTTACGGAGGCGAGACCATGGAGGGATTTAAAAGCGCTGAAAACGTATCTGTGGACCCAAGCATTTGGAGTCTGACTGTATTTATTGTATTTGTTTATTTGTGTACTTGTTTTAATATAAGATTAAAATGTTTAATTTGTTTTATTCTGTAAGGCACCTTGGTTTTATGAAAGGTGCCATAAAAATAAAGTTTTATTATTATTTATCTGACATACTTTGGGCAAATGGGAGAGTGTCTCTGAAAAGCACTAGCAAACAGGCAAGAAGGAGAGGTGGAGGAACAATGGGGAAACATCAAAACTGCTGTCACAAAGGCAACAAACCTTTGTGTGAAGCAAATAAATCAAAATGAAGGAAAAAAAACACTGGTTCTCAAGAGGTGGTGGGGAAGGTTAGGGAGAAAATGGTAGCATTCAGGAAGTACAAGGAATCACAGAAGGAGTAGGACAGAGAACTGTATCAGTTAAAGCAGAAGGAAGAGGGGAAGGCAGTCAGAATAGCAAAGGCCCAAACTGAGGAAAAGATAGCCAACTCAGTTAAGAAGGGGGATAAAACCTTTTATATGTACATTTGAGAGCAAAGAAAGACCAAGGGAGGGATAGTGAGGCTTAATACAGTAAAGGGGAGAGTGGGTTGCAGAGGGTGACATTGAAAAGCAGAGATTCTGAACAAATACTTCTGCTCAGTATTCACAAAACAAGAGGTGAGGGAGGTACATAATTCAATCAATAGAAGCACTCTTGATTGGGGGGATATCAGTCCATTTACAGAAGAAAGGGTTCTGAAAGAACTCCTAAAATTATGAAGGTGGAGAAAGCAATGAGACCTGCTGGTATTCACCCCAGAATTCTAGAAGAACTAAGGGGAGAACAAGTGACACCACTGACTACCCTTTTTTTTTTTGTTTGTTTTTTGTTTTATCTCTTTATACTCCCTCCTTGCCCCCGATGTCCCCCTCCTTCCGACTGCACAATCCCCCGACGCCCCCATCGGGATCTGCCCCTAGAGTGCTCTCTTACCTCTCCTTTCCTCCATAGCACAGCGGGGTCTGTCCTTAGGTGGGCTCGAGATGGGGCAGTCTTCATCTAAGGACACCGAGGACAGCCGTTTTCCGCTGTTCTCCACTTCCCCGCCCCTGGGACGCGGCACACAGGACGTACGTCCTAGGAGGACGGCTGACGCGCACGCCCTCACACCTATTAACGCCCTCCCCAGACTCCTGGTTACGGAGCCACGACCTCCCCGAGCCGGGTGCTCCCACCGACATTCTCGGGTTGGGAACCTCTCTGAGGGAGGAGAGCATCCGCTTGGGGCGCCTAACTTCCCTCCCCGGGCCGACTTCCATGACCCGAGTCCGCTCTCTCAACCCGGTCACGGCGTGGCACGAGGTGTGGCGCAGCTCCTCAACCCTCAGTGCCACCAGGCCGGCGACTACCCTTTTTAACAAATTATGGGAGGATGGTGTGGTACCTGAGGACTGGAGAAGGGTGGATGTGATTCCCCTTCACAAACGTGGGAGCAAAGCAGAGGCTGGAAACTACAGACCTGTTAGTTTGACCTCAGTGGTAGGGAAAATGATGGAATCACTTCTGAAGGAGAGAATTGTTGAGTACCTAGAGGCCAGTGGGGCACAGGACCCAAGGCAGCATGGATTCACAGCGGGAAGGTCATGTTAGATGAATCTGATGAATTTCTTTGACTGGGTGACCAAAGTAGCAGACCAGGGAGGGTTTGTGGACATGGCCTGCATAGACTTCAGCAAGACATTTGATACAGTCCCACACAAAAGATTAATAAACAAGTTAACCAGCCTTGGAGTAGGTCCCAGGGTGGTAGCCTGAGTAAAACATTGGCTGGACAACAGGACACAGAAGGTAATTGTAAATGGAGTCCACTCTGAAGAAAGAGGTGATACTAGTGAGGTACAGCAGGGTTCAGTACTGGGTCCAGTCCTTTTAATGTCTTTTATAAATGACGCTGCAGAGGGACTGGAAGGAAGACTATGCCTCTCTGCAGATGATACAAAGATCTGCAACAGGGTTGATGCACGGGGGATGAAAAGGACTTTGCAAGATTGGAGGAATGGTCAGAAGTATGGCAGCTTAACTTCAATGCAAAGAAATGCAGAGTTATGCACCTGGGAAATGAAACCCAGGGAAGGGTACACAATGGGTTGGGAGATACTAACAACAAAATTAATAAGGGCCTGGGGATATCATATCCAATGACCTAAAGGTAAGCAAGCAATGTGAGAAAGCAGTAAGGAGGGTTGGGGGATGGGGAATTCTGGGATGTATAGGGAGAGGCATCACCAGTAGAAAAGTAAGTTGTTATCCTCTGTACAGACAGTTGGTGAGACATCATCTGAGTACTGCATGCAAGAGAATCAACAAAGTCCAAGAGGGTAGCATCTTTCAGAAAAAGAGATGTGCAAGAACAAGGGGGCACAATTTGAAGATAGAGGGGGGACGGCTTGGGGCAACTTGAGGAAGTATTTTTTTAAGGAAAGGTTGGTGGACACATGGAATGGCCTTCCTGGGGAGGTTGTGGGGTGAAAAACAGTGGGGGAATTCAGAATACATAAGGCAGTTCTTGTGGGGGGTAGGGAGAAGTAGGCTGTTGGTTAACTAGGATCTGCAGCTTATCCAACAGGTCGGAACATGGGCTGACTGGTTGGGCCAATCGGTCCTTATCTGCCATCAAAGTCTATGTTTCTATAAGATTTGCCAACCTTTTTTCATAAAACTCCCCATTGCTACCCCTTGGTCATCTTTGTGGCCCTCCTTGTATGGTGTCTAGGCAGTCCCTACATTTCATACCTCTGTTAACACTTCTGAAGCTTCTCTCTTTTGTTTGTTTAGATTTACAGGACATGTCCCGGATGATGCTGAGGACTCGGGGCCTGACACACTCCCAGATGGATACAAGATGGTGCTTTCTATTTCTCGTCGATTCTGACAAAGTGGGAGTTTTTCTCAAGCGAAGAGTAAGTCAACACAGTCTCTCACTTTTCCTCCTGCCCAGCAAGGCACCTCAGTGAGATTGTTTCTGCATACGGAATAGAGTGTAACTGCTCTTTTAGGGCCATAATGTCTGTTAGTCATATCCTGATAATGAATGGTCTCTCTGGGGTGAGTATCTTCAGGCCATTAACCCCAGGCAGTTATTAATTTCTCAGCTCTAAAGTTATCACACACACAGTCTAATCATGTGGTGTTTGTTTTGTTTTTGTTTGCTTTAGTAGTGTTTATTGACACGAAACCATCAATAAGTGACAGGAAAAGTGGTATTCTGATGCATGCTGCAGTCTTGTGTTCTGTGCCAGTCATTTCTAAGAGATTAATGCCCCAAAACACTGCCAATCAGGAAACTGTTGTGACTCATGAATAATTAGACTTGTAAGGTGAAGGAAGTTTCATTCTTCAGTCTCTCCAGGAGATGTATATGTCCAACTGTTGACTCATCTCTGTCACAGTGTTTCATTTTTAGAAATGTTGATTAGGGAAAATGCACTGAATCTAGGCTCACTTACAGGTGCATTCTGGGGGAAGGGGCATGGGACGAACGATAAATAAAACAATATACTGGTATAGTCACACATGAATAACAGCAGTAAACATTTGTAGTATAGCACCATCAGTGAGTGAGGTATTTGTGTCTGTATTTGTAGGTGTGTTCCAAGGTTTCTTAGCAATAAGATCACTCCTCAATTATTCCTTGGGCAGGAGAACCAGGAAGAAAAATGGGTTGGTTTTAGCACCCTAAGGGTATGAGAGGGGCCTCCTTTAATAATGAGACCTTCCAAACTCATCCTCCAGGTACACTTGGCCAGCTAGCACAGTGGTAGATTTACTGCTTACCGTCCAGACAACTCAGATTCATGCCCCGAACCTGGGACGTCTGGTGCCCACCGCCGAGGCAGGGTTGGATGTCCCTTGGATGCCTCCTGCCTTGGGGAAGGAAGGGGCATCATGCAGGAAGTAATAAGTGGTCCCTCAGAGATGACCTTACATTAACACATGCCTACTTGCCTAGCGAGTGATGCGGAGGTGTCACCCACGCAGACTTATGCTGGCAGAGGAGTTCCAAAGGTAGGGAGGGGCTTACCCATTCTACCAACAGCCCTAATAGGCGAATGCTGGGTCATTTCTCAGGACCACACCCTGGGGTAGGATGAGGGGAGGGCTTAGTAGAGGATAAAAATACCCCCAGCAGTACCAGGCAGATGAAGCTGCTCTGCACCCTCACACCACTGCAGTTGACTCCTCCTACACTTTGCTGGCATCTACGCATGGACTCCGACCGTTGGGTGAAGTATCTCCTCCTGGCATGGGGGAGAAAGGAGGTCCTGCTGATGGGAGATAAGCCATGTGTTAAGGTTGGGGTGTCCGGGGAAAGTTGTATAATAAAGGCTGGTGGTAGGTAGGCCAACGAAGGACACCTGCGGCAGGTATAAGGGCTTGGGTAGGTGGAAGGATATTCCGGTAGCTGGCAGTAAAATTGGGGAACAAAAGTAGAAAGTAAAAAGGTAGACTTGATGATTTATAGAAACTCTTTATTGACTTAATTTAGAGTACTGTGTCCAGTTCTGGAAGCTGCATCTCCGGAAGGACATAGACAAGGTAGAGGCAGTTCAAAGAAGAGCAACAAAAATGGTGCAGGGTCTGCACCAAAGGTCATACAAGGAGAGATTGAAGGAACTTAATATGTATACCTTGGAAGAGAGGAGGGAGAGGGGTGACATGATAGAGACCTTGAAGTACCTAAAGGGAATAAATAAGGTACAAGAGGGCAGCATCTTTCGGAAGAAAAGATGGCCTAAGATAAGAGGGCATGACATGAAACTGGAAGGGAGTAGACTAAGGGGCAATGTGAGGAAGTACTTTAATGGAAGGGGTAGTGGAGACATGGAACAGCCTCCCAGCACAGGTGGTGGGGCAGGGTCAGTGGGGAAATTCAAAACTGCATGGATAAGCATAGGAGAACCCTAGCAGTTCAAAGAGAAAGTGAAGCTGGAGATTAGTCAGGATCTGTGGCATGTTTTAGCAGGTGGCGGGGAGGGCAGACTGGATGGGCCTGGCAGTCCTTGTCTGCCGTCAATTCTGTGTTACTAAAGGGACACTGTCAACCCTTAGGCCTCAAAGTGTCCCTAGTTTCAAAAACATTTTATGATTGTTCACATTCTATAGAGACTGTTGATGCAGTTGGTAGTTTGATTCAGATACCGTTTTCTTTTAAAAAGTGACTAGCCCATACTGCAGTGGAATAGAGGAGGCTGTTGTATCATGAGTGGCTTCAGTTTGAGGGTGTTTCTAGTGTTCAGGAAGTGTGCACTATTTTATTTATTTTTTTTAGTTGTTTAACCAGGAGTAGCACTAAGCTGAAAACTTTTTACAGGTGCGACCGAGCACAGGGAAGTTAAGTGACTTGCTCAGGGTCACACAGTATGCAAGTGGAATCTGTGGCATTCAAACCCAGGTCTGGTCTGCTGGATGTCACCATATTTACAGCTAAGAGCCTTAAACCACTGTACTATACTGCCTCTAAGAGTAGTTCAGTGATATGAAGCAAAACAAAGCTGTGTGTAACTATACATTACCATGCATTTTGGTTCTAATAAGCAAGGAGGCAGATAAAGCAACCAGCAACATCAATTAATTTTAGAGGAAGTAAGCAATCATAAAATGTGGGGTTTTACCTAAAAATAATATAATGCAAAAAAGGTTGATGGTGTCCCTTTAAGGGCAAATTTCAAGACTCTCAAGAACTTTTGGATGGCAAACTGATATCATACAAAGTAGTGTTAAGCTCCTTTAAGAAACCATTCCTTTTAGCCAACCTGTTGGTGCAGAGGCAGAGATGCTACTTCTGATACTTGAGACCCGAGTTTGATGAGCCCAGCAAATCAGGGCTTACGGGGGAGGGGGAATGAAGGAGGATCGAGCATCCAGTAGGACACTGTAGTCCTCTGGTTAGGGAGGGCAGCCAGTTCTACTGCAGTACTGACACATGGGTGACCACAGGTGACAGTATATTTGGAGCAGCTTGGACGGAAAGATGCCAGCTGGTGCTGTCTACACTCATGCAGTTGTGTGTTCTTGTGGACTTGACACTCTTGCCGCTGGTGTCCTAAGGGTGAGGAGAAACCTAAAGAAAAACTCAGAAGCAAATAGGATGATGCCCAGTGCTCCTAGGCTTTGCCCTCCTGACTGGTCACTACACCTTTCACACTAGAGAGGGTAGCTTTAACCCCCCCCCGAAAGAAACCACCAGAGGGTAGGAGCTTAGCTGTGGCAATGGAGGTGATTGCCAGAGAGAGGGGGTTGGATGGGACTGGGGGTTGCCAGGGTTGAATGGGGTAGTGGTAATGACAAGGGAGTATAATGAATTAAAAATAAGCCCTTCCTTTTGATGCATACCAATGGGTGGTGGGAACAAATGATGCAGTAAGTTAAAGGGGACCAGTCGGCACCAGTGGCCCCACACCTAAATGTGGTGCTGGTCCCAATGTGCACTTTGTGTGCAGAAACATTTTGCTTTACTTACTGTTTACTGTAGTAAAGCAGACTGTATCAGACTAATTTTGCTTACTTCTAGGCTGACATCTTCTCTATCTATAAATCCCAGAATTCCATGCAGCTGACATCAGAACAGTACTACAACAGTAGGAGATTCAATAGCCTGTAGTTAGAGCATGTTGTATGTAAATGCCATCGCTGAGACCACTCTTATGGTTACCATGAACCGAAGGTGGGTGGGTCTTCTGATACCCTAAGAATGCAAGTGAGACCACTCTTACAACTGTAAAAGTGGTCTTGGTGGCAGTATTAATATATTATTGATCGAACTTGATGAATAATATACAGTAATTTTTTAAAAACCTTACCTGAATGTGCCAGTTTTCAGGGAGCTGCACCTGAGACACCCTTCACAGAATAAGTGTCTCATGTGAAAAGGAAAAAAATGCTCCAGGAGTGCTCCCTTGATCTATAATAGTTTATATAAGTTCTGTTCTTTGTTTGCTGGTCCCGCTGTTCTCTCTGGAGGTAAGTACAGTCATAGAGGACTGTACTTGGCCCCTGGAAAAAAGCAGAACCGGAAAACATCTGATCAGAGATTCTAGAAGTTCTAACATGCACAGCAGGCTATTGCATCTCCCACTGCTGCACTACTGATCTTACTTCGAGATACAGCTCTTGCAACAGGTTACACCATTAGGACTGAAGCCGGCAGGTGTCAGAACCCCACGGAAATCTTCTAGCTAGCAGTCTTCAGCGGGGACCGCCCTCTGACGTCGGTCCCTTTGACGCCAGGCGTAGTACATAAGGAGGCGGTCCCGCCAGAATCCCCAGTTCTTTCCCGCCATCGACTTGCATGTCTCAACCCTTCGGTCTGTTTCTAGCATGCGACGCCTGGTAAAGTTCTTTCCATCTTGGAAAACTCCGATTTTTCTACGAAGTCTGCCATCTGATGTCCTCTCCAACCTCCATGGAAGGCCATCCATCGAAGTGCGCCTGTGGGAAGCAAATCCTTTTAAAGACCCGCATTCGGCCTGCATTCGGTGCCTAGGCCCAGACCACGACACCCAGGCCTGTACCTTCTGTCAGGGGTTCAATAGCCGGACCCGGATCCGTCGCCAGAAGGCCCTGCAAGCGTTCCTTCTCGAAGAAAAAGTTAAGGCCATGGATTCTGCCTCCAAGGGGGAATCGTCTGAGAAAGCCCGGCGACACCTCGAAAAGCACAGGGAGAGGGTGAGATCAAAATCCCCTTCTAGGGCTTCCGACTCCCGTAGCTCCGGCTCCCGGTCCGACCACTCCCCTTCCCGGGCCTGTTCTCAGCCTCCCCCGGCTGCGGTGAAGACTTCTTCGGGTTCTTCTTCTCTACCTCCGGCCAAGACCTCCAGGCCCTCTTCTTCTGCTTCCAAGGCCTTGCCGAGGTCAGGGGACCGCCACCACCACAAATCTGGCTCCCGTCACCCGGACCCCGACGCCCGGTCGGTCTCCTTGCCCCCTCCACCCCAGCGGAAGACCAAGGAGCTGACTTCACTCAAAAGGACATCGGATCCAACGTCGGCTCACCCGACATCGGCCAAGCACCATTGATCCCGAGACCCGACGACCACCAGACACCCATCGCCAGTCAGGCCTTCGCCACCACTGATGCCCGTTCCTGTAGAGAGGAGAACACCTACGCTTCCTACCGATGTCGGCCAGGAGGCGCTTATGGAGGAGGAGTTGACCCAGCCCGAGGACCAGACGGGCGAACCCGGTCCTGTCGCACCCCCAAGGGAACCCTCTCCTGAACCTGAGATCCCGGGGGAGCCGACGCCGGAACCCGACGACCGACCACCGGCACCCGGTCCGTCTTCGGGTCTTAGTATTTCAGAGGTCAAGGAGCTATTCACCTATTGGTGGGATACCATAAAGAAGGATGTGGTTCCCACACCTCCTCCTCTTCCTCCTCCTCCTCCATCTGTGACTCCACCAGCCCCAGCGCCCCCCACTCCATCCGGGGCAGCAGGCTGAGTACCTTCCCCCCAGGAGCCTGTGGAACCTCCTTGGGGCAGATCAGACAAGAGGAGACCTCCGTCCAGATCTTCTTCAGGGTCACCCAGCCCTAAGAGACCCAGAAGACGCCGCCATTCGCCTTCGACGGAGGACACAGGATCAGACTTCTCGGACGGATCCAGATCCCCCTCTCCATCAGCGCCCCTCCGGAACCACATGAGCTCCCAAGATCTCTCCAGATGACCCATCGTCTCAGAGATTAGAGGCATATCTAGGAGAACATGGGCTGGGACGCAGAGGAACTTGACGAGAGACTACGCCTTGCCAGGTATCTTCGCAGAAAGATCCAAAGCCTGTGGTGGTGCCACCCTTGGTGGACACCTTTGTGGACGTCACCAAGGCAGCGTGGAAACGTCCACACTTGCTCCCGGCGATGCCGAAGAAGGCTGACCACCTGTACAAGGCCCCTAGGGAGGACCAGTACTTGGCATCACATCCTCTGACCGATTCTCTGGTCATTACAGCCTCACATGACCAGTCCCAGAGGCCACAACATTTGAGCACCCTGCCACTGGACCCAGAGTCCAAACAACTGGACGCTATGGGCAGGCGCACGTATGCGTCCACTACCTGCGCCATTAGGTCCCTCAACTATCTAACCCACATGGTCCAATTTCAGAACGCCTTGTGGGAGCAGGGATCTGGCAGAGAAGATGCCAGAGGGTGAGCAGAAGGAGGAGTTGCTGCAACTCCTCCGCACGGGTTCGGATGTGAGAACCCAGGTGCTGCGAGCCGCGTACGATTCCGCGGACTCCTCGGCCAGAGCGGCAGCCTCAGGCGTATGCCTCCGGAGACACTCCTGGCTCCGTGTCTCCGGATTTACCCCGGACGTCCAGAAGAACATTCTGGATGCCTCGCTCCACGGAGAAGTTCTTTTTGGTGAGTCCTCGAGAAGGTCCTCACCAAACTTCAAGAGGCCGGGAAGGCGGGTCTGTCCATGCCATGTACAGACCCAAGCTCAGTTCCTTTAGCAGGAACCAGAGCCGCTTTCAAGGCCGGATGCAGAGACAGCAGTCCCACACTGGCCTGCAACAGAGGGGCTCCTTCTCCGCAGAACCCAGGGAAGTTGTCCGCAGGCCAAGGCCAATGCCCTGCCAAGTTGGCCCAGCCTGCAGGACCCTCAGCTGCCACAGACGACTCCTTCCCAGCCCCGCCCCTCAGGATTAATGGGACACCAAGGTCAGGGGTCGAGCTTGGACCACCTGCCAGGGTGGCAGTCTATAACCACCGACAGGTGGGTTCTTCAATTGGTCGAACAAGGCCACTTTATAGAATTCGTGGACAAGCCACCCACAAGGCCTCCTCTGCTCTCCCGTTACTCGGGTCAGCACAGATCGCTCATCAGGCAAGAAGTACTTGCGCTCCTGCAAAAAGGAGCGGTGGAGTACGTCCCGGAGAACCAGAGAGGAACCGGCTACTATTCCCACTTCTTTCTGGTTCCAAAGAAAACAGGGGACCTCCGTCCAATATTGGACCTCAACGACCTCAACACATCGGTCACCTACAAACGTTTTCGCATGGTGACCCTCCAAGGGCTCATTCCCATGCTGAGAAAGGATGCCTTTCTAGCGTCTCTGGACATGCAGGACACCTACCTGCACATCCCCGTAGCTCAAGCGCACAGGAGGTTCCTGCATTTCGAGTTTCTCGGCCACCACTTTCAGTTCCGGGCTCTTCCTTTCAGACTGTCATCAGCCCCCAGGGTCTTTACCAAGTGTATGGCAGTCGTGGCAGCGTCTCTAAGGAGACAGGGCCACTATGTGTTCCCGTACCTGGACGACTGGCTTCTCATGGCCACCTCCAGAGAGGCGCTGTTGTTGGCTATCCAGAACACCCAAGCTCTTTTTCAGTCACTGGGCATTCTTATCAACTACGAGAAGTCTCTCCTGGTACCGTCCCAGAAGCTGCAGTTCATAGGCGCAGTTCTGGACACCGTCCAAGGGAAAGCCTTTCTTCCCAAGGACAGAGTGGAGTGCATCAGGTCCCTCATCGGGGACCTCTCAGCGAAGAAGACTGTCCCCGCCAGACTGGTCCTTTGCCTGCTCGGACACATGGCTGCGGTCATTCCAACCGTCCTTATGGCAAGGCTCCACATGCGGGAAACTCAGTGGATGCTCAAAGTGCAGTGGGACCAAAGGCAAGACCACATGCAGCATCCGGTCAGAATCACGAATGCAGTGATTCGAGACTGGCAATGGTGGCTAGACCCAGGGACACTCTCTGCGGGTGTTCCATTTACAGCGCCGTCCCAGGAGGTAATCCTCTCCACAGATGCCTCAGGGCTGGGGTGGGGAGCACACGTGAACGGGGTGAGGTCCTAGGGAATATGGACCCCTCAGGAAGCTCACCTCCACATCAACATTCTGGAGATGAGGGTGGTCCTTTATGCCCTGCAGGCTTTTCAGTCAGAAATCCGTTGAGTACTCTTCTGCTCCAGACAGACAATACGGCGGTGATGTATTACCTCAACAAACAAGGAGGCGCACACTCTTACCCCCTCTGCAGGGAAGCGATGAGAGTGTGGGTTGGGTAATCAGACACGGCGCGAGCCTGATTGCAGTTTATGTTCCCGGCGTGGACAACACAATCGCAGATGGCCTGAGTCGTTCCCAGGCCAGAGTCCATGAATGGGAACTCCTTCAGGAGGTTGCAGAGGATCTGTTTCTTTGATGGGGCACTCCAGAGTTGGACCTATTCACTTCCCCATCCAACGCAAAACTGACCAATTTTTGCTCGCTAGATCCAGGGTCTGGTTTTCTAGCGAGACGCATTGTCCCTCTTCTGGGTGGACAGATTCCTCTATGCTTTCCTTCCCTTCCTGTTGATCCAGAGAGTTCTTCTCAAACTACGCAGGGAGCATGCAACAATGATCCTAGTAGCGCCTTTCTGGCCCAGGCAGATCTGGTTCCCCATGCTGACACAATTGTCCCGGGAACCTCCAGTCCGATTGCCTTTCAGCTCCCATCTACTGTCTCAAGAGGAGGGTTCACTTGTCCACCGGACTTGCGCTACTGAACCTGCATGCCTGGCTCCTCGAGACATAGCCATTTTGCGACACGGGGTCTCGCAAGAGGTGGCGGAAGTTCTCTCCGCTACCAGAAAGCCGGCGACGCATGCAACGTACGCCATGAAATGGCGCCGTTTTTGCCTGTGGTCTCAGGCACGCGGCCTCTCCCCTTTAGAATGCCCAGAGAAATCAGTTCTGGAATACCTGCTTTCCCTCTTCCACTCAGGTCTTGCCTACTCCTCTATTAAAGTTCACCTCTGTGCGATTTTGGCCTACCACTTCCCGATAGGTCAGCGCACAGTGGCACAACTTCGATGCCTCTCGGGACTTCTTGAGGGGTGTTACACCTGAGCCACCCATCAAGGATCCTGTCCCTCCTTAGGACCTACTCTCTGTCCTGGAACAGCTCACGTCCCCCCTTTGAACCTGCCGCAGATTGTAGCCGCGTTTCTGTTGTGGAAACGTTATTTTATGCTGTCACATCTGCAAGGAGAATTTCCAAGCTACATGCTCTCCTGTGTAAGGAACCTTATTTAGTTTTCCACCAGGACAGTGTGTCTTTGAGGACAAATCCTAAATTCCTGCCTAAGATGGTCTCTGCCCTTACTCTTAACCAGGACATCGATCTGCCTGTGTACTTTCCTAAGTACACTAATAGAGGGAGAGGCATTGCTTCACACCCTGGATGTTCACCGCTCCTTAAGGCACTACCTGAACAGGACTAAACAGCCTCGCACATCTGAGCAGCTGTTCGTATCCTTCACTGAGAGGATGTTGGGCCAACCAGTCTCTAAGCAAACCCTTTCTCGCTGGCTTGTCCAGTGCATTTCCTTTTGCTATGACAACAAACAGAAGCCCCTTCCGGGCACAGTCCGGGGCCACTCGACTAGGGAGGTGGCTACCTCCTTTGCAGCACTGTGCAATGTCTCCACCTCGGCCATTTGTGCCGCGGCTACCTGGAGCTCAGTGCACACGTTCATTAGGCACTATAGCCTGGATATTACCTCATGGCGGAGAGCCGGTTTTGGCCTTGCCGTTCTACAGGGTCTCCTGTCCTAGAGTCAGGATTTATTCAAGATCTCTCCGTTATGCCTCCTCCCAGAATGCTTAGAGGCGCTACTGCTTGGGAATCAGTCCTAATGGTGTAACCTGCTGCAAGAGCTGTATCTCGAAGTAAGATAGTACAGTTACGTAAGAACTTACCGTAACAGTAGATCTTCGAGAACAGCTCTTGCAGCAGGTACCTTCCTGCCCACCATTCCCCCTTGGAGGAGGTATGGCCTATTCAGGCCTTGGCAGGGAGCTAACGCTCTCTATTCTTCTTCTGATGGCGGATCCTGGGTCTCCTTCTGATGTCATCCAGCGGCCGGGAGTCTCCGGCGGGAGAACTGGGGATTCTGGCGGGACCGCCTCCTTATGTACTACGCCTGACGTCGGGGTGGGACCGATGTCGGAGGTGGTCCCCGCTGAAGACTGCTAGCTAGAAGATTTCCGTGGGGTCCTGATGCCTGCCGGCTTCAGTCCTAATAGTGTAACTTGCTGCAAGAGCTGTTCTCGAAGATCTACTGTTACGGTAAGTTCTTACGTAACTGTACTTTCTGATGCCAGCTGCAGGGGATTCTGGAATTTGTAGTTAGAGAAGATATCAGCCTAGAAGTAACCAAAATTAGTCTGATACAATCAACTGTACTACAGTGAGCAATAAGTAAACCAAAATGTTTTGCCCACAATGCACACATTGGGACCAAACCACGACTTGCGTGTGGGGGTCCTTGGTGGTGACTGTTCTACTTTAAAGGGAGAGAATGATGAACAGTGGACCTCATATTTTGAAGGCCCTCTAAAGGTTAAGCAAAGTAAATGGATTACTGGTAGCTGGCAGCAGTTTAGAAATATTCATTACCAAGTGCAATTCAAAGATATTCATTACCAAGTCTGCCTTACAGTCATCCTAGATGGACACCATTTTTGGATCATTATAATGTTATACATATGAAATCTGTACAGGAATTGTGGTTCACATCACAGAACTCCATAAAAATAGTGCCAGTCTTGAATTAATACAGGACAGAC
Source organism: Neoceratodus forsteri (assembly GCA_016271365.2). Lineage (NCBI taxonomy): Eukaryota > Metazoa > Chordata > Ceratodontiformes > Ceratodontidae > Neoceratodus > Neoceratodus forsteri. Next base: position 648,460,266 of record CM057452.1, read on the forward strand.
TTAATCATGGAGCTCTCTGGATAGCTGCCACATTAAGGAAAGCCCACACCTCAAAAAGCCTTAACTAAACTTTCAAACGATGAGGGCCTTCGCTGCCATCCTTACCTTTTGAACCACACCATGAAGATTGTTCACTGCAGTCCAAGTCCATGTTGTTTTAGGAATAGAGCTGGCAAACAATAGCTTACAAAATGTAAGGACAAAAATTATATTAAATAAATGCCCCTGGTTTAGATCTTACTAAGAAGGTAATTCTTCATTATACACTGGTGTTAAGGAATAAAGAAATTTGGATGGCTGACAGCTGTTATAAAACCCCAGACACAACAGTATATATTATAGGGGCGTGGTCCTGCTCCTATAGTTAGGGTTGTAGGCACTTCAATGTTAAACTTCAAATCTTTAATAACTTCACAACTGTTTGGATTTGCATGAAAATGTGCATGCACTGTCGCCTAGAGTTACGCTCCAGTCCAATGTGCGGTTTCTGAGTTCTAGAGAGGTGAAAAGTGACTTTCTGCTTATTGACTTTGCTGTTTTTTTTTGTTTTTTTTTAACTTGCCTACAGCCAGACAGTTTGGAATCTTAACATAGAAACATAGACTTTGACAGCAGATAAGGACCACTTGGCCCACCCAGTCTGCCCATTTCCCTACCTACTGGATAAGCTGCAGATTCTAGTTAACCAACAGCCTACTTCCTGCCACCCCCACTACAATTGCCTTGTGTCTGTCCCATGCATGTTTGAATTCCCCCCACTGTTTTAGCCCCAACAACCTCCCCAGGAAGGCAGTTCCACGCATCCACCACTCTCTCCGTGAAAAAAGATTTCCTCACATTACCCCTGAGCCGTCCCCCCTCTATCTTTAAATTGTGTCCCCTTGTTCTTACACATCTCTTTTTCTGAAAGATGCTACCCTCCTGGACTTTGTTGATTCCCTTGAGGTACTTGAATGTTTCTATCATGTCCCCCCGTCCCTCCTTTCATCAAGGGTATACATATTAAGCTGTCTCTGTCTCTCTTCATATGGTTTCTGATGCAGACCCTGCACCATTTTAGTTGCCCTCCTCTGGACTGCTTCCATCCTGTCTATGTCCTTGCGTAGATGAGGTCTTCAAAACTGCACACAGTACTCCAGATGGGGTCTCACCAACTGTTTGTACAGAGGGATAACCACTTCTCTTTTTCTACTTGTGATGCCCCTCCCTATGCATCCCAGTATCCCCCTGGCTCTCCTCACTGACTTCTCACATTGCTTACCCACCTTTAGATCATCCGATATGACTACCCCCAAGTCCTGTTCCATTTTTGTTGTTGTTAGTACCTCCCCTGCTATTGTGTACTCTTCTCCTGGGTTTTTGTTTCCCAGGTGCATTACTTTGCACTTCTTTGCATTGAATCTAAGTTGCCATATGTCTGACCATTCCTCCAACCTTGCCAAGTCCCTTCTCATCCTTTCTACCCCCTTGTGTATCAACTCTGTTACAGATCTTTGTATCATCTGCAAAGAGGCATACCTTTCCCTCCAGACCCTCTGCAATGTCACCTATAAAGATGTTAAAGAGGAATGGACCCAGTACTGAGCCCTGAGGTACTCCACTAGTGACCCCCTTTCTTCGGAATGTGTGCCACTCACTATTACCTTCTGTGTACTGTTGTGCAGCCAGTTTGCTAACCCAGGCTACCACCCTGGGACCCACTCCCAGGCTGGCTAACTTGATTATTAATCTTTTGTGCGGGACTGTGTCAAATGCCTTGCTAAAGTCTAGGTAGGCCATATCCACAGCCCCTCCCTGGTCTATTACTTTGGTCGCTCAGTCAAAGAAATCTATTAGATTCGTCTGACATGACCTTCCTGCTGTAAATCCATGCTGTTTTGGGTCCTGTGCCCCGCTGACCTCTAGGTACTCAACAATTCTTTCTTTCAGAAGTGATTCCATAATTTTCCCTACCACTGAGGTCAAACTTACAGGTCTGTAGTTTCCTGCTTCTGCCTTGCTCCCGCTTTTGTGAAGGGCGAAAAAGTAATAATCCATTGCAAAGCTATTTACTACACTGGGTATTTAGACAGAAGAAGGCATGGCGCCCATCATGTCTATTCTATCTGTGTTAGCTGATCCAATTTAACCTTCCATTTAATAGAAATGTATCCAGTCTTTGCCTAAAGACATCTAGACTTGTGCTTTGTACTGTATCTTCCTGAAGGGAATTCCCCCATGCCCTTTGTGAGAATGTATACAATCTCCCGTATTTGCTGGTATATTCTAGTTTGATTTGTTTGTGTGAACTCAGGCTTATGGGCTTGTTCTGTATTTCTAACCCTAATTCTTTTGTTAACTCACTATCATTTATGATATTAAACAGCATCAAGAGATCACCTCTCACTCTCCTCCGCTCCAGATGGTATAGTCCCAGTGTATTCAATCTATTGTCATAACTTACCTGTACATACAAAGCAGTAACTACCACGGACGAGGCAGTGGGGTTGTAAAATTATAGGGGAAATGCTTGGGCGCCAGAGTGGATCAAGGAGAGGAGAGGGAGGGCTATGGGGGTAATGAATAAAGGAACAGGGTGGGGAAGGAAGGTAATGCTAGGGTGTAGGAAGGAAAAGTGAAAGCTGGTACATAGGATGGAAGGGAAGAGGCTGAGGGTGTTGTCTAACCAGAGGATGGGGGCTCCAACCCAAAGAAGGAGACTGGGAGAGGGATGTGATGTGTGTCAGTAGAGCAGGAGAGGACACCTGTAACTAGAGGAGGCAAGGCAATGTGACAGTAACTTACAGGCAGGTTCAAGCAGGAAGTGATCCAAGGTGAGGCATAAGAACAGGTCCTGGGGCTTAAAACAGTTGCACACTTCTTTGATTGTACAGAATATAAGCGCTTGAAAGCGGGTAGTGAGACAAGAGTGCTGAATGTAAGGGTTCTTTGTAGGTTGTTCCATAAGGTGGCATGCAAAGCTTATTGTTGGGATATATATATATATATATATATATATATGTGTGTGTGTGTATACATATGTATGTATGTATATGTGTGTGTGTGTGTGTGTGTGTATATGTATATGTATATATATAGATACATATATAGATACATACATATATGGCTTTCTTTAAGAAATGAAAACAAACAGGAAGATGCAGTGAGAGGAGGACAGAGTGGACTACCTAGACAAACTGAAGTCAGTCTTGTAGGAAGTGAGAGAGCCAAAGCAGGAGCAGAGTTACAGATAATTAGACAATGGAGGGAATCAAGGAAGGGTAGACTACCTTTTTCACGATATCTGGGAGGAAGAGGAGGGACGAAGGAAGAAACTGTGTGGAGGACCGTAGGGTAAGGCAGAAGTATTAAACAACTATTTCTGCTCAGTATTCATTACAGAGAAGGTTGACTAATACCAGAGGGTAGACTATATAAAGGGGGGTACAAATGGTGAGGAGCTGATCACTATGGACAAGGTCCTCAAGGACTAATGGTTCTTAAGGTTGATATATTTTCCGAGCCAGACAGTATGCATGCAAGAGTACTGAAGGAGCTGGCAGCAGTACTGACAGCCCCACTGGCTGACCTGTTCAGTATCTCCTTAGCCTATTGCATGGTGACACTACAGAGGAGAACCACAGATATAGTGCCCTTGCACACGAGGGGGGCTAAGGATGAAATGGGAAACTGCAGACCTTTTAGCTTGGTATCAATCATTGGCAAGCTGTTGGAAGTCGTTCTTTAAGAAATGTTGGTCAAGTTTCTTAACTCAATATCATCTAGGCAACCAGTTTGTATGAGGTTAAGCAGTGAATGGTTTGGACTTCATATGATACTATTGGTGAATGCATTAAGGCGGATGGGCTCCGAGATGACAGACAACATGGATTTATAGAAGATAGGTCTTGTGAAATGAACTTGATACGTTTTTTGACATACAAAGGCAGTGGACAAGGGCCAGGCAGTAGACGCATACTATACCTGGATTTTAGAAGGCCTTTGACTTTGTCCTTCGTAAAAGATTAATCAAGATGTTGGATGACCTAGGGATGGGAGGCAGATTGTCTAGATGCATGGCAAACTAACTAGGAGGAAGAATCCAAAGGGTAGTTGTGGGCAACACTCAGAGATGAGGAAGTTACCAGTGGGATACTACAGAGGTTGGTGATTGAGCTGGTGCTGTCCAGTAGGTTTATTAATGTCATTGGGAACAGCATTAATAGCACAATTTGCCTTTGCAGATGACATCAAGCTCTGTGGAGACTGGACACAGAGACATGGGTAAAGGACATGAAGGAAGACCTAGAAAAGCTGGGAAGATGGTCCAGAATCTGGCAACTTGGGTTCATTGCCAAAAAGTGCAGTCATGCACATGAGGGTGGTAACTATCAGTGCCTGAGGAGGAGAAGGACCTGGGGATTGCTGTACCTATCACCCTGAAGCCCTTTGTGCAGTGCGGTAAGGCAGCAGCAAGGGCCAATGGGATGCTAGGTTACATGAGAAGAGGGTTCACAAGCAGAAGAAAGGAGGTAATTTTACCTCTGTACAGATCCATGATGTGGTCACACCTGGAGTACTGCATACAGTTCTGGAACACCTGCTACAAAAAAGACATTAAGCAGTTGGAAACCATGCAAAGATGGTCACACACATGATTCAAGGGCCACAGGGTCTCTTCTACATGCAGGGTCTTAAGAACCTAAATGTATATTCACTGGAGGACAGAGTGGAATAAGTGAACATGATGGAGATCTTAATGTGCTTTAAGAGAATCAGCAAGGTAGACCCAAGTGAATTGTTCCAGACCAGCAAAAACAAAAGCACAGGGGGAAATGGCTACAAACTGTCGGAGCAGGTTCAGGAAGAAGATCAGGAGACACTTCTGTTAAGAGAGGGAAGTGGAGGGGTGGAACAAGCAACCAGAAGAGGTGCATGATATGCAAGAGAACAGTGGATGATTTCAAGAAGGGATGAGACAAAGTTAAGGGGAGGGTAAGAGTGAGCTGGGAGGGTGGTGCAGCAGCATGTAACAGGATTCATGGGCTCTGCATTGGGCAGACATGATGAACCATAAGGCCACTTTCTGCTAACGTAAGTCTTGTGTTCTTATTATGTGAAGCCCCTTCCAGGGCCCGGTCTACTACCTTCAACTGGTGGGAAGAAGCCGCCAGTCAGACCCCCCACTACCGCCGCATCCCCGGAGGACTCCCGAAAGAACACAGCCCCAGGTGAAGCCCCTTCCTGGGCCTGCTTGTGACAGAGAGGTTATTGTGGTAACCTCCTAGCTGATATAAAATAAGTTGTTTATCATTGTTGGATTTAATATGTAATAGCACTATGTCATAAAATACCTTGATGTATATACCTTCTGTTTTGAAACCTGTAAATGTTGAAAATACCATGGCACTAGGTGTTTTATAGAAACATATGGAAATTAAGTTAGTTGTGCTATTTAAAATACGTATAAGTTGCTGTAAACCGAACAAGTCTGAGATGTCATGGTGATTTGCATATATCCTATGATGCTTTGCATTATGGAAGTATGTATGATGATGTATTTCTTTGAAACTTGATTTGTTGCCAGTGCCCTTTGGGGTAACTCTTTTTTCGTGATTCTGCACTGAGGTTCTTTTTTTAGCTTGTTTTTTTTTTCTTTTTTTCTTTTTGAGACCCCACTACCCAAGCAAACAGGGCCTATGTAGGGATGAAGGGTTTTCACTGAAAAGTGGTTAGATCAGTGATCAGTGTCAGTAGGTGCTGGCTAAGTGCAGAGAAAGGACATTCATAGTATGTTGCTGCAAACTGATGTACTAAAAAAGGAATATGGCATTGCAGAAGCTTATTTCCTGTATTTTGAATAAACATAACAGAGATTGTGTGTTGAACCTGAAGTTCGGTGTCTGGTCAATCTATTATCCCACAACCCCTCCACACTGATCTGCTACCTGGACCGTCATGGAAGAAACTGCGCGTTAGACCCTCCGCTGCCGATCCCCAGAGGAGTTCCCGAAAGAACACAGCCCCAGATACGGCACTTGAAACCGCCTAAGCCGGAAAAAGAATTACAATTCACCTGCTGGTGGAGGATACTTATTGGCTGCTTTAGAAGCAGTCAGAATCTGATTGACTGCTGTTCTTGCTGGTTTTCCAGGGCTGCTTCTCTACGGCTTCTCCAGTCGAAAGATTAGGTCCCTGGCATCCCGGCGTTACTCTCTCAGCCACCCTGCACTCTAAGGGTTTTTTTTTCGGCCTTCCCTTGGCCCCCTCCCTAGGCCACCTTAAATGCACTTTGGCCCTGCCCACCTTTATAGGGTGACCTCCCCATTGGACAATTACTCATGTAGTTTGCTAGACATTACTAAGTAGGACTCTAACTATTGATCCTTGGCCAGCCTCCATATCATAGGAGCAAGATATTAAGACCTACTTAAACTACTCCCAGCCCTAACCTCTTGTCTCCTGCTGATAGTGGAACTACTCTAAACATGCTGGTCTTAATTTTAAGCTTGTAGCGCCCCCCCCCCCAAAACTGGATTAACTTAAAACTCCTCAAGCTCTTGGGCTTCTGACTCCAGCAGTCTGCGGTCCTTCTCTCTGCATACGTAACCTTTAATAGACTAAGCCGTTGGTCACATCCAAGACTAACGCTCCAAGACTCAAGGAAGGCCAATATCAGCCTTTCCTTGCTCTCAATAACTCCAAACGCCATTCTCAAGCAAGTATGCTCCTCCCCATGTCAGCTAGTTTGCTATGGATATACTCTCTCCTGGTCTGTCCTCGGCCTGACCTACATTTTTAAGGACAGGCATGGGCCTCTTCTTTTGCTTCCCTGCACTCACTGTCACCTCCCTGTCAGAATCTACATCATACCTCAAGCATGTTCACCCTTAACCTCGGATATCCTATCTTCGCCCTGTGTGTGAAAACAACCATGTGTGTGCATTGGCCACGGAATCAGCGTAAATCTCCATTCATACACCCACCTGTTTTCCGTTCCCAACTTTTACTCCTGCTCTCTGGCGACATCGAATTAAACCCTGGACTCAGTAAGAAGGTTCTGGACCACCTTCAATCTTCCTGTCCTACGTGATCAGAGATGAAAGGTTTCAAGATCGCCCACATGAACATCTAAAGCATCAGACATAAAATGTCTGAACTTGAAGGTTGGATTCAGCAACACAAGCCAGAAGTTGTTTGCTTAACAGAGTACTGGCTAAAACACTCTATACAATCTCATGAAGTTGCCCTCCTGAGTACTCCTCCTACCGTCGGGACCCAGAAAGAAGAGAGGGAGTGTACTAATATACACCAGGCTGGACCTGGCTGTCGACAACTAATCAATCAGTCAAAATCTTTATTTATCCAGGAGGGCACCATTGAGCAAGGCTCATTTGCAAGGTGGACCTCGTCATGAATACATCAAAGTATAGTACAGAAGTAGGTATACAAAAAGCAATAATATACAAGGAAGAAAAAGTATATAGTGTATACAGTACAAGGTTGAAATAAAAAAAAATGCATTATTTTACAATTGAAGAAGTCAGCAGATGTACAATCAACCATAGGCATACAGGGTTATAAGCAGAGATCTTTTGAGTGAGGCAGCGGCAACTACACATATAGGGAAAAAAGGCCGTGTATGGGGTGGCAGGTTAGAGAGGTAAAGAAGAGGAGGATATATTACTGACGACTTGAGGGAAAATTGGACTAAAACCACAGAAAGTGACGATGGCTGTCGTGGTGCTTGTTTATTATGATAATGACGGAGGAAGGCTAGGCAATTGGGACACTACTATGGATGGGGTGGGAATTTAGCCAGGCTGGAGTGGACAGGGAAGGGTGGGTGCAGTAGGAAGAGTTAATAGGGAAAAAGTGAGAGCCAGGGGTAGAAACATGGCGAGTGTCAGGATGGAAAGGGAGAGTTGTGGAATTAGTGGGCTGACATACTTAAGCATTGATCCCAACGCCGATCACATTTTCATCTCAATCACCATTGGCAAAATCAAACGGTTGACTATAGGCTGTATCTACCTACCCTAAACTTGCACCTACCTCCTACACTGAACTCTTCATTAGTATAGATACCCTCCACCACAGTGACATTATCATCTGTGGTGGCTTCATCTTGACTGGCACAACCCAAAAAATAATCTATACCTATTGGCTATATCAGATACTAGATTAGAAAAACTTATCGACCTACCAACTAGGCTTAACATGAAATTGGGGAATCACACGCTCCTCGACTGGATGTTAAATAACAGGTCCTATATTAGAGCTGCAGGTGTCTTCCCGGATGCACTAAGTGACCACTTCCTGACCTTCTGTATCTGGAAAAATGACTTTCCATACACCCTTCCAAAAATCATCAAAGCCAGAGACCTAACTTACTTTACCACCTCTGAATTTATTCATAGTTTTGCTTTATTGTTATTTTACACTTATGCATTAAATTTTTATTCTTATTTTTCTGTGAGGTGCCCAGAGCCTCCAGGAATAGGCGCCATACAAATAAAATTTGCCTTGCCTTCCTTTGATTGGTCACCCATCTCCACCCTTCCTGACTTCAATCAGGCTTTTGATTACTTAATCAACACTTTCACCTCCGTTCTTGATCACCATGCCCCCTCAAGATAAAAGGGCTAAAGGAATTCCTCCCCGGCTCTCCCAGAGCTCCGGCTCCTACTGCTCTCAAGAGACAAGACTTGGTGTTCATACAAAAAGTCAGGGCTCCTTACTGATTGGAATTCCTACCGGCAGTTACGGAACGTCTGCAAGGCTAAAGTATCCAAATCCAAGCGACACTATCTACAGTCCCTACAAACAAGCAACCTTAGCAACCCTAAATGCTTCTGGAAGCAAATTAACAACCTCCTCAAGGGCTGTGAATGGAACACACCCCCCCAGGTCATGATACTGAAGAGCTCAGAACTATCCTCACCCTCCGAGATAGCTATAGGAATAAACTTATTCTTCACTGACCTCCCATGTCTACAAAGTAGGTCTCCCAGTTACCAGCCTTGTGCCACAATCCCCCTATACTGAATCTCACAGCCCCCTCTTTCACTTAAAACTACTTCATGGGAGGAAGTCGTTAAGTTCCTTATGGGCCTCAATCCCAATAGGTCCCCCAGCTTTGACACCCTGCCTCCCAGATTCCTTAGGCTTGGTGCCCCTGCACTAGCTCACCCAATTGCCCTGTTGATTAACCGATCTTTCCTCACACACTCTATCCCAGATAAATGGAAAACCACCACTGTTGTCCCTGTGCACAAATCGGGCCCGACTAACCTCGTTGAAAAATACAGACCTATTTCCATACAGTATCCTATAGCAAAAATCCAAGAAAGAATCCTATACCATCAGCTGTACTCCTTCCTTGAACAGACTAACGCCCTTACAGTACATCAACATGGCTTCAGGAAATCACAGGGCACTGAATCTGCCTCTTGAAGCAGGACCGGCCTTAATCATTCTGGGCCCCTGCGCAGCGCGCTGCCAGCCGGGCCCCACCACTCCATTCCCTGTGGCCCCCCCCCCACATCCAATATTTGCACCTAACTGACCCTCCTGTCCTGTATTAATAAAGCAGTAGTAGGTCTAACCAGCATCTTTTAATTAGTGCCATTGACTGCATTGAATTATTTGACTTCACCATTGGAAATGAATCTGACTGAGCCTGGAGCCAGAACTTAAATTAGTATGGTACTACTGCCATATTCATTTCTGTAAGGACAGGGACATCTTCAGTGGGCACTCACACCTCAGACAGATACTCTGATCTGCAAACAAGTTAACAACTTTTCTGGAGATGAGGGAGAATAGAGAGGATTATCATAGGATGCAGTATAGCACATGGTTTAAGGCTCTGAGCTGCAAACCTGGAGACCTGGGTTTGAATCCCACACCCCCCACTTGCATACTGTGTGACCCTGAGCAAGTCACTTAACTTCCTTGTGCTCTCAGGCTGCACCTGTAAACAATATTTCAGCTTAGTGTGTCTCTCTGGTAAAAATAAGTAAAATCACGGCACACCTGTAAGGTTGCCACCTGTCGTTTTTTACCTGGTGATCAGGTTTTCAGGGCCCTGTCAGAAAATCCGATTTTGCTCTGTGCTGGTCAAGTTTTTGAGCCATTGTGAGCAGGGATTAACTGTAAAAAAATTTTTTGCACTAGGACGTAGATGGTTGCACTAGCCCTCAATTATAATAGTAAATTTTGATCACTTATACAGGAAACAGTGCAAGCCAAGAAATACTCTGATTGCACATTTAGCCTGCTCCCACATTGCTTCCAGCTCCCCAGCAGAAAAAAAACAGACTGCAATGCCATCACACACAGTGAGCCCCCCGCATTGTTTTGTACCATGGCCTCCTCTCTTTCTCTTCTCTTTCTGCACACACACACACACACACACACACACACATGCACACACACCAAACCAGTGGATATCACAGCAGCAAATGTTCAGTCAAGCAGTCCTAGCTCTGCACACACAATAGCTGACACTATCATGCACCTCACCACACTGTCACCACCACCCACAGGGCAATAAACAGAATCAGGCAGAGAAAGACGCTCTCAGCCCCAATCCTATAATCAACTGGAGACCTGCAGTTCTGGAAGTTTTTGTACAGTCTCAAGTGAGCCAGGAGCACATCTAAGATTTATTTTGGGTGGGGGCTACACAAACCTAAGGGGCTTGGGAAATAGAAAACTGACATTTTAATTTTTTAAAGCATTGATTTTAATATACTGTGCACCAACAATAACATATTTTTCTTTAACATTGTCCTTTCATCAGCCCAAGGGAAACAGTACATGGGCATAACACTATACTATCTCTATTTCTATATAGGATGATCTATGTACCCCAGGAATGCCTAGTTTAAGCTTTCAAATTATGTATTTTATTAAAGTTTATTTGTGTACCATACACGATCCAAAGTTTTGTGTTTAGGATGAAAGGACATGCTGGGTGGGATTGTATGGATCGTGATGGCTGGTATGGTCCACTTAGAGGAGCTGGGGACTCCCTACACTTGCTAGTAATGACAGCTATGGATCTGTGGATGGTAATTTCAGAGTCTGGTCTGCAGTGGTGTCCAGGGAAAGAACAGAGTTAAGAGATTTGGAAGGGAAAGGGAAGTTATGGTGAAGCTGGGATAAAACCCACCACCTGCAGGACCGACCCTGTATACCTCCTCGCATTTTGTCACTGAAATGTTGGATACAGACACTCAAAATGTAGGGAAATGAGGGGCGCTGGTCTTAATAATATTTATTTGCTTTTGATAACCGGATGGGTGCACTAGGCATAAGAATGCCTATTTTCAGGCACGACCTGGGAGAAAGACAGTTTGAAATACAAATGAGCATACATGTGACACAGTAAGGAGGGAAATCAACATACAATCAAACTTAAGGTGTAGAGAAAACATTGATTCAATATAACAATCACACTTGGGCTGTAGAGACAATTGTTCTGTATGAAGCAGACAACATACAGTTAGGTCAAGTAACAACAAGAGTCAAAACAATGTGAGAAACAGGCATTGTAAGAGAAAGGTATACACAGAGAAAATTCAATAAGTGCCAAAAATCTGTGGTTAATGAAAACAGGGGAGAAGGGAGAGTGGTAGGAAGCAGGGGAAAAGGGTAAAGGATGAGAGAAGAAGACATGTGAGGAGGTTATTTAGAGAGGTGGGGAAGTGGCGTCAGAGAGGTAGATTACCTAGGGAAGACAGAGGGCAGGGAGAAAAAAATGGTCTAAGGTGGATGAAAGCAAGTGCAGGGTTTAGTTGTACACAGATGGTCACGGTGAAGTTTCTTAACTAGCATGGGTGGGTGATCCACGGGTTTGAGGTATGGAGTTCCAGTACTTTGGAGCCATGTATGCGAAAGTGCGTCCACCCATATTAGTTTTACATCTGGGGATGTGAAAAGGGGCTAGGTCAGCAGATCGGAGCCCATAGGAGAGAGGTTGTGAGTGAAGCAGACAGGCAAGGGATAGTGGGAGGCCTGATCTGGCAATGCAGTCAATCAGCGAGCCAAAGGACTGGAGTCGATGGGCAGAGGGGCTAGGCCAATTTAAGTCAGTATAGAGCTGGCAATGGTGTTTGTAACGAGGGGATGTAGAGGCGTAGTGGCAGATGTTGTTATAGGTGGTGTCCCATTTATGGAGGGAGGATTTTGAGGCAGATAGGTACGTGACTGAGCCATATGCCAAGGCTGGGAGCAGAAAACCTTGTGCCACAGCTAGTCTAGCCGATGGGGTAAGGGCATAGCTCGTGCGGTAGGCACCTCCTAACTTAGCGTTGACAGATTTACAGGTGGTAGTTATGTGTAGGTCAAAATCTAGGGATTCGTCAAGAGTAATGCCCAGATATTTAAAGGATCTGGTGCTAACCATTGGGGAGCCATCTGCACAAGAGATTTTGAGGGCATTTTGGTTTGCTTTAAGTCTGGCAGGTGACCCAAAGAGCATAGAGTGTGTCTTACTAATATTGACAAGGAGTTTGTTTTCTGTTAACCAAGACTGAATACTTGAGAAGTCTGAGGCAAGAGGTTGGTTTAAGTTGGCGATATTTCTTGCACTATGGTAAATGACTAGGTCATCTGCATAAAACAAAGACGAACAGGTAGGAGCAAGCAACGGGATGTCGTTAATGAAGATTGAGAATAGCAAGGGGCCAAGTATGGAGCCCTAGGGCACTCCAACATGTATAGATGAAAGGTCAGATATGGCTGAGTTAAAACTATAGCCTGTTTTCTTTTGGACAGATAGCTTTTAAACCAGGCCACTACATCGGTAGAGAAGCCGAAGGAGCGTAGTTTAGCAAGAAGAAGGGTATGGTTAAGCAGGTCAGATGCCTTTAAGTCAATGAAAATTGCACCTGTCAGGAGACCCGAGTAAATAGAAGCAAAGATGTTGTTTATGAGTTTGAGGAGGGTGGTGGAAGTGCTGTGGCCCTTGCGGAAACCATGCTGGGAGCAAGAGAGAAGGTTATACTTACATAGAAACATAGAATTTGATGGCAGAGAAGGACCGCTTGGCCCACCCAGTCTGCCCATTTCCCTACCTAATGGATAAGCTGCAGATCCTAGTTAACCAGCAGCCTACTTCTTTCTACCCCAACCCCCTAGAATTGCCTTATGGCTGTCCCATGCATGCTTGAATTCAACCACTGTTTTTGACTCCACAGCCTCCTCTGGAAGGCCGTTCCATGCATCCACAACCCTCTCTGTGAAAAAATACTTCCTTACATTACCTCTGAGCCGCCTCCCCCATCTTCAAATTGTGCCCCCTTGTTCTTGCACACCTCTTTTTTTGAAAGATGCTACCCTCTTGGACTTTGTTGATTCCCTTGAGGTACTTGAACATTTCTATCATGTCCCTCCTCTCCCTCCTTTCCTCGAGGCTATACATATTAAGCTCCTTTAGTCTCTCTTCATATGTCTTCTGGTGCAGACCCTGCACCATTTTAGTTGCCCTCCTCTGGACAGCTTCCATCTTGTTTGTGTCCTTGCGGAGATTGGGTCTCCAGAACTGCACACAGTACTCCAGATGGGGTCTCACCAGCTGTCTGTACAGAGGGATAAGAACTTCCTGTTTTCTACTGGTGGTGGTGCCTCTCCCTATGCATCCCAGTATCCCCTCAGCCCTCCTTACTGCCCTCTTACATTGCATGCCCACCTTTAAGTCATCTGATATGACTACCCCCAGGTCCCTTTCCATTTTTGTTGTTGTTAGCATCTCACCCCCCATTGTGTACTCTTCCCCTGAGTTTTTGTTTTCCAGGTGCATTACCTTGCACTTCTCAGCATTAAATCTAAGCTGCCATACATTTGACCATTCCTCTAACCTTGCCAAGTCCCTTCTCATCCTTTCCACCCCACCTTGTGCATCAACTCTGTTGCAGATCTTTGTGTCATCTGCAAAGAGACATACTTTTCCTTCCAGTCCCTCTGCAATGTCACTTACAAAGACATTGAAGAGGACCAGTCTAATACTGAACCCTCACGGCACCCCACTGGTAACCCCCTTTCTTCAGATTGGACTCCATTTACTATTACCCTCTGTGTCCTATTCTCCAGCCAATTCTTTACCAGGCTATCATCTTGGGACCCACTCCCAGGCTGGCTAACTTGTATATTAATCTTTTGTGTGGGACTGTGTCAAATGCCTTGCTAAAGTCTAGGTAGGCCATGTCCACAGCCCTCCCTGATCTACTACTTTGGTCACCCAGTCAAAGAAATCTATCAGATTCATCTGGCATGACCTTCCTGCTGTGAATCCATGCTGCCTTGGGTCCTGTGCCCCTCTGGCCTCTAGATACTCAACAATTCTTTCCTTCAGAAGTGATTCCATCATTTTCCCTACCACTGAGGTTAAACTAACAGGTCTGTAGTTTCCTGCTTCTGCCTTGCTCCCACTTTTGTGAAGTTGAATCACATCTGCCCTCCTCCAGTCCTCAGGTACCACCCCATCCTCCCATGATTTGTTAAAGAGGGTAGTCTGTGGTGTCACTAGTTCTACCCTTAGTTCTTTTAGAATTCTGGGATGAATCCCATCAGGCCCCATTGCTTTGTCCACCTTCAGTTTTAAGAGTTCTTTCAGAATCCTTTCTTCTGTAAATGGGCTGGTATCAACTTCTGTATCCAGAGTGTTGCTATTGTTTGTTTTAGGTACCTCCCTTCTTCATTTGTAAATACTGAGCAAAAATATTTGTTTAGTATCTCTGCCTTTCACAGTCACCCTCTGCCCACCCCTCCCTTTATTAAGCCTCACTATCCCTCCCTTAGTCTTCCTTCGCTCCCTGATGTACCTAAAAAATGTTTTGTCCCCCTTCTTAACTGAGTTGGCTATCTTTTCCTCAGTTCGGGCCTTTGCTGTTCTGACTGCCTTCCCAGCTTCCTTTTGCTTTAACTGATACATTTCTCTGACCTGCTCCTTCTGTGATTCCTTGTACTTTCTGAATGCTTTCTTTTTCTCTTGAACCTTCCCTGCCACCTCCTTTGAGAACCATAGTGGTTTCTTACATCGTTTTGTTTTGTTTATTTGCTTCACACAAAGGCTTGTTACCTCTGTGATGGCAGTTTTTATTATTTCCCATTGTTCTTCCACCCCTCCTTCCTGCCCATTTGTTAGTGCATTCCTTAGGCACTCACCCATTTTGGCAAAGTCAGCCCTCCTGAAGTCCAGTACTTTTGCCTTTGTATGGCTTGACTCTATTGCTGTGTTTATTGTGAACCATACTGTTTGATGGTCGCTAGTTCCCAGATGGCTACCCACTTCTATATCTGTGATCCTCTCTCCATCTCCATTTGAGAGGACCAGGTCTAAGATTGCTCCCTCTCGAGTGGGTTCCAGTACTAGTTGTCTAAGGCATGCCCCCTGTAGGGCATCTAGAATAACCTCACTCTTAGAAGTGGCTGCAGTAGCTGCACTCCAGTTAACATCTGGCATATTCAGATCACCCATCAGCAATATCTCCCCTTTATCTGCCATTCTAAGTATACTTTCTATCATTTCCTTGTTCATTTCCTCCCCCTGGGGGGGGGTCTGTAGCTACTACTCCTCCTCTTTTACCCTCCCTGTCCCTCCTGTAGATAGTGTATCCTGGTATGTTTACGTCCCAGTCATGGTTCTGTGTGTACCATGTTTCTGTGACTGCCACGATATCAAAATGTTCCTCCTCCATCAAGGCCACTAATTCAGGAAGCTTGTTACCCAGACTACGGGCATTGGTACTCATTGCTCTCCATTTTTTGATGGCTTTACCTTCTGTAGCAGCATCCCCAACTGACCTTTCTACCTTGGTCTTTTTCTCATTTAGTACCCTGTTTTGTAGGGGGAGGCTGGGATTTTCCTGCTGCTTATCAGTGCTTCCCCCCTTGACTAGTTTAAAAGCTTGCCAATGAAGCATTTATACAGACTTCCCAAAAGACTTGTTCCCTTCCTGGACAGATGCAGACCATCCTGCCAGTATGGGCTGGTGTCCTCCAGGTGGAACCCCAGTCCCAATGAAGCCAAACTCCTGTGCTCCTCACCATTTTTTCAACCATCGTTAAACTGCATGGTGCAAGTAC
The DNA here is from genome assembly GCA_016271365.2 of Neoceratodus forsteri. NCBI lineage: Eukaryota > Metazoa > Chordata > Ceratodontiformes > Ceratodontidae > Neoceratodus > Neoceratodus forsteri. The sequence goes on from CM057452.1 coordinate 648,476,340, forward strand.
CCTCGCCTCACCCATGCCACTGACAGGCAGCACCTCTGAGAAGGATACTGTGTAGCATTTGTCTTAAGCCCCTCCCCAACTCTACAAAGTCCTTCTGCACTGCTCTAATCTCATGATGAGCCAAGTCATTCTTCTGAAGATATTCTATGGACTGGGTGGCCAGTAGTTTTTCCAGGATTTTCAGGCAGAGAGGATTGCTGTGGGATGGTAATTCATGATTTCTTTAGGATCACCCTTTTAGGAATGGGTGTGGCCTTAGCTATTTTCCAGATATTAGGGTGTACCATGACATAGAGATAGTTGAAGATTATGGGACAGATTTTTAGACAGACACATTCAGAAAATTGGAAACTAGTGACTTAAAGGGCACTCTACCCTTGATCATACCCTGGACACTAGTTGAAAGTCCTAAAGTGGAGTGATAATGACTCACACTGAGTTTTGTGGATCCCCTCTTGAACTCGCCAGATAATTGCAGCTGTTAATGAGCTGTTGACCACACCAGGCCATCTGAAACATTGAGAGAGATTAGCATTGTTACTAAAGCCTGCTAAAGTAGAGACTCTTTTAACTTCATTAACAGCCATGAAAACATGCACTAGTCAAGATGGACAACTAGTGTTTGGGCTAGTAAAACAATGTTAAGATCGACCCCTGATTTTGAGTGCTCACATACTTTTGAAACAGATTTTGTGGTATCATTCATTATTTCAGCTACATATCCAGGTTACAAACAAGTTCTCTCATCAATATAGCCCTTTGTTTGTGAAAGCAGTCAACCTGGGAGGTATTTAGTAGGGCCATTAACACCATTAGCACTTACTTAACCTAATCTTTTCCACTGCAGTAAAGCTGCCCCCACCTTTTGTAACAGTAGCAGAGCCAGTTGTCTTCCACTTTGATTTGCTGGTAAATATTTTCATCTATAACAAAATTTAGACATTTTTAAATGTTTTAAATGATTTTTGCTTCCTCGACAAAAAAGTATGGGCCCCTAAGTTGCAGGGGCACAGTTTGTACGTAGCTAAGGCCGGCTCTGTCTTGAAGGTCACCTCTGACATCTTTCATGCCATGGACCATGGTAGTGCCACTGGGGCTGTCTTTATTGACCTCACAAAGGCCTTTGACCTTGTCAACCACTCCTCCTCATTTCCAAGCTACAGTTGTTAGGTCTCAATTACAACTCCCTTTCCTGGATCTCAAACTATTTATTTGATAGTTTCCAGTGTGTCAAATGGGAGGGCCTCTCTCTCTATCTCCAGTCATGGATGGGGTCCCCAAGGATCTGTTCTCGGCCCCTACTTTTCTCTATCTTTATTAATGATTTGCCCTTAACTGTGTTGGGGGGAGGATCAATCCAACTATACGCCGACGATGCCTTCCTATACTGACTTGGCACAGATGTCTCCGCTATCAGGTCTAACCTGGAAACTGACTTCCATCAGTTGGAAACCTGGTTCAAAGGGAACCTGCTGGTGCTGAATACAAAGAAAACCAAATCCATGCTGTTCCGCCATACATCCTTTGACCGAACCTCTCGGCCTCCTTTGATCAACAACACATTGGGCCAACCTCCTGAAGGGGTAGAATCCTTCAAATACCTGGGTATTGATTCTTGACAAATACCTATCCTTCAATGCACATGTCAACAGTATTATCAAAACCACAAATCAGAACTCTGCCTTCTCCACTGTACTTTCCCTTACCTTACTCCGTGTGCTAGAAAATCATTGCCTCAACCACCCCTCCCCGCTTTATTCTATGGCGCGCCCATTACTCACTCAGCCAGGATCACCACTCTGGCCAAGATCAAACAGGCCTACCACAGAATAGCTCGCTCTCAGATGCAGTTCCAGCTTAGGCACATCACCGCGTAGTTCTCAAATCCCTAGACTGGCCATTATTTGAGCCCAGAATAGACTTCCTGTACTATGTACCATGTTCAGACTTACTCACCTTCCTCCCCATTCATTCTCTCAGGGCTACTTACCGGAAATCCTTCCCCAGGACCCTTCAACACTCCCACCTCCTTTGCAGAGCCTTCCTGATGTTCCGCCTAGCTATTGGAAGATGATCCTTCACTTTCTTACACCTCAAAAATGGAATACCTCCCCATAGTGTACTCTCGAGTGTGACTCTTCCCTGTTTAAAAAGGTATAAGGAACCCCCCCCAAAAAAAAACCTGCTGTGGCGACTGTACTTGACACCCTCTGTTAAACCCTATGTTCCTCACACCTGTATCTTGTTTCTCCACATCTTCTTCCACCTATCCCCTCTCCTAAATTCTAGTGCCTCGCTGGCTTATCTGTTTATTCTACAATAACCCCCGGCTTCTGCCTCTCCTCTCTCTTGTATATTGTAACTAGCTTGTTTATATTTTGTAAAATATGTTAAATTCTAGTGCTGGCTCTCAGCCCTACTAAGTCTTATCCACACTGGACCCTTCAGGACCACCGTGGAATCATTGGCCTAAAGTTGACAGAACTGACTGTATGTTCAAGAACGCCTCCTGTAGCTCTGTGTGTTCAATACATATGTGTATTGCTCTCCTGCCACAGACTGTACTCATGATACTTATTGTATTACCTCTTGCACCCAGTTGTATTTGTATCTACTCTTGGAATTGTCTTTTCCCTGGGTCGCCACTGAAAAAGGGACATGACTGTCTCAGTGGGCTCACCCAGTTATCAAAATTCAAATAAATAAATCACTACACTGCCATTCTGATCAGAGGAGCTTATTTTAGATGGCTGAGAGTCACAGCATACCAGGCATTCCTAAGGTAAATTTAACCCTTTGTTAACTTTAGTTTCTTAACCTGTTAACTTAAAGTTGGGACTATTTTTCACAAATTGTATTGCACTTAAACTTATGACTGTTTTAAGTCCTCTATGACTTGTATAATAGCAGTAACACACTCCAGGGTGCGTCATATCATAGGATCTTGTTACTTCTCACGACTCACAGTGCACCTAAGTTACATACGAACATACATACGAGCATACGAAGAAGCCAGCAGAAGAAGGCCATTTGGTCTATCAAGTCTGCCCGTATTGCAGGGTCCACAGCTTGAGCTAATGTCCCTGCCCTCCCTACCCATGATTCTTACCTTCCCCCTATGCCTATCCCAGCCTCTCTTAAAGCTGCCCACTGTCTTCAATGAGATGACATCTTCCGGCAGCGCATTCCAAGTGTCCACCACCCTCTCTGTGAAGAAGTGCTTCATGACCTCCCTCCTAAACCTCCCAACCTCCAGCTTAAGACTGTGCCCCTTGTGATATGGTTGCCACTCAGCTTAAAGAGACTCTCCTTATCAACCTTATTTATCCCTTTCAAGTACTTAAATGTCCCATCATGTCTCTCCCCCATTCTTCCAGGGAGTACATGTTCAGTACCTCAACCTCTCCTCGTATGCCTTGCCCTGCTGACCGGCTGTCATCGTTGTAGCCCTCCTCTGTACCTTCTCTAGGAGATTAATGTCCTTTTTGAGGTGTGGGCACCAGTACTGAACTCCATACTCTAGATGCGGCCTTACCAGTGACCTGCATAAGGGCTGTATAACCTCCTTTCTCTTACTACTGATCCCCCTAGGTATGCATCCCAGCATCTTGTTTGCCTGTGCTGCTGTTTCTTGCACTGCATTGATTGCTTCAGGTCACTAGTGATCATCACTCCCAGGTCCTTCCTCCTCCTCTGATGCAGATACTCAGACTCCACCCAGGTGATACTCTGTTCTGGGATTCTTGGCTCCAATATGCATAACTTTGCATTTCTTGGCATTGACACCAAGCTGCTAGATCCTGGACCACCTCCCCAGCTTTTCCAGATCTTCCTGTAGGTCCCGTATCCCTTCAGTTGTGTCCACTCTCCCACAGAGCTTGGTGTCATCTGCGAATAGGCACATTTTGCCTTTAATGCCATCCCCAATGTCATTGATGAAGACATTGAACAACACTGGCCCCAGCACAGAGCTCTGTGGGACACCATTGGTTACCTCTCTGGTGCCAGATAACTCTCCCCCCACCACCACCCTCTGGGTTCTGTCCCTTAGCCAGTTTTCCACCCATCTGACCATCTTTTCCCCAGCTCCAAGATCCACCAACTTCCTGATCAACCTTTTGTGGGGCACAGAGTCAAAGGCCTTGCTAAAATCAAGATAGAGGATGACTATCGCTTGGTCCCTGTCTACTGTCCTAGTGACACAGTCAAAGAAGTCAATCAGATTTGTTTGACATGATCTCCCCCTATGAACCCATGGTGCCTTTCATCCTGGAGACCATTTTCCTCTAGATATTCCACCAAACTTTCCTTTAGTATGGTCTCCATGAGCTTGCCCACAATGGAGGGCAGACTGACTGGTCTGTAATTCCCTGGATCATCCTTTGGACCGCTTTTGTGAAGGGGTACTACATGTGCTGCTCTCCAGTCCTGTGGTACCACGCCTGACTCTAGTGAACTATTAAATAGGTCTGCTAGTGGCCCTGCCAGCTCCTCGGCCAGTTCCTTTAGTACCCGTGGATGTATTCTGTCCGGGCCTGGTGATTTGTCCACTTTCAATGCCAGCAGACCCTCCCTCACTCTATCCTCCTCCGTCACTATGTCTGTGTTCCCTTCCCCCCTGCTCCTCTTTTCCCTTCTGAAGGCACTGATCTGTCCTTCTCCCTGGTGAAGGCAGAACAGAAGTATTCATTTAATATCTCTGCTTTTCCTCCATTATCCTCCAACCACTCCACACCCTTCTTAAGCCTAACAATCCCTTCTTTTTTGTTCCTTTTCTCACTTTTATATAGTGAAAGAAAGCCTCGCCTCCTTCTTAATTCCTTCAGCTATTTGAAGCTCCTTCTAGGCCTTTGCTCACCGTACTTCCTTACTTGCCTCACTAACCAACCATAGGTAATGTTCCTATTCATCTCTCTTGGTCTTCCTGAATTTTTGATAGGCCAGCCTCTTTTTCCTTACTGCCTTGGCAACCGCAGAACTGAACCAGCTGGGCACTTTGGCCCTTGTGTTCTTCCCTCTGAGCCTAACACACTCATCAGTGGCAACTAGTATTCCTTCCTTAATGATGGACCACTTTAGGTCCACCCCCATGTCTGCTCTGATGCCCACCAGATGGCTCCTTAGAACCTCACCCATTTTCCTGAAGTCCACCCTCCTGAAATCCAAGATTTTGGTCTTAGGATGCTTTCCCTGTCCATATCCAAATGGAACCACATTGTGCAATGGTCACTTCCACCGCAGTAACTCCCTGACCATTATTTCCTGTACATGCTCCCCATTTGTGAGCACCAGATCAAGAATTGCCTCAGCTCTTGTTGGTTCAGTGACGTCCTGAGTCAGGAACCCACTCTACAGTCCTTCCAGGATAACCTGACTCTTAGCACATGTTGTAGATGGTATACTCCAGTCCACCTTGGGCAGATTGAAGTCCCCCACAATTACCACCTCTCCTTTCCTGCAGGCTCCAATATTTGTGAGATCAGTTCCTGTCCCTCTCCTCATCTTGATTGAGTGGTCTGTAAACCACCCCAACCTCACCTTTCTCCGTCTATTGGACTGTAACTAAACCCAAAATGCCTCCACCTCCCTTCCTCTGACTCCTTCTCATGCAAGTTATTCCCTCCTGATATAAACTGCCACCCTCCCCCTTCCGACTACTCTGTCCCTCCTGTATAGTTTATATCCAGGGATAGCAAGGTCCCAGTCATGGTGTGATGTTGCCCAAGTCTCGGTTACTGCAGCTATATCCACCCTCCTGTCTGCTAATAGTGCCTGCAGGTCATCCATCTTGTTTCCAAGATTCTGCACATTCAGAGACACCACCCTCCACCTAGAATCTGACCTTCCTTCTCTTCCCTCTTTTCTTCTATTCACATTTATCCCCTCTGTGTGCACCCCTCCACATACCCTTGTTATGTGTTCCTCCCCCACCCTTTGCTAACTGTGTATTTGCCCCTTTCACCTCCTCCTTCCAGACCTCTTTTATCCCTGTGGGGGGGTTACTGACCACTGCCTCTCTGAGTCTGTGGGCCTGCTCACCCACTGCTCCCCACCCTCAGTAGTTTAAGTGTAGTGGTTATGTATTCCCCCAGCTTGTCCCTGAGTACAGTAGAACCCTTCCTGCTGAGGTGTAGCCTGTCTGGTGAAAAGAGTGCTTTGTTTGACCAGGTTTTCTCCCAGTCCCCAATACAGATGAACCTCTCCTCCCTGCACCATTTCCTCAGCCAGTCATTAAAATCCTCTATTCGTCTTTTCCTAGCTGTGCTGGCCCTTGGTACTGGTATCACCTCTGAGAAGGCCAGTGAACTTCCTTCCTCCCTGCAGATATTCCCTAACTCCCTGAACCTACTTTGCACTATCTCAACCTCCTCCCCAGCTAGGTCATTGGTTCCCAAATGCATAACTAAATTAGGTTTTCTCCAACCTCCCTTACTATTGCCCTTATTCTTGGGCCCACCTTCCCGCTGTCATCCCTGGCATGCAACCACCCTCCTGCTTGCATTTGAGTCCCTTTCCTTCCCCAGTGAATACCCCTAATTATGGAGTCCCTATGATTGCCACCCTTCCATCCCCTGCATCTGTGTTTCCCATCCTTCTTTCTTACCTTCAATACTAACTGCTTCCCCACCTAACTGCTCCTCTGCACCCTGGCAAACTTATCTACACATCCACAGTTTATCCACATAAATGTTTTTCCATCTCCCAATTTGCCCCTCTCCTTATGACTATCTGTATCTGCTTTCAGTTTTCCTTCTCCTCCTCCGTTCCTTTTCTCCCTCTCACCCCATCCTCCACTTCTTGCTTGCATTCTTCCCTGCCCAGCCTGATTAGTTCCATTCTCCTCCCTGTACTCCTACTCAACCCTGGCTCAACCTGACCTCCTACCTCACCTCCTGCTGACCTCTCCTCCTTCCAGACAGTGGTGCAAATCTGTTCAATAAATGCACCTCTGTTTCTCATATAAACACACCGGTGCATTATTGTAATTATAAAATGGCTGAAAAAAACACTGAAAGTGGATTGGTGGAGAACCAGTTATACCTGTGATGTCGGTCAAAGCACAGAACCTAGGTGCCCACAGAACACCCTGCTTATGACAATAAATGCATAAATGGATAATTGCGTGTTGCTGGGATAACGTCACTTATGAGGTGGTTGAAAGCAATCAACCTGTGACCTCGATACTCAGAATGCACCCAAGGTGTGATGTGTCATGACGTACACCCTGGCTGGTGTGCTTTATTGCTTACTTTTGCCTTGCTGTAAATTTGTCTTGTTTTGGTCTAAAAAAAAAAAAAAAAATTATGCAAGCTGAAAATAGAAAATTGTGTTTTTATTCTGTTTTTTTCTTCTACTCTAGCAAGCCTAGCTCCTTGAACCCTAATAACTAGCACTCTCCTTACCTGCATGGGGACAACTGTAGTAGCTTACATCCTTTGGAGAGGAATTCTGGGTGGGGGTGGGGTTCCCATCTGGATAGCTCTTGTTTTCTCCACGTATGAAACTCCTATCTCCCTGATACCATGCACACATGCCTCAAATACCACATCAATGGTATGCAAAGTAGCCTTACAGAGCCAGTGTCCCAGCAAGGGCAGCACTACCTCGACCTGGTTGGGACATGTTGCCAAGCTGGCATACTTCTGAGCCTTGCCGACAGGTTGAAGGGACTGGGACTTGTTCCTGGAACCAGTGTCACTTGCATGGATACCCCAAACCCTTTACAAAACTAAAATCCCCAAGCTTCAGAGCATGCCCCTGTGTACTGGTGCTCCTTCTCCTGTGAAAGAGGCTGCACTTCTGCACCTATCCCCATGAGGTACTTCTAGGTCTCAATCATGTTCCTCTCACTTTCCTCTGCTCCAGGAGTACATGTTGAACTCCTGCAGCCTCTCCTCATATGGTTTCACATGCAATCTGCCCCATGTTGGTAGCCCTCTCTGGACTGCTTCCATGCTGTTGATGTCCTTGTGGAGGTTTGGGCTCCAGAACTGGACACAGTTCACCAGGTGGGGTCTCACAAGTGAGTGATACAGTGGCAACACCACCTCCCTTCTCCTGCTAGAAATCCCCTCCCTATGCACACCAGCATCTGGTTTGCCTTGTCTATTGCCCTGTTGCACTACCTGCCACCTTGATCATAAGATATGATCACCCCAGCTCTCTTGCTTGGTAACTGAAAGTACCTCACCCTGGCCTTGTTCTCAGCCCCCAGTCCCCCCAACCCAGGACGGGATTTTGACATTGAAACTCAGCTGCCACTCCCTAGACCACTCCATTAGTTTCTCGCATCCCTTTGCATTCTCTTTACCTCCTCCTGGGTGCCCAACCTGTGGAGCAGATTTTGTTTCCTCTGCAAAAATACATTCCTTCCACTCCAGTTTCTCAGCAGTGTCACTTATGAAGGCATTGAAGAAGACAGGATCTAGTATAGATCCCTGTGGTTCTGTGCTGCTCACTGCCTTGTTCTCCGAGTGACCACTGTTTACCCTAGTCCTCTGCTTCCTATCTTTAACCAGTTAGATACCCTCACCACCTTCTCCCCACCCCCAGGCTGCTAAGTTTCTTTATCAGCAGTATCTCAAATACTGCAAGTCTGAAATACTGCAGGAAGAGAAAACAAGGTATTCAGTTAAACAAATGTAGCTTTTCATTGTTCTCCATTCCACAGATGGTGTTTTAAGACATGGATAACAGTAGGAGATCTCAAGTGCAGGCAGTGATCGCTCCTCTGTTGTCCGCCCCCCAAGTTTTACACTAACACAACCAAACATTGCCTTAACAGTGGTGCTATTGTAAGGCTTTTAACTAAGGGAAGGGAGTTTGTTTCTGGAGGCAGAAAGCTGTGTCATTACATTGTTGTGTCTGTAATGCCCTGTTTAAGACAATAGTGCTGTGTCCAGTTTCAGTGCTGGCACCGTGGCCTTCAAATCAAGTAGGGTAGAAATAATTGTGCCATTTTAGTCTGAATCTGCAGTTCACATGCCTTAGAGAGATAAAAAAAAACCTTGTCAGCAAAAAGCTTATGAAATGGGTGCTTTATTCCACTTAATGACACCACTGAGATGACATACGATTGTATTGTCACATCGTTGACTTACTCTGTCACTCTCTGTTAAAAAACCTAACAATTGCTATAGGCTATGAAGTGCAGAATCACAAAGGATACCTTGTAAGACAGTCTACTTATTCTGATTTAATTTGAAATTCCTCTCGTTTTTGAAGCTGTCTAATTCTTAAGGATTCTCTCAGCATATCAGTACCTAATTATTATACAGAAAACAATATATAGGTAACTGTGTGTTATGAAGTTGTTTTTTTATTATTTGGTGTGTGATGACTCATAAACCATGAGAGCAAAGCTCAAGAGTTTTAGTGGTCACACATTGGTGTGTGTCTGTGTGTGTGTGTGTGTGTGTGTGTGTATGCGCAAAACACTTCATGAGCACACAGTCACTTATGTTTTATATATTTTTTATAATAACTGGTCAGGAACATGAGCATAACAGTCAAGCTTCCCAAAAGGGAATATGAAGAGTGAGTGGGCCAGAAATCTTCTTTAGTTGTTGTTGTTGTTGATTGGCACACCATCTGCCTGTTTCTCTTCTTGGTAATCTCTCAAGATATACCAGAAAATAGGCACGAACAGTATACTTACCTGGTAAATAAAAATTAAATAAATAAATTTCTTTTTTCCTTTTTTGATCATAGACTGATGAGTATTTAAAAAAAAAAGCTACAGACCTCCAGCACAGGGGGAGGAGTTAGATAAGGTACTGTTGTAAGCCACTGGCAAGATGGCAGAAAAGAGAGAGTTGCTGCTGCCAGGGGACTTCAGTCTGCCAGATGTAGATTGGAGTCTCCTAGTTGTGCTTCAGCTGGAAGCAAGGAAATCCTGGACTCCCTGCAGGGGCGCTCTTCAGCAGCTAGCTAGTGAACCCACTTGTGTTGAGGGGTAGCATTGGACCTGGTACTACTAAACGGGACAGTATTGTAGATGTTACAGGTGGGACGCCACCTGGAACCAGTGATCACCATACAGTGTGGTTCAATACAAGGAAGGCTGCAGAAGCAAACCACACAAAGGCAAAGGTCCTGGACTTCAGGAGGGCAGATTTCTAAGGATGGGTGAATGCCTCATGGATGGCCTGGTGGGGGAGATGACCAGGATGGGGTGGAGGAACAGTGGTGAAGCAAAGGGAGCACAGTGAAGGCAACAGACCCCTACGCAAGCAAGTGAGCAAAAGCAAGAGGAAAAGAGACCACTGTGGTTCTCTAAAGACGAGACTGAAAAGGTAAAGGCTAAAAGGATAGCATTCAGAAGGTATAAGGAAATGCAGAGGGAAGTGGATAAGGAGCTGCATCAGGGGAACCGGAGGAATGCAGGGAAAGCAGCATAGAGTGTGAAGGGACAAACTGAAGAGAGAGAATAGCCCAGGCAGTAACGAAAGGGTACAAGACATTTTTATGTTTGCTTGCACACACGTGCAAGAAACATAGTGCCATCATCTGAGTTTTGGAGGTGTGGCACCCGTCTTCCAATTCAGTCAGTGTGTTTGCAGGTGCAGCCGCAGTTCTCCAAAGAACGCTGCAGCTGTCTGTGACAGCAGTTGAAAATGCAGTGCCGTACAGTTGAAAGGGAGAGCTCCGCTTCAGTGAGCACCGCTCCCCCCCACACGCACGCATGCATATTGCTTGTTTCTTTGTGCGCTTTGCATTTCAACCATGACAGATGCATTCACATAGTTCTTGCAATAATTATACTCTATTATTACAGTGTTCGTGTCCTGATACATTAAAATGATCTATCTACAGTCTGAAAGTGAGAATTCCTAAATATCTAGTGTCAAATATACAAACGATATTAGCATTATTCCATAAAGGAAAATCACAAGTCTTTTCTGATATTTTTATTAGATTTACACAAATCAACAGCAGGAATATATTATGGCGATGGGGTGCCCAATCCCTATCGGCTCCATGTGCCCAAAAAGCTTTCCAGGTGCCACGCTGGGGGGCCCGCCCAGCGTGTGGCAAAACTCGTTATGGCTTCACGGGGGTGCCCAGTCCCTGCTTCGCTGCTCCAGGCTCCCCCAAACAGCCTTCCAGCTGCCATGCTGGGAGCCTGCCCTAGCGTGGCAAATGTCCCACGCCGCTCTCTATATAAAAACCCTGTAAACAAAAAGGTCTGGCCACGGTCTCCCTGCCCACCTGCGCCCAATTTCCGCGAGATCCTACTCTCCCTACACCCTCCTCACCCCATACTCTACCTCCGGAGGCCAGGGAGATGATCTTTGGTGGATAGGGAACACGCCTGCACTCTTCAAAGCCGACCGCGAACTGAGTAAATGCTGATAAGCTGTGTAATGCAATAAATAGGTTTTTTTTCAACTTTAATGCATATCTTAGGCATTTTTGAATTTTGTCACCAGATTTTAACATGGGTTTTGGGACCCTCCTCGTGAATTCTGGAACTGCCATGGTGTTAATTGGGCTCTAAGGGTGATTTCATGAGTCGCGCAAAATCGCTTTCGGGACCGATTAATGAAACAGTGCCAGTGTTCATGTGGTGGGCCTCAAAAGCCTATGTTGTAAATTTGTGAAAATTCCTAAAAATGACTGTTCTATGAGCATGCGTTGCGCAGTTCCTACACACGCTCGTAAGTTCACAAATTTTTAATATTTGCACTCTGGATTTTCAACATTGCCATTTTACCACACCTCCTTATGAGCAGTACAGCTGTCACTTTTCACACCTCGCCCAAAATGTGTTTCCGTGCATGTAGCACACAATGACACAGTCGGTGTGCGAAATCAATGTATGGGACACATTAAGGAAATCACAGTGACACTCTTTATGAGCAGAGGTCTTAAAATGGCTATGTTGAAAATTTGGTGAAAAAATTCCTAAAAATTACTGTTTTAGGAACCCATGTTGCGCAGTTCCTACGCACGCTTGCAAGTTTGCAAACTTTTTATATTTGCATGCCCAATTTTCAACATTGACATTTTATTACACTTCCTTATGAGCAGTACAGCTGCCATTTTTCACATCTCTCCCAAAATGCATTTCTGCACATGTAGCGCACAATGGTGCAGTCGGAGTGCGAAAGCAATGTTTGGGACAGATTAAGAAAATCACAGTGACACTATTCATGAGCAGAGGTCTTAAAATGGCTATGTTGAACATTTAGTGACAAAAGTCCATAAAATGAGTGTGTTACGAGTGAGCATTGCACAGTTTCCATGCACTCCCGTAAGTTCATGAATTTGTAATATTTGCAGTCCAGATTTTCACCAGTGGCATTTTTCCACACTTCCTTAAGAACAGTACAGTTGTCATTTTTTACGACATGGCTGAAATGTGTTTTCACACTTTCAGCGCAGAAATGCGTGATCGCCTAGTGGGAAATCATTGTTCAGGACAGATAAAGAAAATCACAGTGACACTTCATGATTGGAGGTCCCAAAATGCCTGTGTTGACAATCTACTGTAAAAAAAATCCCCAGACTAATTACATTACGGGTGTGCTGCACAGTTTCTATAAACGCTCGTGACTTCACTAGTTTTTTTTAATATTTTCACTGCAGATTTTCAACATTGCCATTTTTTACACCTCCCCATGAACAGTACAGCTGTCACTTTTCACATCCTGTTTGTAATGTGTTTTTACACCTGTGGTGCTAAATGCCGTAGTCGCTGTGCAAAAGCAGCTCTCGGCTAACAAACTGGTATTGCCACAGTTCATAACGTGGGGTCACAAAAACATGATGAAAATTTGGAGTGAAATACCAATGAATTTGAGGCGTTAGGGTTTCCAACCATAACTCCCTCCCTGTAGAGAATGACAGGCATCAGGGTGTGACTTGGGATTCTCGCCTGTAATGCCCATACCATTCCACACCCTGCAGCCAGTGAGAGGCATCGAGGTGTGCCTTGGAATCTTCGGCCCCAAAGTTCACCCCATTCTCCTATACCCATCCATCTCACTGTATTTCCTGATGGAATGGGGTGTGCATAAGGGCCAAAGACCCCAAGGCACACCGTGACACTTGTGTGTGTCTGCAGGGTAGGGTGTGGTGAAATGGCGTGGCCATTATGCCTGACGACCCAAAGGCACACCCCAGTGCCTGTCAGTATCTGAAGGGTGGTGGTGGTGGGGTTGGCTTCAGTTCAGTACTTCACTGCCATTCCTATTATGCAGCTCTGTAACTCCTACACTACCAATGCCAGCAAGCAAACATTCGGCATTGTCAAATGCTTGTTTAAGTACCGTATGTAAGTGAAAAGAGGAAGACCAGGGAGGGATTGTAAGGTTAAAAGGGGAAGGGGAAGGGGCAACTGTGCAGAAGGAGACCAGGAAAAGATAGATATTCAGGACAAACACTTCTGTTCAATGTTCACGAGGAAGGATAAGGGGAGGGCCACAAGAAAATAACTTGCTATACTGCAGAGAACAAACTAGAATTCATTTGAGGAACTGGGAACCTGGTAAAAGATAATATTGTTGGGGACTTGTTAGGAAGGTAAGCTATGCTTTCTACAGAAAGTTTCATTTGTTCTTATTGGCATTAAGAAGAGAATTGCAGGATTCCATTAAAGTGTAGTAATTTTATAACCAGAGGGGGTGAAATACAACTGAAGTTGCTTGATTCCTGTGCTAGAGACCTAGGATTTGGAAGGATATTTGGGCAACATTTTAGAAGTGTCCTGCTGGCTGAGCAGTGAGTTTATCCCTGGTTTCAGATAAGGATTTGTGTATTAGAAGCAGACATAGCAAAGTGTCTTAATTGAAAGGCCTGCTTACATCACAGGTGTCAGTAAATACAAAATCACACATGCCCCCACAATGCAAAGCATCATGGGCTACATATGCAAATCACCACAGAATGTTATGCTGGTCCAACTTTAAACAGGTGTCAGTAGTCAATCAGTTGATTATGGGTGGGGCTTTTATCACTGAGCTGTCTTAGGCAAACTACACAGTGAGAAGCCAGTCAGAAAAGACTTGCCTGCTTCTCTTGGAAGCTGAGAAACTTGCTATACTGCAGAGAACAAACTAGAACACATTTGAGGAACTGGGAACCTGGTAAAAGATAATATTGTTGGGGACTTGGTAGGAAGGTAAGCTATGCTTTCTACAGAAAGTTTCATTTTTTCTTATTGGCATTAAGAAGAGAATTGCAGGATTCCATTAAAGTGTAGTAATTTTATAACCAGAGGGGTGAAATACAACTGAAGTTGCTTGATTCCTGTGCTAGAGACCTAGGATTTGGAAGGATATTTGTGCAACATTTTAGAAGTGTCCTGCTGGATGAGCAGTGAGTTCATTTTATCCCTGGACTCAGTAGAGTGGTTTGTGTAGGAGCAGTGGTCTAGTAAATTGTGATGTTGGTTGACCTACTGTAAGGGCAGTAGTCACCAGGGTGGTGGAGCAGTGGTGTATTTGATTGTTTCTGACAGTCACCAGTGGTGTGGCCTACCCACCCACCCTTTCACTCACCCACCCACCCCAGGTGTGGCATTTCTTTTATAGCCAAGGTTCTGACATCATTTCCTCAACAGGTCTTGGGGCAGAACTGTCATATTCTAATAACCCAGCACAGTGCATAAAGGGTAAGCGTACACCAAAAACAATAAAAAAAAAAAAATGTTTTTATTTATTACTCATTGTATATTATAAGGAAGAGGGACATGTGGGGAGTGGTGCAATGCACTGGCTGTAGGGCAGCAGTTTTCTGGGAGACATTTTGGAACCTGCGTTGCTGCCCTATTTGCAGGCAACTGTCAGCTCTGAGGGAGGAGGTTGCCCACCTCCAGGCTGAACTGGCAATGACTAAGGAGGCCTCTCCCACCCAAAGAGCACCAGTTCCACAACCACTGCCTCAGAGGTTGCCATGTGTGAAGAGCAGATGGACCACAGTAGGTTCTAGGAGGGTGAGTGGTGGAACAGAGAGCGAGCCCTTAGTTGTACCTCTACACAAATCATATGTCAGTCTGGCAAATCAGGTTCCTCTATGATGACACCCTCAGTGGAGACCAAGAAGAATGCTGGGTACATCCACAAGGGAGACCCACAAAAGAGTGGCAAGGGACACCACAGGGGAAAGAAGCAGCTTCTGATAGGGGACTCAATTGTTAGGGGTGTAGACCTGGGGAAGGGAGAGGAGAGGGAAGTAAAGTGCCTGCCTGGTGCCATGGCTTGGAGGGACAGGAAGCAAATCCTCAGGATTGCAGGAGCAGCATCACGGGAGAGGGAACTAGATATCATTGTCCACCTTGGGACAAATGACCTAGCTAGGCATGAGATCAGTGCAGGATGAATTTGTGGAGTTGGGGGGGGGGGGCCTCAGACAGGTAGCAAGCACGGTAACCTTCTCAGAGGTGCTGCCAGTCTATGGCAGGGGTGAGACTAGGGTACTGCACACCATGCAGTTTAATGAATGGTTGCAAAACTGGTGTAGAGCACATTGCGTTGGCTTCACTGGGGACTGGGGGTCCACCTGGAGAGATGAAGGTCTATACTGGCATGATGGTCTGCATCTGTCCAGGAAGTAAAACAAGCTCATAGGTGACGGGTTTGAAGGCTTCCTTGGCAAGCTTTTAAACTAGCCAAGGGGGGAGGTGCTGATAGGAAACAGGAATGTTCAAGTCTCCCCCCCCCACAAAACATGGCAGGTAGTAAGGTAAACACTGAGGTACAGAGCTTGCCAGAGGGTAGGACAGGGGTAAATGGAAAAAGAGACAAGGGCAATAAGAGCAGGGATGGGGTAAAAAAGCATAAAGCCAACATTAAATGGAGGACAATGAGTACCAATGCCCGTAGTCTTGGAAACAAGCTTCCAGAGCTAGTAGCCCTGATGGAAGAGGAGCACTTGGATATTGTGGCAGTCACAGAAACATGGTACATGGAGAACCATAACTGGGATGTCAACATACCAGGGTGGGTACACAATCTACAGAAGGGACAGGGAGGGTAAAAGAGGAGGTGGAGTAGCTCTCTACATAAGGGAAGGGATCAAAGCTACAGAACTAAAAAGTAAAGGGGGAGGACAAGAGGCACTCTGGGTCACCTTGGAGACTGGGAATGGCATCACAGTCTGCACAGGAGTTGTATACAGACCCCATCTCAAGGGAGGAAATGGACAAGAAATGATAGAGGGCATTCTCAAATGGTTGAAAAGGGAGATACTGTTGATGGGGACCTGAATATGCCAGATGTTAACTGGACGACTTGGACTGCAGCCATATCCAAGAGCAGGGTCATTCTCATGCCTAAGGGGGCTGCCTTAGACAACTAGTGGTGGAACCCACTCAGGAGGGAGCAATATTAGACCTGGTACTCTCAAATGGAGAGAGGATCTCAAATTTAGAAGTCAGTAGACATCTGGGAAGAAGCGACCACTGCACAGTGCGCTTCACAATAAACACAACCATGGAGACAAGCCATACAAAGACAAGGATACTGGACTTTAGAAGGGCTGACTTTGGCATAATGGGTGAATACCTGAGGAATGCATTAGCAAATGGCCAGAAAGGAGGGATGGAAGAACAATGGAGAAAAATCAAAACTGCGTCATGGAGGCAATAAGCCTTTGTGTGAAACAAATAAAGAAAACAAAGCGGAATAAAAACTACCATGGTTCTCAAAAAGGTGTCAGGAAGGTTAAGGAGGAAAGGCTGCATTCAAAAAGTATAAGGAGTCACAGAAGGAGCACAACAGGGAACTGTATCAATTAAAGCAGAAAGAAGTGGGGAAGGCAGTCAGAAAAGCAAAGGCCCAAACTGGGGAAAAAATAGCCAACTCAGTTAAGAAGGGGAATAAAACCTTTTATAGGTACATTAGGGAGTATAGAAAGGTTAAGGGAGAGATGGTGAAGATTAATAAAGGAGAGGGGAGGTGGGCAGAGGGAGACAGTGCAAAGGCAGATATACTGAATGAATACTTTTGCTCAGTATTCACAAAAGAAGAAGAGGAGTTATCTAAACCAAACAATAGAAGCACTCTGGGTAGTGGGGTTGATGCCAGTCCATTTACAGAAGAAAGAGTCCTGAAAGAACTCCTAAAACTCAAGATGGACAAAGCAATGGGGCCTGACAGGATTCACCCTAGAATCCTAAAAGAGCTAAGGGAGGACCTAGTGACAACACTAACCATACTTTTTAACAAATCATGGGAAGATGGGATGGTACCTGAGGACTGGAGGAGGGCAGATGTGATTCCCCTTCACAAAAGTGGGAGCAAGGCAGAAGCAGGAAACTACAGACCTGTTAGTTTGACCTCAGTTGTGGGGAAAATGATGGAATCACTTCTGAGAAGAAGCATGGATTCACAGCAGGAAGGTCATGTCAGACAAATCTAATTGATTTCTTTGACTGGGTGACCAAAGTAATTGACCAGGGAGGGGCTGTGGAAATGGTCTGTCTTGACTTAAGCAATGCATTTGACACAGTCTCGCACAAAAGATTAATAATCAAGTTAGCCAGCCTGGGATTGGGTCCCAGGGTGGTAGCCTGGGTAGCAAACTGGCTGCACAACAGGACACAGAAGGTAATAGTGAATGGAACACATTCTGAAGAAAGGGGGGGTTACTAGTGGAGTACCTCAGGGCTCAGTACTGGGTCCTGTCCTCTTTAACGTCTTTATAGGTGACATTGCAGAGGGTCTGGAAGGAAAGGTATGCCTCTTTGCAGATGACACAAGATCTGTAACAGAGTTGATACACAAGGGGGGTAAAAAGGATGAGAAGGGACTTGCAAGGTTGGAGGAATGGTCAGACATATGGCAACTTAGATTCAATGCAAAGAAGTGCAAAGTAATGCACCTGGGAAATAAAATCCAGGAGAAGAGTACACAATAGCAGGGAGGTACTAACAACAATAATGGAAAGGATCTGGGTGTAGTCGTATCAGATGACCTAAAGGTGAGTAAGCAATGTGAAGTCAGTAAGGAGAGCCAGGGGATACTGGGATGCATAGGAGGGCATATGAAGTAGAAAAAGGAAGTGGTTATCCCTCTGTACAGTTGGTGAGACCCCATCTGGAGTACTGCGTGCAGTTTTGAGACCTCATCTACACAAGGACATAGACAGGATGGAAGCAGTCCAAGGAGGGCAACTAAAATGGTGCAGGGTCTACATCAGAAACCATATGAAGAGAGACTGAGAGAGCTTAATATGTATACCCTTGATGAAAGGAGGGACGGGGGGGGACATGATAGAAACTTTTAAGTACCTCAAGGGAATCAGCAAAGTCCAGGAGGGTAGCATCTTTCAGAAAAAGAGATGTGTAAGAACAAGGGGGCACAATTTAAAGTTAGAGGGGGGACGGCTCAGGGGTAATGTGAGGAAATTCTTTTTCACGGAGAGAGTGGTGGACGCATGGAACCGCCTTCCTGGAGAGGCTGTAGGGTCTAAAACAGTGGGCAAATTCAAACATGCATGGGACAGACATAAGGCAATTATAGTGGGGGGTTGCAGGAAGTAGGCTGTTGGTTAACTAGAATCTGCAGCTTATCCAATAGGTAGGGAAATGGGCAGACTGGGTGGGCCAAATGGTCCTTATCTGCCATCAAATTCTGTGTTTCTATGTTTCTATGAAAAGCAACAGAAGCTTGGAGGGTGGGAGGTGGACATTAGTCCTTTTCAGAGGAGAGTCCTGAAGGAGTCACTAATCTGAAAGTGGACAAAGCAATGGCACCAGACAGGGTGCATTCAGGTGTACTGAGGGAACTCTGCAAGGTACTAGCTGCACCTTTGACAGTCTTATTTAACAGCTTACTGGAAACTGGAGGGGGGCTGATGTAGTCCCCACTTCACAATAGTGGTAACAAGAAGGAGGCTGGAAATTCTAGGCCAGATCAGCCTACTGTACTTTCTCAAGTATTGTTCAACAACACTTATGCACCAAGTATGGCTCCATAATCCAGGCTATGTGGTCTCAGGCTGGTTAGGGCTCCAGCCAGATTGTTTTGAAACTGATGCACCAAACACGGGGGGGTAGGCAGTCACATATGAGAACCATGGGCCACGGTTTGTTGCAGCTACAGTTAGGAAGGCTTCTGTTTTTATAAACATTAAATCTAAGGTCCATGTGCAGAAAGATGAGGAATGCAGTTTGTAGAAGGACAGTGAAGCCACACAAAATGAGAGAGAGACACACACATACCCCAATATAGACCCAGACATACAGCTGAATCTTGCAGAACTGAATCACAGTAGAACAGAGTGGCGCCTACCTCAGTCTGTGATAGAACTTGTGAGCATGGAACACCAAGAACTTTTCACATGATACTCCACGAGCAGTATAGCCAGCTAGTCAGTCTATGTCCATTTTTGTAACCTGGTTGCTGACTCTTTTTCCTGTCCAGAACTGCCTTGGTGCACACGTGAACAGTAGAACCAGATGGTCATTTGGCATCCATTTTGTTACAGTTTGCTGCCCCTCATTCCTGATTTAGGACCTCTTTTTGGCTGATAAGCCAGTGAAACCATCTTGGGTTCACCTCTGAATCTGGTTCTGGAGAACAAGACATCAAAAAAAAAAAAAAAAAAGACACACCTCTGGGTTCTGCATTTATCCCTTAGACCTGGTTTCAGATGACTTGCCAGTAGCGCGCGGTCCCTCTGTTTCCATGGACCTTGGTTGCAGGTTGACTGGATCTGTGAGGCTGCTGCTGTTCTGCATCCTGCTGCCAGACTCCCATGGGACATGGGGCATTGGCAACTCACTAGGTAACACTTTATGTTCAATCCCCCCCTTCCCCCACCATTAGCCATCCCATGGGGAGAATTATATTACTTGGTCTTCAGAATTATACATGTGTTTGTTTACAGAAACTCTTGCGATTCTTGTGCTGACTCCTGAGAGGGGACACAGAAGGCTGTTTTGATATTGGTGGTACCTGTATTTGTTTATTGCATCTCCTGAGTGCTTTGTCAGTATTTAAGCCGACGTTCCTAAGAGGAGCTAATTGCAGATTTATGGAGCAGACATCTGTTTCAGAAGATTAAGTATCCTTATTGTTAATCTTCAATATCAGCTGATTAAAAAACAAAATGGATTGACTGGTAATAATAAGCAGAGACTGGTAATAGGAAAGATGTCTTTAGGATTTTGCTAACCCAGTTTATGAATTCTTTTAATATCACTAATACGAGGGTTGCACTGTAACTTGTTTTTGCTTTGTTCCATTGTCGGTGAATATTTAATATTACATATTAAACAGACATTGTTTCATTGGCAAGCATTTAAACTAGCAAGATGGGGTGGCAGAAGGATGCAGGGGGAGCCAAACTGCCCAACCCCACTGGATAGGGAAGTCAGCATGGAGGACCATAACGTTATGGTATCGCCAGAGGAAATGAAACCCATAGAAGGGAGAACAGCGGAGGACAGGAGGAAGGGGATTGAATACGGGAGGACAAACAGGAGTCAAAAAGATGGCAGGACATGAAAGGCCATGTATACCAACGCTCACAGCCTAGGGAATAAAATCCCGGACCTGGTGGCCTTGATAACTGAGGCTGACCTGGACATTGTAACTATTACTGAAACGTGGTATACTGGAAACCATGACTGGGATGTAGAAGTACCAGGTTATACTCTGTTGGTGGGGAAGATCATGGAAGCACTACTGAAGGAGAGATTGGGGAACATCTGGTTGTCAGTGGACTACAGGACCCAAGGCAGCATGGTTTCTCCGGGGAGGTCAGTCAGACCAACCTCGTTAATTTTTTGACTGGGTGACTAGGAGGTGGATCAGGGGGGCAGTGGACATGGCCTATCTGACTTCAGCAAGGCCTTTGACACTGTGCCATAGAAGGCCATTAAACAAACTGGGAATATGGGAATGGGCAGGACAATAGTGTGGTGGGTAGGTAACTGTCTGGGCAGCAGGACACAGAGGGTGGTGGTAAATGGTTGTCATTCCATAGAGGGAAGAGTGACCAGTGGGGTACCACAGGGATCAGTGATAGGACTGGTCCTATTCAACATCTTCATCAGTGACATTGCGCAGGACCTAGAAGGCAGAATTTCACTGTTCGCTGATGACACAAAGCTCTGTAACAGAGTAGACACACCAGAGGGTGTAGACAGAATGAGAAGGACCTGCAGAAACTTGAAGAATGGTCAGGGTTTGGCAGTTGAAATTCAATGCAAAAGAAGTGCAAGATAATGCATATGGGGCACAAAACCCTGGCACAATATATCAGTTGGGGGTGAGGATATAGCATGCACCAAGCAGAAAGGGATCTTGGGGTTGTCATCTCTGATGACCTCAAGAAGTAGAAACAGTGTGACAAGGCAGCAGGTAGCAAATAGGATGCTGGGATGTATAGGCAGGGCATCACCAGCATGAAAGGAGGTCATAATTCCACTATACAAGACACTAGTGAGGCCCCACCTGGAGTACAGTGTACAGTTCTGGAGACCATGCCTCACGTAAGGACATAGACAGGGTAGAGAAGGTTCAGAGGAGGGCAGCAAAGATGGTGCATGGATTGCATCACAAGTCCTATGAAGACAGGTTGAAGGAACTGAACATGTACTCCATGGAGGAGAGAATGGAGACAGGGGATATGATAGAGACATACAAGTATCTTACAGGGAGGAACAGGGTGCAGGAATACACTATTTTTAAGCAAAAAAGATGTTCCAGGACTAGAGGGCAAGGGATGAAGTTGGAGGGAGGATGATTCAGAGGAAACGTGAGGAAGAATTTCTTCACAGAACAGGTGGCGGACAAGTGGAACACCCTGCCAGAGGAAGTGGTGGGGGCTGAAACAATCACGGGATTTAAGAATGCACAGGATAAACATAAAGGAATTCTGGAGGTCAGGGGTAAGGGGCAACAGACTTCTAGGAAAACATAAACTGAACTTACAAGCTCAAATGGGCAGACTGGGTGGGCCATAGGCCCTTATCTGCCGACACTGTCTATGTATCTGTGTTTCAGAAGAGATGGGTGGGGGCGGGTAAAGGGAGGGTGGCGCTTTATGCTAGGGAGGTAGTGGGGTGACTGAGATACAGGGAATGCAGGGGAAGTGGAGGCACTTTGGATCATGCTTGAGATGGGCAACGGCACTGCTATTCACACAGGCATGATATACAGACCTCCAGCACAGGGTGAGGAAGTGTTTAAGGGGAGACTAAAGGCCCACCTCTTCAGTCTGGCCTTTGACTGCTGATACCATCTTTAGCTTTGGCCAGTCCTTTGAAGACTGACTTCTGGAATCCTCTATTTTGCTGAATTTTAATCCTTTTATGGTTTTAATGAGGTTTTATTATGCTTTTATTTACTGCTATATGTTCTCATTTATGTTCGGCGCCCAGAGCCTCCGGGATTGGGTGCCTTATAAATAAAATTGCCTTGCCATGAACAGGGTTCTAGTGGAATCCATCCACATGATGACAGCTAAAGGGGAGGTGCTGTGGTAGATGATTTCAGTCTGCCAGATGTGGATTGGAGCATCCCAGCTGCTGCCTCAGCCAGGAGCATGGACATCCTGTACTCTGTACAAGGGGCAGGCGGCAGGCAGCTAGTGCTAGAGCCCACCAGGGAGGGTGCACTTTTGAACCTGGTACTCACCAATAGGGACAGAATTGAGGAAGTCAGGGAGGATGAATACCTGGGATCCTGTGATCATGGCACAGTGTGGTTCAGCATGAGAACAGAGGCAGGGTCAAGTCGCACAAAGGCGCAGGGTCCTGGGTTTCTGTGGATGGTGACTTTACTGAGATGGGAATATGTCTCAAGCTTGCCCTGGCAGGGAGGGACGGGGGGGGCAGTGGAGGAGCAGAGGCCCATCTGAAAGGAGCCATAGTGGAGGTGACAAGCCTTTGCATTAGGCAAGTAGCCATAGTGGAGGTGACAAACCTTTGCATTAGGCAAGTAAACAAGGGCAAGAGAAGGAGAAAAGCCACTATGGTTCTCAAAGGTAGTGGCCAGGAAGGTAAGGGTGAAAAAGATGACTTTCAAGAAATACAAGGAAACACAGTGGGAGAAGGACATGGTAGTGTATCTGGGTAAACAGAGGGAGGCGTGGAAAGCAGTCAGGAGTCAAAGGCACAAACGGAGGAGAAAATAGCACAGGAGGTAAAGAAAGGAGACCAGACTTTTTACAGGTACATTAGTGAAAGGAGAAACGAGTGGGATAGTAAGGCTTAAAGGGGAAGAAGGAGAGTGTATGGAGGGGACCTGGAAAAAGCATCGATACCGAACAAATATTTTTGTTCTGTATTCACAGAAGAAGGTGGTGAGGGACCACAGTTGGGTAACATGAACCAATATGGGAGGGAGATGGACATCAGTACATTTACAGGAGAGTCCTAAAGGAACTCACAAAATTTAAAATGGACAAGGCAGTGGGACCGATGGGATACATCCTAGAAATATGAGGGACTACAAGAGGTACTTGTGCCACCACTGGCAGCACTGTTCAAAGAGCTCGGTACAGGAGTGGTTCTGAAGGACTGGAGAAGGCCAGATGTGGCAGTAGGGAGGAGGCTGGAAACTATAGACCAGTCAGCCTCACCTCAGTAGTGGGGAAGATTGTTGAATCACTACTTAAACAAAGTATTGTGGAACATCTTGAAGTCAGCGGAGCACAAGATCCAAGACAGCATGGATTCACAGCGGGAAGGTCATGTCAAACAAATCTAATTGGTTTCTTTGACTGGGTGACTAAGGTCATGGATCGGGGGGGAGTGGTGGATGTTACCTACCTGGATATCAGTAAGGCCTTCGATACCATTCCACATAGAAGACTTGTGAACAAGTTGGGCAGCCTGGGAGTAGGTCATAAGGTAGTAAACGGGGTTAGGAACTGGTTGAGTGATACAAGACAGAGGTTTGTGGTAAATGGTGCTCAATCTGAGGAAAGGAGGATGACAAGTGGGGTGCCACAGGGATCAGTCCTGTTTTTAATGTCTTCATAAGTGACATTGCAGAGGAGCTGGAGGGAAGGTGTACCTCTTTGCAGATGACACTAAGATCTGCAACAAGGTAGACACTACAGGAAGGATGAAAAATGAGGAGGGACCTAGATAAACTGGAGGAATGGTCCAGAGTGTGGCAGCTGAGATTTAATGTGAAAAAGTACAGAATTATGCAATTGGGGTGCAAGAACCCAGGGGAGGATTACATGGTGGGGTGTGGGGGGTAGAGAGAAACTGATGTCATCGAACAGGAAAGGGAATTGGGGGTAATCATATTTGATGATGTAAAGGTGGCCAAACAATGTGCCAAGGCTGTGGGGAGAGCCAGTGGGATGCTGGGGTGCATATGGAGAGGTATCACTAGCAGAAGGAAGGAGATGGTGATGCCACTGTACAGATCAATAGTGAGGCCTCATTTGGAATACAGTGTCCAGTTCTGGAGGCCACATCTCCGTAAGGACGTAGACAGGGTGGAGGCAGTTCAAAGAAGGGCAGCAAAAGATGGTGCAGGGCCTGCACCAAAGTCATATGAGGAGAGACTGGGAGACCTAATATGTATGCCCTGGAGGAGAGAACAGACAGTGGAGATACTTATAGAAACCTACAATATCTAAAAAGCATAAATAGGGTACAGGAGGGTAGCATCTTTCAGAAAAGGAGATGTCCAGGAAGGAGAGGGCATGATGTGAAGTTAGAAGGGGGTAGACTAAGGAGTAGCAGGAAGTATTTCTTCACAGAAAGGGTGGTGGATGCATTGAATAGACTCCCAGTGGAGGTGGTAGGCAAACACAGTGGGGGAATTAGCATGCATGGGACAGGCATAGGGAACCCTAACTATAGGAACAAGGAAGTAAGCCAAAGATCAAGTAGCATTTATGGATTTTACAGTAGGCAGGAAAATGGGCAGACTTGATGGGCCTAGCAGTCTTATCTGCCATCAATTTCTATGTTTCTATGTGTGTTTGGATGGGGATGAGAGAGGGTATGGCTTAAGTTGTAATATGAGATCTGTAATAAACAGGTTAACATTTGACTACAGAAAAAAGTTGCGTGAATGAATAGAACGTTTTAAGTGTGGATGCCAGAGAGCACAATGAATTAATTAAACTTGACACCTGGGGCAATGTCTAAAAGGGGACTGTGCCAGACCTGATGAAGTGTGGCACCATTCTCACAGTGTAGAGCTCCTTACTGTGCTGTGCTAATATGAGGTCACATGAGGTTTAGGACTATGCAAAACTTGTAAGAGTATTATGATGTTGTTGAGATTTGCACTTGCTACAAATTATTGACTTCTCTGTGAAACCAACTGTAGAGAGTGCAACATCCAAGCTTTTATACTGCTCTTAAAGTATTTATTTTATTTTACCACATGAGTACAGAATATCTCCTTTCAGCCTATGAATAGAGGCCTCCATAAACCCACCAGATAAGTAGAGGAGGAGGACAGAGACCTGGGGGATTATGATCCCAAATCCATCGGCAACTTATTGGGCCTGGACTAATTCACAGTACAGCACAGACCAAACTCTGGACAGAATGTATCGGATCAGCTGGTACCAACAGTGTTCCTGGGGAGGATCAGCAAGGGACTTATCGGAGGAATGGTTCTTTTCCAAACTGAGTCTTTCAGTATTGGAGCATCAGTCTGCACTGAGTTTTGAGGTACCAGACTTGCCAGTACTATGCTTGTAGGTACTAGAGGAGCCAGTGCCTAATGCCAAATCAGAGCCATTAGCAAAGATCCTAACCACTGGGGTGTAAGCACAATTACTATTAATTAACTTTACCTCTGTGGCTGTTCTTATTTGAAAGGTGTAAGTAACTTGTGCTTACTTGTTTTTGTGGTGATTTTCTGAGACGACAGACTTTCTTAGACATGGAGTACCAATACAAACTGTTTATTTACACACACACACTCTAACAGTTAACATATTCTCAATATTTGAACATTGTAAAGCATTTGTTAGGAAATTTATCCAGACCTTTGTCTGCTTTATGCACAGTAAATCTTGTCACAGTTTTCCCTCCGTAGTTATGAGGCCTAGCTCTCCTTTGTCTGGAGACACTTTTAAGGCACTATATTTTCCCTACAATATTCTTTACTAACCAGCACCTAATTCCTTGGTACTAATACGCTTTGCTAGCATCTACAATAACATTTCACTACAGTATTTATATATCTATTTCTAGAACCATGATTTTCAAAAGACACAGTATTTTAGTTATCACCTTTAAACCAGTAAAGGCATGTTTATATCTATGTATACTTCACCAACTTTTCATAAGAGTCTGTCTCCTTTCTGTCTTGGAGATTTTGGAGTATCTTAGATGGCTGTGTGAAGAAGATTTATTTCTAGGTTTCTGAGTTCTTTTCTCCTCGAGGCTAGCAAAATAGAAAATGATAGTCAGTACAAGTTTCAGTGTCTCTCGCTATGGCAGATGCCAAGGTCTTTGTAGCTTCAGTAGAGTAATAGTTCTTTCAGAGTCAGTAGCAGTAGCATAGATGTGAGGTCTCTTCAGCAATGAAATGTAGATTTAGAAGACAGAGTAGATGATCACAAAGTATTGCTCCTTGGAGCTGTACTTTATAGGAAGAATACTTCCTCAGAAGGGTCTTGAGGTTTCTTTCTTCCTCAGGAGTAGCACTAGGCTTTGGGATGGTATAGCCATATTTGGGCAGAAGCCTGCCTTGTGTCAGAAGTCTTGTAGCATACATGCGGAGAGATTCTGAGTTGTCATGCTCTGTCATTGACCTGCCTATTTGCCTTGTTGAACTTTGTCCATAAGGTGACAGTCAATAGATATATAACCACAAGACCGTCCACCGCACATGTTCAAGATGAGGTGATAGAAGGTTATTTCATTGCAGTCTTATGCATCTAGGGTAGCTGGGTTGCAGGTAGTTCCCTGTTTCAGTGATCCAGTTCCTTGGCTATATGGTTTCAGAGGTGAGACCCTCTTCTTATAGTATGACTCAGTGACCTTAAGAAATGCTCTAGGTCCTGATTTCAAAGCATCTTTTGAAACTGTTAAACAATGTCTGAATCTAACTTATTTGGTTGGCATTTGAATGTCCTTGAAACCAGCAAGCTTGCAATCATATTGTTCTAATGTAGACTATGCTAGGCTTCCTGTATGCTGAGGTGAATTTCATATATCAGGGTTAAGCATTTGCAGGTCTGCTTGGTTTAAAAGAAATGTTTTATGGCCAGTTCTTTTAAGGTGCATTAAGGCAGCAGAGATTCAAGGTGAATCATCCTTTTTACACTTTGGCAGGGTCTGGTGGCTTATGGCCACTACTGTGCCTACAGGGGCACCAGTGCCCTTGGTCACTAAGGCTTTTAGAGCAGTGGCAGGCAGAACCAGAGGCACTAGTAACAATGGGAGAGCCTCCACTGCTGGTGGAACTACCTGCTGTCAGCAAAAAGAACCTGGGAGAAGGGATGGACTGAGGCTCTTTAACTTTTACCTGACTGAGATGGAGAGACCTCTTGAAGAGGCTTTTGCATTTACCAGTGCCCAAACAACTGAACGTGTCATTTTCAAAATCCCTTCTGAAACCTGTTTTTGCAGTCGCTCTGCAAACTTACCTCTTGGTCAGTATTTAAAAAATTCCACCTGTCTTGATCATAACCTGGGTCATAGACTATGTTGAAAATTTGGGGTCAAACATCAAACAAATTTATGAAAAACAGTGAACTTATAAAGTTATTCTGTTCATGATGTTTTAGTTCTAGGGCCCCATATTCAAGCATTTAGCACAGCAGTAACTGCGGCCATCTGGTATGCTTAGGAGCATACCTTTGCTTCAAGCAACTCCTTTCTATTTCGAGCTCCAAACAAGGAGCATCTCATCAGTTGCTTGGTGTGGCAAAGCTTAGCTGGAGTATCCTACTCTGCTTTTAATTCATGCTCCTCGTGACCAGGAGCATTTTACAGACACTGGAGTCTCATTCAGTCACTGCTGCGACATGCAGCCATGGCTGTGGTGTTCGGTGCTGTAGGAACCGAGTGCCTGGTAACTATAAATATATTAGGGCCACCAGTGTTTTCCATAAAGCATGCTAGGCGCTAAAATCTCCAGCTCGGCGATGAAAGAAAAGCACTTCTAGCGCTTCATGAGCACAGCAGGGGGGGTCAAGGAGAACAGGGGACAGTAAAGCAGCAAGAATGTCAGGTTGGCCACCCTGACATGAAATTTAAGGAAAGAAAAGAAAAAGGAAGAAGACAGAAAAGAGTGAGAGAAAATGAGGGGGCGCAGCGCGGAGACTGGCACATCGTTTTATTATTTACAGGGTTTTTTCTTAACATGTAACAGGAGCAACCTGTTACATGGTGGTCTAGTGGTCCCCTCTTCCCCATAAGGGCATCCAACCCCTCCTGACCCACCTGCTCAGGACTGCCTCCCCATACACCCTCTCATTCGGATCACCTAAACTGAACCATGGCAGTAGTCCCACAAGAGGCACAGCCCTTTGCTCACCACCTTGAAAGGCTGCCATCTGACGGTCGGTGAGCAATCATGATTGTTGTAGAAACAGCTGCTTCTACAGAACTCACAAATGCTCGCTGACAGTCAGAAGTCTTTTCTGCGGTGCTCACGATTGCTCAGACAGTCCTATCAGCAGATGGCTGAGATGATGAGCGGAGGGCTATACTGGTTGCTGTCACTTTTACCATAGTTGAGTGTGGGTGACCAGGGTGAGGGTTGGGTGCAGAGAGGAGAGTCCTGAGCTAGTGGGACGGGAAGAGTCAGATGCCCTTATGGCAGGGAAACCACCAGGGAAATTCAAGACAGCTACAGGACAGGCAAACAGGGATGGGGGACCACTAGACCACCAAGAATATTCAAGATGGGGGCATGCATGCATGCCAGTGAGCCCATCCATAATGAGCATGCAGATGGCCCGTACTGTCTTTTTTGCTGAATACACTCATTAGCATGTTAGGGCTGAATATGGCTCACAGCAGACTGGTATCCCTTTTGGCCTGCACCTCTCCATTGGGCTCCTGTGGGCCATATTCAGTCTGGGGCTGTGTCAGTGCAGTACATAGTCACTATGTGCTGAGCCAACACGATGCCATATTCAGACAACGCACTTCAGTCAGAGTGTGCCAGTCATCTGAATATTTCATCAAGCCAGCCATGTGCTAATTTCCATACAGTGCTTCTATCAATGCAGCGCACATGGCTGGCTCCGAATATGGGGGCCTATATCCCTCGGCCTGGTGGAACCCAAAATCAACAAGACAGTGGCAACTAGGTGTTAGAAAAGTCTGCTGTAGCCTCAAGAGACTGTTATTGCTGGTCCAGTGGCGCTGAGGGTTGAGGCGCTGGATGCCACACCTCGTGCCACACTGGTGGCTACCAAATATGGGCTCTGGTGGTTGGCAGGGATGGGAGGGGATTGAGCATCTGAAGGACTGCTCTCCTGTCCCAAGGGGAGGGCCAGGGGTTGTCCAGTGTCCCAGCGACCCCAGTGGAAGTGAGGGCACAGGATACTGACCACATGTAGGGGTGAGTGTGGCAGACATCGGCAGGGTTGCTGTGCGCCAGGACATCGGGGACGCCACGCTGGGAGGGAGAAAGGAGTTCAGGGATTTAATAAGAAAAACAACTCCAGCCCAGCTAGAAGACTGCCCTCCCAGTACCGCCTTTGCCACACGCCCAACGCTGGTTCCTCTGCCTCTGCGTCCCTCGGGCCCATAGCTGCCCGGACTCGGGAGAAAGTAACGGCTCTTGAAGAGGCAGCATCCATAGCGGGCGGTAGAGTGAGGTCAGGTGAGTGGTGTGGCCAGAGAGTGTTCTGGTGCCGGGTCAGAAAATAAGTTGCCAAAAAAAAGCACTGTTGTTCTAACCTGTAGAAGCATGTCAGTAAACATGTTTGGCACTGACAAATGCTTGTTAGAACCTTATGACGCCACACTGGGTAAAGCTGTGTCTTACCTGCAGTGTAGTCTGGCATCTGTTTCTCCTGCATGACATTATTATGTAACCCCGGACCCCTGCTTTTTTGCAAAATGACAGGTGGCATGCTGTTGAAGCTGACAGCAGTACCTGGTGGGAACTGGGTTCGGGGAGGACTAGGTTACTTCGACACAGGGGCCTAGGTTTGGCTACTCTGCAGAGGGCACCAAGTAAATCCGAACACAGGAAGCAATAACTGTAATGTCCAAAACCAGGAATGGGATTCTACAGTGTGGCTTTTATTCACATCCAAACTGAACAAACAAAGATAGACGGACTTCTCACGGGGGCTAATTCCTGGTTATGCAGATTAGAGACAACAGAACACTTCTTCACATTTCCAGCCCTCAGGCTCTGAACCCACCAGGCACACAGCCCGGACTTGCATGCAGCTTTGGGTACACAGCCCGACTTGTACATTACTTGGGTTTTCCCCACTGGCCGGCTCCCTTGCCGGCCACTTGATCCAAGGTCCATTATGGGAATAACCAGTTTTCCAAATGGTGGCTCCTAAACCACCTTAGAGCCTTCACTCCTAGAGAGAATTTTCCTTCCAATCCCACGCCTGGGTACTTCCCTCATCACTGGCCAAGTGCATGAGGCAAAGTAGAAATCCACAGAGCAAATCCAGAGGTGGACCTGGTTACTAAAGATGGGGTCTCCCACCTCCGGCCCCCATATTCCATACCCGCCATTTCTCTGTAAACTAAACACTCTTTCTGAAAGCTTGGCAATGTAGATTACTGGGTAGACATGTCACATCTCCTCTACATGTCTTGACTTCCCATATGTGTCAGACTTGAACATACTTTTACTTTTGGCTAAGCCTATTACTCTAGGCCTCCCACTACTTCAATAGTCCAATCCCCACTTTTACACAAGTTCCAGGGTGTAACATGGGCCCTTTAGAAAGAGCAGAACTCACCCTCCGGTTACAGGTGCCCCACAGGTGAATCACAAAATCTTCTTGTTTCCCAACTCTTGGACCAAATAGGCAGCTTCTCCACTAACAGAAGCCAGGTGGTTGCCCCTGGAATATGCAGGCTAAACTTTCCTGCCAAACTGAGACCGATCCAACTGGTCTCCACCACTTAAAATAGCTCAGTGTGTCTCTCTCTAGAGTGGAAACACACACCTTTCCTACTTGTAGCCCTATGTCAGGGCTGAGGCTCACAAGAGCCTAACACAGAGTTGCTGTGCCCTCTCACAACAAGCTCCAAACTCCAACTGACCACAGACTACTGTTCAAACCTCCCAATATTCTACTTCAGCTCCCTGCTGCAGATTCCATTGTGGTTCACGCAGCTGCAGGAAGTTCTATGGTGATGTCATCCCTTACTCTCAGCTGAGACTGACAGAGTGAGACAGTGTGAAATCCATTTAACTGGAGTCTCAAAGCTGCCTTCCCTGCCTACCACTATGTCTTACTGGGATTCTAGTAACCCCGGATAACAAGGGGTTACACTCACCTTGACCAGGAAAATGACTGTCCGCAGTCATTGTTTACCCGGCAAGCCTTCCACCCTATGTG
Source organism: Neoceratodus forsteri (assembly GCA_016271365.2). NCBI lineage: Eukaryota > Metazoa > Chordata > Ceratodontiformes > Ceratodontidae > Neoceratodus > Neoceratodus forsteri. Next base: position 648,507,783 of record CM057452.1, read on the forward strand.
CTACCTGGCGGAGGAGGGTGATCAGGCCCTCCTACCATGTGCGAGCACAGGCAGGCAACACTAAGGGCCTAGAGGCCTTTAGCTGACATTTCAGCCTCTATTCTACCCACTACTATGGGCCTAGTGGCTCTGGTAGAACTGTCCACAGCATAGCCCTAAAGATCAGCACTGCAACCCCTACTGCAGGTCAGGGCCACAGTCTGTCTACCCCCTAGCCCTCTGGGAAAACCTATCTGCCTCTAACTTAACACCCAAAACAAAAACAACCTGGGGACCTCCCTGACCTTTGGGGCACCCTGCAACCGCACACCAAGAAACTAATACCATCTATTACATTACATTACTGCCTCCCACCCCCACAACCACACCTGTGGAAGGAAGGTTAATACAGTAACAATAACAATAACACCACCACAGTACTTTAAATCACACACACTGAAGTACTAGTGAGGAACCCCGATGAGCCCTCCTCCTCTTCTTGTCTTCTTCTATCTTCTCCAGGAACACCTGCAAGAAAAGAAAGACATCACAAACTCTTAATCTGCATACACAGTCTACCTAAAACCCCTACCATCAAAACACTGAAGAATCCCAAAAAGATTTTTTTAGAAAAGGTAGAAAACAGTATATACATTAGAAAACAGTAGAAAACGACGACATTACTGACAATACACATTTGGGGGGATGGAGTGCCCTAAAAGTCCCAACCATTGCCCACAGTGCCCGAAGGTTAGTCCATTAAAGAGTCTCTCCTGGGTCAGAGCCCGTGAAGCACAGTTCTAACAGGCCAAAGTCCTGAAGGGGAGAGTCTTTGAGGACAGTTCACACATTTTGGAGTCTGCTAGTGTAGCGTGTGTACTACAATGTCATAAAGATAGAAAAGTTTGGACTTACCAGCCCCTTGTAGTACGAGAAATCTGAACCAACCTGCACCTCTGACGAAGACTCTCCCTGGCAGCATTTCTTCCGATACAACTGGGCGGACATCTTCCAGGAACTACAGGAGGGCATATCTGGGAACTGCTGGGCTGATGTCATCTCTAGAGATGGAACCTTAGAACAGGAACAAAAAGGAAAACAGCTGGTCTGATGTCATCCGATTACCAGGCGATGAAGCAGGATACAGCTGGCATGGTGTCCTCTCTGGATCTGAAGTCATCTGGTGGGCCAGTCGATGGTTTCTGGAAGGGCCAGTACACTGTAGAACTGATGAATGTGGGGCACCTGAGTCCTGGATGTCCATACTGGCAGATCAATAAAGGCACTTCACAGGCTGGTGCGCAGTATTGACTACCACTGCTTGGCTTTCCATTTAGTAGGCACGGGCACATTTGCAGGGAGGTCCTTGCACTGGGAGCCAATAGTACGGGGTCAGGAGCTTGGAATTATTACCCTGTCTGGGCGCACATAATTCACACAGTAGGAGATTTCAGTCCTCTCTGTCCACTATTCGCACTCTGTCCATAAACAGTGTCCTGCCTCTCTTCCACTGGTATGTTTCTCATGAAACAGTCTGTCCTTTACATGCTTGTTTGCCCCAGGATGCACACCTTTCATTGCTTCAGCCCAGATTCAGGATTTCCTGCTGCTCTCAATCTCCTCCCAGACTTTCCGAGGAAAGGTAGGAAGGGTCATTCCATAGATCTCATCTGTCTTCCTATGAACCAGTCTCTCCTCTTTACTAGCTTTGGTCAACCTGAGACCGCTGGCCTGGCTTGGGGGCGGCCAGTCCTGGTTCTGCCAGCTACAGCATCCATAACAGATTAAAGCGGATCCTGACTACTTCCTTCTTGCATAACCAGGGCAGTGGCATCACCACTTTCTTCCATCCATTCCTCTGAGGCAAGAGCTTGAGGCTGTGGCCCGCTCCTTTTCACAAAGCCACATAGGTTCCCCTCATCTTCTTCCCTCACTAGGATCTGAGCCGAGGTGAGCAGTCGTCCACTCCTGAGACTATCCACTCATCACTAGGCCGGAGGTCAACACCTCCCACTCAAAGGCCTCCCGCATCTCATCTTCCTATGATGGATTTGCTAGGCCCCCCACTCCAGGGTCTACTGATGCTTTATCGAACTTTCCTTCTGGGATCCAACATCTGAAACTTCAACTTCTGGTTCCATCTCCAACTCTGCACCCTCTAGCTTTGTGCCACACTCCCTGAGGGCCTTCCTCCACAGGCTCCGCCTGGTGCTGTGTGCTGCCAACTGCAGATTCCTGAACCTTTGTCCACGCGGAGCCAAACAAATCTGAGGCACTTTATACAAGCCATATTTTTCTAGACATCCAGCACAGTGAGGTATCATGAAGACGTCCCTTCCAGCTTTCAAGCATATTTGACACACATGCACTAGAAAACCAGGAATCGCCACATGAGGAGGCAGTTGTCCTCCATAGCACCACTTTTCAATGTCCCTTAGTCTATTTACTGCTGCTGTTACTGCAACCCGGGCATGATCCGGGTAGCGAGCTGGTCCTGAGGCCATAACTGCAGAAAAACAAACAAAAGCTCACTGTAACTGAAAGTCCCATTTATTGAAACACTTTCTTTACTTTTAAAATGGCTCCTCTGCTGCTGTGTTTTACTTTACTATCCCACCCTGTAATGGTGGCTGGCAGCACTCCTGTGCATCAACATTCAGAAATTGAGTCAAGCTCATTCGCTTTTCCGATTTACACACACTGATAACTTTTGCTCAAACTGCACAAACTTGCACTGTTCTTGTTCTAAACACATTTACATGATTTTCCAATGGACTTTTCACTTGCTGAAACATTTCTTTATCTCTCAGTCCCTTAAAGCTTCAGTTTTTAAGCACAGGATTGCCTGTAAACTAGTGCTGCACATTTGGCTACAACTCACAGTCTCTGTCTAGCTTTAAACTTGAAACTGATGCTGGACTCATTACGTGCACACAGTCAATGGCTTAACAGACTTGCACTTGCTGGCAGGGCTTGACACAGTCGTTACTTGCAAAGCGACTGCACTGCTCACACATATTTAAATGGCTTTAGCAGAAAATCACTGTTTGAGCAATTTCAATGTTGATACTTTACTGTTATCAGTAGCTGTTAGCTGCGATGGGGAAAAACAGCCTGCAGCCTGTCTTGGAGGCTTCAGAACAGAAACGGGCGGGAAGTCCTGCCGATCGTCTCCTCAACCACCACACTTGCTATTCAGACGATCAAAAAATGGGTTGAGCCCGATTTTGAACAAAACAAGTCTATTTTTAAATGTTTTCAGCACTTTTAAACTCCACAACGCTCCTCCACAAGCCAGTACACGCACTCCACTTACACTCCCTCTCGAATGCTGGGGCAATCACTGTAGAGCTGGCTGAGGGCCGGGACTAATTGTAGCCTCACCAATCACACGACGCCATGCAAATGAGCCTCTTCTTCCTTGCGAGTGCTCTTCTTCTCACGGCAATCGTTGAGCAGGCAAATTTAAACTGCAGAATGCATTTTTTTTTTTCTTCTCAACTGACTCCATGGCGGGAGCCCATTTCAGCCATTTAACATAGCCATTTACACTGCACGTCTCCCAGTTCACTCAAAAGCATTTCCAACATCCAGGGCACAATTTTCCTGTTGCTACCCCTAGTCTTCCACACTTTTCTTCACCACAGTTCATTCAAAAGCATTTCCAACATCCAGGGCACAATTTTCCTGTTGCTACCCCTAGTCTTTCACACTTTTCTTTACCACAGTTCCTTTTAAAAGCAGGCAAAAATGCTGTAAACAATTGATGCAGGACAAGGGCATACTCTTTGGCTTTACTGCTCCTTGGTAGACAGTTGGCATTTTAAACAGCAGCATAAGATCCACAGCACACAGCGACACACTAGTTAACTTGCTTCAGCTTTTTGGGCTACCCACTGCCAGATAGCCAAAACGCTAGCCCCTTGCCTGAGCACCTTCCTCCCAGAATTAAATCCAAAGCGGTGCCTCCATTTTGTAACCCCGGACCCCTGCCTTTTTGCAAAACAACAGGTGGCATGCTGTTGAAGCTGACAGCAGTACCTGATGGGAACTGGGTTCGAGGAGGATTAGGTTATCGGAAATAGGGGCTCACGTATAGCTCTGCACAGGTGCACCCAAGTAAATCTGAACACAGGAAGCAATAACTGTAATGTCCAAAACCAGGAATGGATTCTACAGTGTGGCTTTTATTCACATCCAAACTGAACAAACAAAGCATAGATGGACCCCCACGGGGCTACATTCTTGGTAATGCAGATTAGAGACAACAGAACACTTCTTCACGTTTCCAGCCCTCAGGCTCTGAACCCACCAGGCGCACAGCCCGGACTTTCACGCAGCTTTGGGTACACAGCCCGACTTGTACACTACTTGGGTTTTCCCCACTGGCCTGGCTCCCCCGCTGGCCACTTGATCGCAGTCCATTTTGGGAAATGAACCAGTTTTCCTGTTGGTGGCTCCCCAACCCACCTTAGAGCCTTCGACTCCTAGAGGGAATTTTCCTTCCAATCCCACATCTGAGTACTTCCCTCATCACTGGCCAAGTGCATGAGGCAAAGTAGAAATCCACAGAGCAAATCCGTAGAGGTGGGCCTGGTCACTAAAGATGGGAGTCTCCCATCTCCAGCTCCCACAATCCATACCAGGCCATTTCTCTGGAAACTAAACAACTCCTTTCTGAAAGCTAGGCAATGTAGATTACTGGGTAGACGTATGTCACATCTCCTGTACATGTCTTGACTTCCACTATGTGCTGGACTTGAACATACTTTTACTTTTGGCTAAGTCTATTACTCTAGGCCTCCCACTACTTCAGTAGTCCAATCCCCACTATCACACAAGTCCCAGGGTGAAAACATGGGCCCTTTAGAAAGAGCAGAAACTCACCTTCAGTTGCAGGTGCCCCACAGGCGATTCAAGAAATTACAAATATAGTAATGCAATAGGATGGAGAGAGCTGTGGCATTGTATAATGTATGCCAGTGTCCGTAATTAGAAACACACTACTAAACTGGACACATAGGGAGTAACAGTTGAAATGACAGAGAGGAGAGGTCAAGGGAGGGAGGAGGAGGAGGCACATAGTGGGGGCGGGGTTGATGTAGTAGAGGTGCCCGGTGGGGAGACAGGGTGAGGATCAGGGAAGTGCCGAGGTTGGGCTGCACCAACTGAGAACAACATGCTGATAGTGGCCCAGGAAAAGATGGTAGGATGCTTTTTCAAAGGCCTTGACCACCTGTCCCATCCAGTGCATGTACCTCCACCACCATGCTACTTACTGCTGATGCTGGCTATGCTTACAGGCAAGCCACTTAAGCCTATGCACAGGTATGAGGTATATCACCTGTCATGGAAGACTACCTTCTTGGTGGCCATAATGTCAGACAGAAGGATCAGTGAGCTCCAGGTGTTCTTGGTGAAGTGTCCATATCTGGTCTTCCACAGGGACAAAACGTCCTAGCCCCCGACATTCCTCCCATAGGTAGTATCAGAGTTCCACCTTAATTAGGTAATAGAACCTTCCAGTATATTTTAATAACCCTTCTTCATAGTCCAACCACCTCCATACTTTAGACCTACAGAGAGCGCTGTCATATTGTTTAAGGACCACACGGCTGGAGTTCATGATGAGGCTTGCCAGCTGTTTGCAACATATACTGAAGCCGCACCTGGCAGTCTGGCAGCAAAGCAGATGACTGGCAGGTGGATAACATCCTGCAATGAACCTCCTGCTATAGTTTGGTTGGTAGAGAGCCTTACAAGGGCTTAAGGCTCATTCCACCAGATATACCGCTGCCTCTGTGGCTACTTCAGAGACATCCCCATACAGATCTGTAGGGCTGCTACATGGAAGTCAGCACACACCTTCATTTCCCACTACAGCAATGACCTTGAGTCATGTCAGGATGCTGCTTTTGGGACCTCGGTTCTTCAGTCTGTTCACCAAATAGAGGTGCACACCTTGCCCTTTCCTTCTGGATAACTGCTAGGAGTCTGTCAGAGTGTGGATAGTGAACTGTATCCATGCTCCTAGAAAGATGGGTTACTCACCTAGGAAGCAAAAGACCTGGGGGTGCTGATCTCTAGTGACCTGGAGCACACCACACAATGCAGGAAGGCAGCAGCAAAGGCCAATAGAATGCTAGGCTGCATCGTGAGAGGAGTCTGCAGCAAGTGAGAGGAGGCTATACTGCCACTGTACAGGTCATTGGTGCAGTTGCACCTGGAGTGCGGTTTGCACCACTGGCGTCCCTACCTAAAGAAGGACATAAACCTGCTGGAGATGGTCTCAAGGAGAGCAACAAAGATAGTTAAAAGTCAGCTAGGTATAGCATATGAGGAGAGGCTGGAGGCCTTGTACAGTACTCCTGGGGGGGGGGGGGAGGTGGACATAATTGAGACCTTCAAGTATTTGAAAGGCATAAATGGGGTGGATAAGGAATGCCTCTTCAGGCTCAGTGGAATCAAAAATATGAGGGGGTATGGTCTTAAGTTGGAAGGGGGGAGCTTCAGGTAGGGGGCCAGGAGACATTTATTCACAGAAAGGGCGGTGGCAGGATGGAATTGGCTTCCTGAGGACATAGTATCACTTGAAACAATGGATGGTTTCAAAAGTGGATGGAACAGGGGAAAGTCAGGGCCAAAAGTGGGGTAGCCGGAAATAAGGGGGGTATTGGTTGGGGAGTGGGGATGGATTCCTTAGCTAGCACTGGAAACTCTGCAATATGAGAAGACTTGACATTAAACAAGGCTTCATTTTGCTGGCACCTTTGTATGATCATATGTTACTACAAAGATCAAATTAGGTTACTGAAAATGTACTCATTGGAGGCTGGAAGGGAGAAGGTAGGTAGACTTTCAAGTTCCTGAGAAGAATGAACAAGGTAAACTGTGACGAGCTGTTCAGCAAGAATGGGAAGTCAGAAGCCATGGGAAATGAGTGGCAGTTGGTTGGAGGAGAGGGGATTCAGAAGGACGTTAGAAAATGTTATTTTACACAGAGAGCGTGGATGAACTATGGAACAGCCTACTGATAGAGGTGGTAGCGCAAAATCCATTAATGGTGTCAAACACAAATGGGACAAGTGAAGGGCTTAATAGTCACTCGGGTGCAGACCGGCAGGAGTCATGGGTGAGGGAGGCAAGAGCAAAAAAAACATCTTGGCATCAGGTCTTGGGGTAGAATAGGGTATAACTGGGCAAATGGATGAATCAATGGTCTTTTATGCTGTCATTTTCTATTTTTCTATGGTTGAAATCATACACGTGACTTAAAAGGAGATATGAAGTAACTTTCTTATGTTATTACCTATTAAACAAATCATAAATATTAAACAAGTGCTCCATGCAACTTTTTTTATGAAATAGATGACTAAAATGCAAATATATATGCGCCTTGTAATTGCTGAACCTAACAGTTGGTATTAGTCTGTTTTTTGTATCGCGAGTCAGCGGGTGTCAAGCTTTGGAATACTCACGTCACTGACTCCCAATTCAGCATGTGGTTATCTTTAGCCTGAGACTCCTGACCACACTTGATTCTAAGTCTGAAAGCACACTTCACAGTTCACACTCCACTTAGGTAAATCTACACACACAAACACTGAATAAGCACACCCTAATTTTGAGACTGTATCACACTGCAAATTTATTTTTAACATTTAAACATGTATTTATTGTGATTAATTCCCTAATGTCCAGTGGATCTCCATACTACCCTCTTGCAAACATTTGTCCAGATAGTTTAGAAATATACATATAATATCAATAAATGTTCAGTGAAATACACAGCCCTCGTCTCACCTCCTCCGCCGGTAGCCCACATAGAAATGTGAACCACGCTTCATGCTTTGTGTTTGTCAGTTGATGGCCAGCCAAGGGGGTAATGGCCAGGGAGGGTTGTGCTGATCATCAAATGTTTATTTGAGCTACATGTATCTTTTATGCCCCTTTCCACCTGATCCCATGTTGCTAAGTGGCTCCTGTAAGTGCCAGTGGCAGTTGTTCTTCTGTGCCCCCACAATGGTTGACAGTTTTAGGGGTGCGGGTGAAGAACTGGAACAGCAGCTTGCTGTGAATGAGGCTTTATCAGTGCCAAGAAAAGTTTGCTGCTCGTCCTGTGTTCTATCCTTCTTTATACTGCTCTGTTCCTTGGAGTCGGGGGGGAAAAGTATGGGCAGTTCACCAGTTGCGCTGAAGCAACCACAGTGAAGTGTCGCATACCCTTACCTTACTGTGCTTCTTGGCCCTGGTGTTAGTCCAGGTAAGGACCAGGAGAGCAAAGCATGCGGCAGCACCAGCCGTGAAAAGAATGAAGCTCGGGGGAGGCTGATGCTGGAGATGGGCTCCATGCAGGAGCGGGAGGAAGACTCCCAACATGAGAGTGGCAGTTACAAGGTTGTTTCAATGAATTAAATCAAGAGGGTAGGCTGGAGAGTGAGGGAGCAAGTGTTGTTTAGTTTGCTTGCCACATGTAACGTATCTCAAGTGGACCTCAAGCAAGCCAGATGTCTGAGTGTTTGTGGTTTTTCCCTCAGTTTGTAATATGAAGTCTGTTCATATTCACTACTTTAATCCACTTCTAGTTAGAGAGAGATCACTGTGGATTTATTTGATTATTATAAATAAGTTTTGTACTGCGTAAGTGATGTTTCGGATGCTTGGGGGGGGTGTGAACACTGCTACTGCTCCAGTTTCATTCTGCAAAATTTATTTTACTGGGTATGTTTGAATAACCACCCGGGATAACCATACTTCAGTTTGTTTGAAAATAGTGCTGAGCAGTTCTTTTATTACATATAGAGGATTCAGATGAGCAGTATGATGAAATTTATTTGTGTCACTTTAAAAGCAGCTGGAAGTTGATGTCAGGAGTCTGTGACTTTGACTTGGAACACAGTAGCCTCGAGGAAGCAAGGTTCAGAGTCAGGAGTGGGGACACTGCTGAGCCGGTAGGCAGAATAGAGTTAACACGATGAAAACATACTCATTTTTAAAAACAAAAACACTTTATTAAATGGAAAAATGTGCCATACACATAATAAACATTCAGATCAGTGTTGTCAAAGTTTCAATTGATTTCCTATCTACTTTAAAATGTCTGTGTTTACAGTTACTGGGTCTCTTACATATGTAAACATAGATACTGCTTCAGAGTTATCTCTAAACTCTTCAGGGCTGCCTTGTGCATTCTTTGGGAGGACCATTGTCACAGACTGGTTCTCTCTCAGAACTCAGTTTGCACTGTGCTAGTAACTTTTTCGACCCTTTAGACACTTGAATGCTCATCTTGGTATGCTGCCATCACTCAGTTTGACTCTCACTCAGGGTATCTTTAGGTTCAAATCCCAACAGAGCCACTGCTCACACATTACTGTGCCCTTTCCCAAAATGCAAACTATCCACACCGTTGGTCAAAGCTGAGAACACGTTGCTTTAGCTATGGTAGTTTGGTAGCCTCTTTATTCAGAAATGGATCAGACTTGTCAATTTACTCATGGTTTTCTATACCTTAAAAGACCTAGTCACAGAAGGCATGAAGTAGATAAAAAAAAATGTTGCTTACCTGTAACTGTAGTTTTAGGAGTGGTATATGGTTCACATACATACTCTGGTAGTTCCACTGGAACAGCTGACTGGCATGATGTCTTTAAGCTGAGCTCCTCCCACCACAGGTGGTATATTCCCTAACTCCACCCCATGATGTTAGATCTTTGCACTCTGGAACCGGATCCTTGTGCCACTTGCCAGGGGAGGCCGGGTGGGTTGTGTGGATGTGAACCATATAGCAGTCCTAGAACTACAGTTACAGATGAGTAACCCATTTTTCTGGTGGCATGGATATGGTTCACTATGCACACTCTAGTAGACTCCTAGCAGTTCTCTGGGAGGTGGGGGCAAGGCACACCCTTACTGGGCGAACAGAGACTGGAGAACTGAGGTCCCAGTCCAGCATCCTGGTATGACTCAAGGTCATTGCAGTAGTGGGAAATGAATGTGTGTGCCGATTTCCAGGTAGCATCCCTGCAGACTTCCTGGATAGGGATGTCCCTAGGGCACTTACCTGTATTTTCCTATGTTACTGTTTCCTTTTATACTGTATGTTCACCCTGTATTCTGTAAACACCGTGAATCCTTATTGTAAATGTATTGTACACTGATCGTGATGCCTACCCAGGACCATTGTGAAAATGAGTTTTACTCAAATATGATCGCCTGGTTAAATAAAGATTTTGATTGACTGACTGATCACTGAGGCAGCGGTATGTCTGGTGAAATGAGCCAAAGCCCTACAGGAGGCTCCTACCAGCAAACCTGTAGTAAAGGCAGATGCAGAAAGTGATTCACCTAGCAAACATCTATTTTATTTTATATTAGCTTTTGGTAACCGGTAAGTGCGCTGGGCAACAATCCTGCCTATTTTCAGGCTCGACCGGGAGAGTACAAACAGCTGGCGAGCCTGTCTCCATACTCCAGCCGTTTGCTTCACATAAGAGCACACTCTCCATGGGAATAAGATATGGAACCTGCAGTCAGCCTCCGAAGAATGGTTGGTAAAGTATACTGGTAAATTAATCACCTGGTTTTTGGTGAAGCTGATACCACCTTTGGGACAAACTTTGGGTTGGGGTAAGGACAACTCGTCCCGTGAAAGAACAGGTAATGAGACTCCATGTATAGTGTCTGGGGCTACAATCCTTCTGGCTGATGTGATGGCCACCAGGAAGGCCATCTTCCACAACAGGTGTGAGATCTCACACCTGTGCACTGACTCGAAAGTCTTGCCCATGAGCACATCCAAATCAGCATTACGTCCCACAGTGGCAGTGATTCACACACGGAGGAGACGGGTGGTCTAGACTCTTGAAAAGTGCCAGATCACCTTCTCCTGGGCCACCATCAACTTACCAGCCCATGTCCAGTAAGCAGAGATTGTAAAAGGGTCCATATTCTGGGAAGCAGACCACGGAGTGAAGTGCTTCCATTTCAGGGAATAAGTATGTCTGGCAGAAGGCTTCCTAGCCACAAGCAGGGCATCAGCAACCTTAAGGGATACCCCAAAATATGCAATGGCTATGTTTTCAGGAGCCATGCATGCAGATGCAGGGACTTCAGGTCTAGATGGACCAGGGACCCCTGCTCTGTGACAACACACCCCACAGAGGAGCAGGGACAGGATGCTCCACTGCCAGATGCTGAAGGGGTGGAAACTATGTCTGGTGAGGCCAAAACACAGCAATGAGGATGAGACTGGCACTCCTCACCTGTAGCTTGAGCAGAACTCTGTATAGAGGAATGGAGGACATGCATATTGGAATTTTCCTTTCCAAGAGAGGGACAACGCGTCTCATCAAAAAACTCCAGGCCCTAGAGCAGACAAGCAGAAACATGGCAATTTTATATTGTATAGGGATGCAGAAAGGTCCAGCTCTAGACAACCCTATCTCAATCAATCAATCAAATTTTATTTATAAGAAGGTGCTTTTCCTACATTCAAAACGCCTGTACAATAAAACTTTAACATATTTAAAATAGTTCATAAATAGTATAAAAAACATATAAATAGCTTATGTCCCCATAAAAGCTGTCGCAAACAAGTGCATTTTTAATGCAGATTTAAATCCCTCCATGGTCAGTCTTTTGCATATCTGATGAGGTATAGAGTTCCACAGGGTCGGTGCCATAAAGGCAAAAGATCTTCCACCAAACATCTTCAGATTCACCCTGGGAACCTCTAGCAATCCCTCGCCAGAGGATTGGAGTGAGGGGGGTGGGCAATAGGGAGAAAGGAGGTCTTTCGGGTACTGGGGTACCAGTTCATGTAGGGCTTTATATGTCAGCAACGCAATCTTGAAGGGGATACACCATAGTATGGGCAGCCAGTGCAGTTTGTGCAGCACAGGTGTTATATGACTGGATCTATCTTGCAGCATGATTGTGTACCACAGAAGTCAGCAGTTTCCATTTCAGAACCATTGACTGGGACCTGCTTAACCTGTTTGCCAAAATGTTTTGAGGCCTGAGAGAAACACTGCCGAGAGTTGAAGAGCACAGTGCCATACTCTTACCACATCTTTGCAGAAGAGATAGGAATAAGTGTCCTTGTTTGTTAATGTAATGCATCACACTGACATTTTCTGTCTGGATTAGCAGAGGACCAAGGGTAGAAGATTCTGAAAGGCCTGGAGGCTGTACAGGACAGCCCCCATTTCCAGTACATTTATGTGTAGCTCAGCCTCCACCTTGGTCCATGACCCCCTGTGTCTGGTAAGGGCAGAGATGATCACCCTAGCTGGAGCCTGAGACATCTGTGGTGTGGATCTCTACAGGAGCTGATACATGTATTGAAATGCCTTTCGTTCACCATAACAATGCTTTGCATAGTGGAAACATGACAAGAACAATTGGCTCCAACTCTTCCAATCCCACTGGACCAGAGTGTCCACTGTATATGAAGTTGGGCTAGTGGCACAGTCACGATGGCCGCAGCTACGATGCCCAGGAGACGTAATATTGTTTGTGCAGTAAATGTAGTGGCTCCTTTGCACCAAGTGTGTCTGAGCAACCAGATTGGTCACCCTTTTAATAAATCATGGGAGGATGGTGTGGTACCTGAGGACTGGAGGGGGCGGATGTGATTCCCTTCACAAAGTGGGAGCAAGACAGAGGCAGGAAACTACAGACCTGTCAGTTTGACCTCAGTGGTAGGGAAAATGATGGAATCACTTCTGAAGGAAAGCATTGTTGAGTACCTAGAGGCCAGTGGGGCACAGGACCCAAGGCAGCATGGATTCACAGCAGGAAGGCCATGTCAAACAAATCTAATTGATTTCTTTGACTGGGTGACCAAAGTAGTAGACCAGGGAGGGGCTGTGGACATGGCCTACCTAGACTTTAGCAAGGCATTTGACACAGTCCCGCACAAAAGATTAATAAACAAATTAGCCAGCTTGAGAGTGGGTCCCAAGGTGGTAGCCTGGGTAAAACACTGGCTGGACAACAGGACACAGCAGGTAATAGTAAATGGAGTCCACAGTGAAGAAAGGAGAGGGTTACTAGTGGGTACGCTGGTTCAGTACTGGGGCCGGTCCTTTCTGATGTCTTTATAAGTGACATTGCAGAGGGTCTGGAAGGGAAAGCATGTCTCTTTGCAGATGACATAAAGATCTGCAACAGGGTTGATATGCAAGGTGGGGTGGAAAGGATGAAAAGGGACTTGGCAAGGTTGGAGAAATGGTCCGATATATGGCAGCTTAGATTCAATGCAAAGAAGTGCAAAGTAATGCACCTGGGAAACAAAAACCCAAGGGAAGAGTACACAATGGGGGGTGAGATACTGACAACAACAAAAATGGAAAGGGACCTGGGGGTAGTCATATCAGATGACCTAAAGGTGGGCCAGCAATGTGAGAAGGCAGTAGGGAGGGCTGGGGGTATACTGGGATGCATAGGGAGAGGCATCGCCAGTAGAAAACAGGAAGTTGTTGGCCCTCTGTACAGACAGTTGGTAAGACCACATCTGAGTAATTGTATACAGTTCTGGAGACCCCATCTCCGCAAAGACATAGACAGGGTGGAGGCTGTCCAGAGGAGGGCAACCAAAATGGTGCAGGATCTGCACCAGAAGACATATGAAGAAAGACTAAAGGAGCTTAAGATGTATAGTCTTGAGGAAAGGAGGGAGAGGGGGACATGATAGAAACTTTCAAATACCTCAAGGGAATCAACAAAGTCCAAGAGGGTAGCATCTTTCAGAAAAAGAGATGTGCAAGAACAAGGGGCACAATTTGAAGATAGAGGGGGACTCAGAGTTAATGTGAGGAAGTATTTCTTCACAGAGGGGTTGTAGATGCATAGAACAGCCTTCCTGAGGATGTCATAGAGTCCAAACAGTGGGGAATTCAAGAATGCATGGGACAGACATAAGGCAATTCTAGTGGGGTAGGAGGAAGTAGTCTGTTGATTAACTAGGATCTGCAGGTTATCAGGTAGGAAATGGGCAGACTAGGTGGGCGGCAGTCCTTATCTGCATCAAATTCTGTGTTTCTGTATTTCTGTCCTGGATCAAGAAGGCATATCCCTTGTCTGTGTCTAACACTTCCCTATATTGCAGTCTTTGGCACAGAGACAACACAGATGTTGGCACATTCACTGTGACCTCAAGTTGAACAACTGACATGTTCTGGATGGGGTGTGAAGTAGAGCCTCCCTGGAGCTGGCTTTCAGAAGCCAGTCATCCCGGTACTGGAAAATATACAGGCCTTCCCTGTAAGAGGCTACTGCAACTACTGCCAAGCATTTTGTAAAGACCGTGGCACAAAGGACAAGGCAAAGGGCAGTACTTTGAACCAATAGTGTCTGCCCTCCAGCATAAAGTGGAGGTATTGTCTGTGAAACTTCCTAATCTTTATATGAAGGTATGCATCTTTCATGTCCAGGGAACAGAACCAGTCCCCTATTTATAAATAGGGGAATCGGGGCTTGCAGAGACACCATTAGAAACTTTCTGTAGTCGATGTACAGGTTGAATTTCCTGAGCACGACATACAGTACATCTCCTGTCAATTTTGGATTAGGAAGTATCTGGAATAGGACCCTTTGTTCCTGTGTTGTAGAGGAACCAGTTCTATGACATGATTCTGAAATAGGGTCTGAATCTCCTTCTCTAGAAGGGACACATGTCCTGGAGGATAAGAGGAAGGAGGGGGAGGATGATCTGGAGGAATTTCGATCAAATCCACAGCATGCCCCCTTGCAATTATTTCCAGAGCTCGCTTGTCTGTGGGGATGTCCTGCCACTGTTTTATATGCAGGTAGATCCTGCCTCCTCTTTCCCCCCCACACACTTACCCCTAGAGGCAGTAGCTGGGGGGGGATGGAAGAGAGTCAGGGGAATCTGGGATGGCAGGGCCACCGGAATGGAATCCCTTTGGTGCTGGGGCATGGGCACCAATGGGGAGGGGACCCAGAAGGGGACCACTACCCCTGCCATGGCCTTGCTGACAGCAAGCATGGTTACCCGTGGCAGTGGGCTTACAAAGCAAGCCCCTACCACACCTTCTAGTGGGATTGGGGTACAGGGACTTGAAGGGAAAGTCCCCTCAGCCTATTTTCTGTATACCTGTGTAGTTTGTAGGCATGAACAATGATTCCTTCTCTTGCATTCTCCCTAATTTTACCTTAACTTAAATATAAATGAGGCTGCTTCACTCTGTTTTGCCCTGGCATGAAAATCTGTAAGTCTCCATTCCAACGGTCGTGACTCCACTCAAGCAAGGCATCATTGGAGTTGATGTGTACATGCACAAGCCAGCAGAACCTATACACTCATTCAGTTCTGTTTCATGTCTTCCCTAAAAGCATTTTTCTAACTCAGATACACTATTTTTCACTATCTTTTATTGAAATTTGAGTATATAAGAAAGCACACATCTAATACAATAGAAGACTATTCTCCATGTAAGGTATAAAATATCACTTAACAAACACAGTATTTAGGGTAAACATATTTGAGAAGCCTTATATACATGTACTGATAATAAAACACAAACCTAGACAGGATGTAAGGAAAGCAGAAGGGTTACAATCAATAGGGTATTATAGGACCAGAAATAGCAACCGTGTACGAATTACATGCTAGAGCAGGCTATGGCAAGGAATTCAGTAAATTGCAAAAAGTGATAAATGTGGTAATATGAACAATGTTCAGTAATGGAGAGGTGAAGATAAGAGAAAAGTGTGCAAAGAGAGAGAAAAGCAAGGAAGAAGGGAAGGGGAGAGGGAGAAAACAGGGAAGAAGGGAAAAAAGAGGAGGAATCTGTGCACAAAAGTTTTGAGAAAACCTAATCTGAGAGCAAAATAAGGAGGGCTAAATATTCCTAAGAACTTGGGTATTGAAGAACTAGGTTCGATGTACTTGAAGTAATCCTGCCAACATCTGTCATATACAGTGAGTCGGTTATGAGTAACATGAGATAATCGTTCTAGGAAGGCATACTGAGAGAGGCTTTGAAGAACATCTGAAAGAGAAGGCACCAGAGTTGATTTCCATTTCATAAGAATCGGACGTTTGACCAGAAGAGAAAGTATGTTTAGCCATCTAAAATGTGCATGTGAGAGGAGAGGAGAGAGCTATTGGGGATAAGGATGCTTAGAAGGAATAGCTTGGGGTCAAAAAGTAGTTTTTGTCCTGTTACTCTGGAGGCAAGTAAACAAACTTTATGCCAGAGCTTATTAATGGGAGCGCAAGACCACAAGATATGAAGTAGATCCCCATTGGCCAAATTGCAGCACCAGCAATTATTATTATTATTTAACAGGCCCATTCTTTGAAGCACAGAGTTGGTTCTATACCAAAGATGTAGGATTTTAGTTTGTATTAAAGAACTACGGGCATCTTTAAAGGTATTATGTGCAATATGCCAACAATTACTCCATTGTGCGTCTGAAATTTTGTAGTTAAGAAGAGCACATTTATTTTTGGCCTATATAGACTGATCAGGTAGATTATCAATAATGTCTTTGTAAATGGAGCTATTTAATTTTACTGATAAATTTAGTCCAATGCGAGATGTATGGGTTTAGAAGAGTATGCCTATACACTAAACTAGAGAGAGTGTTATAAGCTTCCCAAATTTGTAAAAACTTCCAGAAGTCCTGTTTAGGAAGTTTCTATGTGACCTGCAAGTCTGAGTCAGATACACTTTAAACTACAGAAAACAGCTAGGTACTTACTATACCTTGAAAAGTTTCATGGCCAGCATAAGACAAGAACATAGGGACTGCAGAGGACAGCAGCAGCACTAACTGATAACAGTGTAACCACTGCAGGCTTTAGCACCAAAACATCATAACATTCCAGGATGCCTTACGCGAGTCAGGTCATGACCTTTGCAATGGAATTAAGCAGGTTTTCACAACAGACTTAAGTACCTTCATTTACATTTAAATACTGATGAAATTAGGAGGGTGCAATACAGGCAATCATTGTGCATGCCTACAAACTGCACACGGAAACAGAATAAAAGTCTGAGAGGACCTTCCTTTAACACACCACATAGTCATGTTACAAGTCTGAAGTCCATGCAGGGCTTCAACATCACAACCAAACAGTTTGGAACCTTTAAAGGAGCATTCAGAATGGCCTGTTGCACATCAGTGGCAAAGCCAGCCCCTCCTAAGTCAAGAATACTGCCTTATGCAAATACCAGAGGCAGCAGCCCTGGCAAAAGCATCAGAGACATCATAAGTTGAATGCAGCAAATGTTTGCCAACTTCAGCACCATTAAAAAGAGTTTTAATCAAACCATTCTTGGCAGAATCATCAGGCAAACCCTGGACAGCAGCTTGAGCAGCTTTCCACAGGATGTTCTGGCATTTAATCGTATGGGTCTGGTAATTTGCAATCCTGAGGCCCAAGGATGCAGAGGCATAAGTACATGTACCCATGACATCCAGTCACCTAAATTCTTAATCTGGAGGTAAAGTGCCCATGTATCTAGGAGTTACAGACCTATCATGAGCAGCCATGATGACTACAGAGTCCGTTTCAGGCTGGTTAGAATAATAAGGCTGAGCAGATGGGGCATGGTACTACTTTATCAGCCTTTCTAAGGACTGCAGGCAGTGAGGTAGGTCTATGCCATGCAGCGAAAGTAGCATCCTGTATGACAGACTACACAGGAGGAATAACAGTGGAGGGGAGAGCAAAGCACCTCCAGAAATTCTATGAGATTCCTTTAAGCAGAATCTTCCTCTTCAACAGCAAAACCCATGGCAGACTGCATTTCCTGCATCATAGCCTGAAAAGAGGGGTCCTCAAAAGACCTCATGGTATAAACCACAGAGTCCTCACTGCAGAGTGAGAGGTACAGTTAGAGGGAACGTTTCTCTTCAAACTGATCCTCACCCTCATATTCCTCCTCTAAATCCATCTCAAGGTTCATGAGGTCAGGATTACACTCCATTTTGTCGCCAATGCCTTGCTGATATATGTTTGCTTTATTGACTGCCTCCTGTTGTTGCCATACCTTGACTCTGTACTTGCCATTGTGTTTGTTACTGCTTGTACTGGACTGTACCTTGTTGATTGCTGTACCTTTACTCTGAATTGTTATTGCCTGTATCTTGTACTTCTCCCGGGTCGCACCTGAAAATAGACACTTGACTGTCTAGCATGCTTACTAATAAATAAATAAAACATCATCACAAATGATGATGGGAACTGCAAAAGGAGCTAGCGGCACCAGTGGTGGCTGAGGGGCAGGAATCTGTGGCATGGCTGTAGAAGCCAAAGGTCATGAACCAGACGGTTCCATCACCAGCAAATCTACCTGCAGTGGCAACATTGGTAGTATGTGTCCCACCATATTTGAAAAAGAAGCCAGAACAGCCTGAGTCTCGACAGCGCCCTGCTTCGAAAGGCTGGAGCCAAACGACGATGACAATTTTTATTTAAATTTTGTTAATCGGGTAGGGACACTGGACAAAGTCCTTTTTCAGGTCTGACCTAACATAAATACAAATATATCAAATACAGCAAATAATTAACATACAAAACAAATTACAAAAAACACGTGTAAACATTTATTTATTTAAAAGTTAATAACTGGGAAAAGCACCAATGAGCCGAGACTTTGTTCCAGGTGTGACCTGGCAAACTTCCAGTGCCTGTAAGTAATTCTTAAAATTGACTTAAAAATTTTGCAATGAAGAAGCAGAGCGTAAATTGTCCGGTAAATCATTCCAAAACAGAGGAGCAGCAACTGAAAGAATGAGGCCCAGGCTTAAAATTACACTGAATGGTTTGCAAAAGTACACCTTTAAAAGCTTGCAAATTTAAAGTAGTAGGCCGAATTGTAACTAAATCCTTTAAGGGAAACAGTTTTTGAAAAGATAGACTTAAATATTTGACAACCAAAAAAGTAAGTAAACTTTGATTTAGAAGATAACCAACGTAACTGAGAATATAAAAACACGATGATGAAAACGTGCAGGAGAATCCAAAACAGAATGACGAGTTTCAAAGGAAAAGCATCTTTTAAACTTGTACAACAAACCTAACTTTTGATTATCCATTCTACTCACCGCTTTTACTCATGGAAAGAGTCAGTCCTGGGTCCAACAAAACGCCAAGATATTTAAATTCAAAATCTTGTTCAATTTCTGCCCCCTGTTATCATGGATCAAAAGAACTGGTTTATCTTTTAGTAAATAAGATGAACCAAAACAACATTGTCCCGCCCACCCTGCTGTACCTTTTAGGAGTAACTTTATATATCCTGTTTATGAGACAGCCTTATGATGTTTTGCTGTGACTCCCATGGAAACTGAGATGTATGTTTTGCATGCAAAATCAGTAAAGAAAGTTTAAAAAAAAAAAAAAAAAAATCAAAGAATTATCTTTAAACCAACTGCAAACACTTAAAAATTCCTGCTCCAAAGGAAAAGTCAGCTGAGAAATAGATTTTGCTTGAAAAAAATAAAATTAAATCAGCATCATACAATAAACATTCACAAGACTTACAAAGTAAAGGTAACCGTTTAATGAAAAGAAAAATAATAAGCCCAAAATGAACCCTTGTGGAACCTCAAAACCCATAGATCTAACCAAAGATTCAGCAGGTCCTAAGCCAACAAATCGAGTCAGATTCTTTAAATAATCACTACACCATTCAACCACATTCCCTGAAAACCCCAGCTGACCCAACTTTAGGCAAAGCAATGAATGATCAATAAGATCGAATGCCTTGGTCAGGTCCATGAAAACCACCCCCAACCCCCGTCATAAGGCCATTTTCAAAACCTAAGGGCAGTATTCGTGAACCTGACCAAGGTAGTCTCTGTTCCATGATTTTTGCGAAAACCATGTTGCTGGGAACACATTACATTGTGTACATCAAGATATCCAGTAATTTGATTTGCAACTGTCTTTTCAAGTAATTTACTCTATGGGTTTAATATTGAAATTGGCCTAAAATCATCTAGACATTCTGACAGTGTGCCATCCATAGTAGATAGAGCACTGCCTGAGGGAGACCCTGACCTCAGTGTCTCAACAGCGGTCAGGGGGGCTTTTGTGGATGCCACCGGAGCAGGCATTAAAGAGAATGCATCTGTTTTCAATAGTGACCGGGACCTCACCGGCGAAGGAGATTTGTCTCTATCTTTGTGTTTGTGCTGATGGCTGGAAGACGACGAGGCCTGATACAATGCCCCTTCCTTGTCCTTCTCTTTCAGCTTTAACCGTTTTTCGGACAGCAACAAGGGAGAGGTGCACTTTGCGCCCTTTTCCGTCTCCATGGCTTTCAGTGCTTTTTGAGCAAGAACGTTTTCTAGAGCCTTATGATGGCATCACCTTGTATCTGGTTGAAACCCTGGCAAATCTCACAAGTCCTCATGTTATGAGAAAGGCCCAAATAGCACACACAAATAGAGGGTGTTTCATCTTTGTAGATTTTATAACTGAAAACACAATATCTGAACAAAGCTTCTTTAGACTCTGCAGCATGCAGAGATGAAGACAGTAATGCTGGAAAAGTATAGAAAACAGCAAAAAAAAAAATGACACCAGATTTGTCGGCGTTTCCTTCAGCAAGTCCAATGAGGATGATCGGCAGGAAAAAGAACTGAGGAATGTTGGGGGCCGCCCACGTTATATACTTGTCGATGCTGTATGTCACTGTGGGTGGCCCCCAGGCTAGCGAAAAGTTTCCATATGGTCCTGACACTGATGGCTTACAGTGCCAAAGGTGTGGCCTAATGGAAGAGACAGCCTTAATAAAGATCCAACAGAGACACTTTTAAAGGAAAGACTAATAGACTGTCTTGCATCCAGCGGATTACAGGACCCAAGGCAGCATGGATTTGTGGGAGGGAGGTCATGTTAGAGAAACCCGATAGATTTCTTTAACTAGGTGACCAGAGAAATAGATCAGGAGAGTGGTGGACATGGCCTACTTTGACTTCAGCAAGGCTTTTGACACTGCATCACATAAGATGCTCATAATACAACTGGAAAGCTTGGGGGTCAGAAACAAGGTGGTACACTAGAGTACGAAATTGGCTGACAGAGGATGGACTGGAAAGGAAGGTGTACCTCTCTGCAGATGACACCAAGATCTGCAATAGGGTGAATACTCCAGAGGAGGTGGACAGAATAGATAGACACCTGAAGAAGCTTGAGGAATGGTCAAGGGTATGACAGCTAGGTTTCAATGCAAAAAGTACAAAATCATGCACCTTGGGTACAGAAACCTAGAGGCAGAGTACAAAATTGGGGAGGTACCGATGGTTACTAAACAGGAAAGGGCCTATGGGTAATCATAATGGATGAACTTAAGATGGCAAGGAAATATAACAAAGCAGAAGGGAATCCACTGGGATCCTGGGGTGCATAGGGAGAGGTATCACCAGCAGGACGAGGTCGTGTTGCCACTGTATTTCTCATTGGTTAGACCATACTCGAGTACTATGTCCAGTTCTGAAGACCACACCTCATAAAGGACATAGACAGGGTAGAGGCCAGGGCCCCATGTTTTCTTCGATTCTGTGGCTGCAGCAACTGCCGTAGAAACATGTTCCTGCCACAGAAACAGCATTTTGTGGTGCAGTAGAAATTGCTATCACCACTGAAACCCCCAACTAAATGGCTAAAATGATTGTAAATGAACTTAAAATGGCATCACTGTGAGTTGTTGGTGGCTCCATTATACATCCACCCCCCCCCCGGGTTGCAGTAGTCAGTGTGGCCACCCCTTTCCAATCAACCGACACTCAGCCCTGAAGCCTATGACCATTACGGCCTTCTACAGACACTGAGGGAACTTCAGGAAGTCTATTTCATGAGAATGAATGGTGGTTCCATTTGCCAACTGTACAACCGTAGAATGAAAAAATTTTTAGTAATTATTGCAGATAAAAAATGAGACTTTCTGACCTTTGTCTAATGTAAAATGGCCAACTACTCTCTAGCCTCACAGTAAATCCTTACAGAGTGGCAGAAAAATAGATATGGAAGCCAAGTGGCATTGACACAAACGACACCACAAGAGACGAACCGCACGAGCAGGAGGAAGCAACTAGAGAAGTGTTGCAGCACAAACCATCACCACCACGCTCCAACCAAGTGGGTGGAAGGGAGTCATTGCAGCAGCAGTGTTGTGCAACCAGGCAATACTGGTCTTAAAGCAACTCGGCCAGGCAGGGGGAGAAATTCTCAGGATCATAGTTGTGGCAAACCAGCACTGGGCAGGTGGGAGTGAGACACAGGACAATAAAACCGACTGCAGTAGAAAATAACCTTTCAATTCCCCCATGCCCTACATCCAATCCAAATCATGATGCCATAATTGCTTTGCATTGCCTTACCTGTGCATCTGCCAAATTGCTCCAGGCTGTCTTTTCCTGAGTATTCTTTCTGGGTAACTAGATTTTATTTTGGGACTCATTTGAGTTGCCAGAAAATGTAAAGCCCATCACAGAACTGCCGCAGAATCGCCACAGAATTGCTCATAACCTGACCGCAACAAGCATGAGGTCATGCTGCAGAATGTAGGTCCAGTTAGCACTGTCAGTCGCTCAGTAGGTAGCACACTCGCCTCCGAGGCCGGGATATCAGAAGAGCTGTGGGTTCAGTTCCCACATCTGACACTTGGGTTAATATCCCAATACTGACACTGTAGTGCAGCATGAGGGGGGTGCTGCACTTCTGAGGTGCCATCTTTTGGAAGAGATGTTAAACCGAGGTCCCATCTGCCTGGATTGGTGGTAGTTCAGGTGGACGCTAAAGATTCCAAGGCACTTATCGAAAAAGAGTAGGGGAATTTCCCCCGGTGTCCTGGCCAAATTTCTCCCATTCACTAAAAAAATACCACTAACAGCTTAATCTGGTTCAATTTCACTTGCTTACTATCTGTATCCCCCTTTCCCCCCGGTCGCCCTGAAAAGGAACTTCTAGGCCCAGTGGGCTTACTGGGTCAACAAAATTCAATAAATAAATAGTTTCACAGTGAAATGGGGGCCCTGGTAGAGGCCATCCAAAAAATGGCAAAAAAAAAAAAGGTGCAGGGGCTGCACCATAAGTCCTATAATACTTCACAGGCATGAATAAGGTACAGGACGGGAGCATGTTTCAGAAAAGTTGCACAAGAACAAGGGGCATACAATGAGGCTAGAGGGGGAGGTTTAGGAGGGATGTGACAAAATACTTCTTCACTAGGAGAAAGGTGGATGCCGAGAACAGTCTTCCAGTGGGGGTGGCAAAAAGAATGGTGGGCTTCAAGCAGGCATGGGATAGCTATAAAAGAAAACTGGTATCAAAGTGTGTGTGTTTTGGGGGGCAAGAGACCAGGTAGGGTCTGTGATGACAGAATAAGCAGTAAAGAGGGGCAGACTAGGTGCATCAGGCGGCCCTTATCTGTCAACAAAGTCTGTGTTTCTATGTTCCTCTAGGGACACAGCCAGTGGGGGCCTTTCATGTGCACAGCTCACATACCCCAAAACTGAAGTCCATCAGGAATTCCTGTACAAGCAAGAATGTGATGATTAAGGACACCTACGTTATACCTATGCACTGAAATGTAACTGTGATTTGGTCTAAACTAAGAGACAACACTTTGAAGACCTTTAAAATGCAATGCTTATGCTCAGAAATTTGTAAGATGAGACTAGATCACAATTCCCCTGTAGAAGCTCATTATATTAAGGAAAGTCACACTATCCTTTCCCTCAAGTTCTGTGGGATAGGGAAGATTACGCCTCCTAGTGGGTAGGGCACATAATTCTCATAAAATAAGATGCCATTTTGATCCGTAGGTTTGGGGCCCTTAAACCTTGTTATGGAATTAATGAAGAAATGTGGCCTCTCTTCATTGTCTCATTTATTAAACACCAGTGTCTCGTTTAACAGCCCATCTGCATAGGAAGAACACTCTGTACATTGATGCATCCCCCAGTCTTTCTTTCTGCCATGTAACTGTATGGTATGAAAGTACAAACGAAATTCAAAAGCACCTAGAAAATCCCCTTAGTAGATACCCCCAGCCCCACCTCCAGGCCTCAGGTTATACAAGTTAAACACAGTAATATGTTTTAGGTTCAGGTTTCATGTGGTCTAGAGGGGACTGTATAGGTGTTTTCATTAATGTGTAATGATCAGCTATGGACTGCATCAGTATGTGCATACAATCCATATACTGTGTGAACATGTAGTGCTGCGTTTCTATTGGTTACCATACCATGATAGGATGAGCCAGATATTTCTTAGACAATGAGTATCTCAGATCAGGAGCCCCAGCACATCATGACGTAGGCCTTTGTCAGCAGGTTGATGACACGTGGTGTGCTCCCAATTTTGTCTCTGGTTCCCTTTTTTACAAAATGAGCTGTAGAGTGGCAGCATTTGAGTTTGTACCTTGCCAGCACTCTGACTGACATGCCAGTAAGTTAAAGGGACACTGTCAACCTCCTTAGGCCTCAAATGTTCCCAAGTTTGAAGAAACATGTTAAGGTTGATCACATTATGTAGAGACTGCCGATGTAGCTGGCCATGTGGTTCTGCTTCCTAGACTGCCCACAGTACTGGTGTTACCACACACAAACATGTTTGTGTATATTCCTTGATCAGTTCCAGCTGCATCTTTCCTGGACTTGGGAACACCCCCAACTTAGTCTAGACACTCAAGATGCAAAGGGAGGAGAGGAGACTATTGCACCATGACTGACTTCCCTGTTTCGGGGTGCTCATCATGTTCAGCAAGTATGCAATAAGAGTGGTTTGATTTGAATCAGAACAAGGTTGGGTATAATTACACCCTCAGCATGCATTCAGTTCTACTAAGAAATGAAGCAGATTAATCAGACAGAGACTTGTGGGAAAACATAGGATTAGTTAGTAACAATGACAGACATAATAGATTCCACCTGCACCAGTTAAGAGGTGAAAACTACAGAATCAAAGGGGAAATGGTTGAATCAAAGGATCATTGATACATGGAACAAACTACCATCAAATATAGTCAATAGCACTTCATTAGACTGCTTTAAAAAAATCATTAGGTGACTTCATGGGGAACAACAAATACATCTTTTAAGGCAATAGAGCGAGTCCACATGGCCATTAGGCTCCCGATGCGTATCTTTCTGTGATTAAACTAGCAACACCAATGAATTTTAGAAAAGGTAGGCATTTATAAAATGTGCATTTTCAGCTAGAAATATAATGCGATGCCAAAATTGTTGACAGTGTCCCTAAAAGACGTGGTGCATATTCAACAAGAGCTTTATACAAATTAAAATGATTTTTCTAGAAGAATATTTGGACAATGCTGAGTAGTAAATGAAAGTTATAGGCGGGTGGGGTAATAAGGTTGGTAAGAACAGACAAGACTGGATGGGCTTAGGTCTGTTTTTCCTCAGTAAAAATCTTCTCTCAGTGCTACAAGGAGGAAGCCTAATACTGTGGGGCCAGCTAATGCCTTCGCCTTTAACAAAATGAAACAAGTCAGTACTAATTTCAATTAAATAATAGTGCTTTCTGATAAAAACTGTGAGAGACCAAGACATGATGTATTTTTCTTACATTGTGAAGCCTCACTAGTTCAATATCTATACTTGTTTGTTTTTATAGTGCGAGGCAAGGTACCCCCCATGAGGAATATAACCAGGTTGCCTATTACTGAATAGATAGATTACTCACCTGTAATCATCCTAGGAGTGGTATACAGTTCACATCCACATTATGACAGATCTGCTTGAAGCGCTGATTCATCAGATGTCTTTAAACTAAGCTCCTCACACTATCTGAAACCTTGACTTTGACGGCAGATAAGGACCGCTTGGCCCATCTAAGTCTGCCCATTTCCCTACCTACAGGATAGGCTGCAGATCCTAGTTAACCAACAGCCTATTTCTTCCTACCCCCCACAAGAATTGCCTTATGTCTGTCCCATGCATTCTTGAATTCTTCCACAGTTTTAGACCCCACAACCTCCTCAGGAAGGCTGTTCCATGCATCCACTACCCTCTCTGTGAAATAATACTTCCTCACATTGCCCCTGAACCGCCCTCCTTCTATCTTTAAATCTTGTCCCCTTGTTCTTGCACGTCTCTTTTTCTGAAAGATGCTACCCTCTTGGACTTTGTTGATTCCAAAGAGGTACTTAAAAGTTTCTATCATGTCCTCCCTCTCCCTTCTTTCCTCAAGGGTATACATATTGAGCTCCTTTAGTCTCTCCTCATACGGCTTCTCTTGCAGACCCTGCACCATTTTAGTTGCCCTCCTCTGGACTGCCTCTATCCTGTCTATGTCCTTGCAGAGCTGGGGTCTCCAGAACTGGACACAGTACTCCAGATGGAGTCTCACCAACTGTCTGTACAGAGGGAGAACAACTTCCTGTTTTCTGCTGCTGATGCCTCTCCCTATACATCCCAGTATACCCCAGCCTCCCTACTGCCTTCTCACATTGCTTGCTAACCTTAAGGTCATCTGATATGATTACCCCAGGTCCCTTTCCTTTTTGTTGTTGTTACTACCTCCCACCCATTGTGTATTCTTTCCCTGGGTTCTTGTTTCCCAGGTGCATTATTTTGCACTTCTTTGCATTGAATCCTAGCTGCCATACTTCTGACCATTCCTCCAACCTTGCCAATTCCCTTTTCATCCTTTCCACGCCTCCTTGTGTATCAACCCTGTTGCAGATCTTTGTGTCATCTGCAAAAAGGCATACTTTTCCTTCCAGTCCCTCTGCAATGTCACTGATGAAGACATTAAAAAGGACTGGACCCAATACTGAACCCCTCAGGTACCCCACTAGTAACCCTCTTTCTTCAGAGTGGACTCCATTTACAATTACCTTCTGTGTCCTGTTGTGCAGCCAATGTTTTACCCAGGCTACCACCCTGGGACCCACTCCCAGGCTGGTTAATTTGACTATTAATCTTTTGTGTGGGACTGTGTCAAATGCCTTGCTAAAGTCTAGGTAGGCCATGTCCACAGCCCCTCCCTGGTCTACTACTTTGGTCATTATATCCATCTGGGCATTCTATCCTCTGGCTCCACCCCGTGATATCAGATTTTGGCACGATAGAAGCAGGAATTCGGGTGCCACGTTGCTAGGGGAGACGGGGTGAGTTGTGTGGACGTGAACTGAATGCTGCTCCTACCAGGACCCCTCCCAGGCTGTACTCCATCTTAATGTTCTTGACGCCAGTGTGCATAATTTTTCATTTTTTCACATTAAAGCCAAGTTGCCAAATTCTGTACCACCTCTTGAGCTTTGCTAGATCATCCTTCAGGTCCCATATTCCTTCCACTGAATCCAACCTCCCCCAGACATGGGCGTAGCTACTGATACTCCAAGTAAGCCATGGCATACAAAGTTTAGTAGCAAGGGGTAGCAAACAAGCTGCCCAGTATTGCTCTGCCCTCTCTAGTCCATCACATTTAAATTCCTTTGTTTGGCTTTGCAGGCTTTTTCTTTTCTCTCTTAGCTTTGTTTTTTTTTGGGGGGGGGGGTGGCAGAGAGGACCGTGGACATTGAGGCCGAAAGTCTCAATTAGGTCTGCATAGTCCGCCTACATAGTGATTGGCTGCAGCATCTAGTGGGGGGGTGACAAGTCTGGGGCAGCGAGTTTAAATGCCCCAGCAAAGTTAGAAGCCATACTATTAGTTCAGCTGTACTCTGAGTGAGAGAAGCAGTAGAAGAACTGAGGAGCAGCAGACAGAAGAACAGACTCAGAGCCAGCTAAAAGAATGAAGAGCTCATGTGGAGTAGCAAGTGGAGTGAATCTGCCTACCTGCGGGAGGGGGAGAGAGAAGAAATTTCTGCTGTGGTCTTGGACTCATGGTGCAGTCAGTGGCATTTACTAGTGGGCAGCGAGCACCACACTAGCAGTACAGACAGGCAGCAGGTCTAGTGTGAGAATCATCTGAGTGGAGCCAGGAACCTTGGACTCAAGTTGTGTGTGGGGGGGGGCAGACATGAACAACAGTGGGGGAGGGGTAGCAGTGTGGCAGATTGCTGTACAAATCTGAAATCCTGGCTACACCCCAGCCCCCATAGCTTGGTGTTGTCTGTAAACAAGCAAAGATTGCCCTTTATGTTCTTCACCAGTGTCATCGATGAAGACATTAAAAGGCACTAGACCAAGCACCAAACGTTGTGGGACCCCACTGGTGAAATCCAAGCTCCTGAGAGCTTCCCACCACCACCCCCTGGGTAACTGCCCTGTTGGCCCTGGGTCACCTTTGTTGCCTTATGCTGCACTGTCTCCAGCCTGTCTATCATTTTTTAGATGGGAACTCCAGAACTGGAGCCAGTATCCCTAATGGGGCCCCACCAATGATCTATAGAGAGGTAGTATTACCTAGTTCTTCCTGCTATCAATACCCTCTCCAGCACACACCAACATTCCAGACGCCTTGTTGTAGGCCTTGTATTGACTGTTTTGTTTTAGGGAGTCGCTTATGATGACTCCCAGGTCCCTATCCTCGGAAGTAGTGCCCACATTAACCCCTCGCATCCAGTATTCTATCCTGTGTTTCTTGTTCCCTTTGTGTAGTGCTTTGCACATTTTGCCACTGAATTTCTCCTGCCAAAACTTGGGCCATGTCTCTAACCTTTACAGATCCCTCTGCAACTCCCTTATCCACATCTCATGGTCTACCCAACCAAAGAGCTTAGTGTCATCTGCAAAGAGATGCATCGTGCCCTGTGTTTCCCCTCCATGTCACTAATGAACATATTAAAGAGGACTGGTCTTAGGATCGACCCCTGCAGAACCCCACTTGTGACCTCCCTTTCCCCTGACTTAACTACATTTACTTACCACCACCCTCTGTGTCTTCTCCCCTCCAGCCAACTTTCTACCCATCTACCTAGGTCCTTCGCTGCACTTAGATCCTCCAACTTCTTCAGCAACCTTTTGTGTGGCACCAAGTCAGATGCCTTGCTGAAAGCAAAGTAGAGTAAATCCACTGCTTGTCCCTTATCTACTGCCCTAGTTACCCAGTCAATGAATACTATCAGATTGGTCTGACAAGATCTGGCATTAAACCAATGCTGTTTACTGTCCTGGAGCTCATTTCTCGTGAGGTATTTCACTAGGTCCTCCTTGACTAGTGCCTGACTTGACTGTAGTTACCCAGTTTCTCCTTGTCCCCTCCCGTGTGAAGTGGAAATCATCTGCCAACCCGCCACTCTTATCTGTATTGAGTTATTGACTGGCCCTGCCAAGGGTTCCGTTAGTACCAATGCCAGTTCCCTGGGCACACTCAAGTGCATCCTGTCTGGCCCTGGAGTCTTATCTATTTTCAGGGCTGCAAGCTGTTTCCTGACCCTTTCTCCTGTAATTGCCACCTGCCTCATTTCTGTGATCCCCTTACAACAGCCTTGATACTGCATTCCAGCAAAGGCCAACTATCCTCCAAAGTGAGTACTGAGCAGAAGTAGTCAAAGGAATAATGCATGACAGGGTGTGTGCCGTGCTGGAATAAGGTCTTGCTTTGGGTGGTTGGGCACGAGGTCACAGGCTGAGTGCATCAAACACCCGAGAAGTGATATCCCAGCACGATACACACCCTGGAGTGCATTATTTGTATTAAACAATGGCTCATGATTCAAAAAGAAGAAAAAAGGTTGAAGTACATTTAGTTTTTGTGCTGTTTTATTAGGAGTAGTTTTACGGTTTAAAAAAAATTGTGCTGATTTCTTGTTTTGGCCAGTAGGTGAAGCTGCTGTGTTGTATCTGTGGCTCTGCAGTCCTGAGTCTCCACACCAGCGTATCGGTCTGTTTTTTTTGTCATTGGTTTCCTGTATTGTTAAGAGCGATGATTTTTTTTTGTTTTGTTTTTTTTTTTCTTGTTTTGTTTTCACCTTTTATTTATTTATTTTTATCTGTATGTGTTTCCTATCCCTCATTCCCTTGGTCTTTAACGTGGCGCCACTGGAATGTGACTTGTCCCCCCAAACCAATGTTGCTGTCACAATGGCGGTGTTGGAGAGTTGTGTGGTGTTGGGTGTTGTACTGGGAGAACTGAATGGAGTGGAAAAACAGTGACCGGGAATGGCGATCAGGTAAGACACACTGAAGCATGGTTTACATGCCGTCAGTATGTGTTTGTGAGGAAGGAGTGTGATGAGACTGGGGGGGGTTCATTAAATATTTAGTTTGTGTGCTGTGGGAGCCAGGCTTTAGGGAAAATGTTTTTAGCCTGAAGTGGTGTGTTCTTTTAAACTGAAGTGGCAGTTGTGATCTGCAGTTTTGTTTTTGTGCTTTACTGAAACTGCTCGGTTCTTGGGGGGACTGTTCTCAAGCATTACTTAATTGCCCCAAGAATGGCTCATTTAATTACTCCCCACCTCTCCTTCACCCCTCAGTCTTTAACGAGCATATACTTGTACCAGGGCCAGTTCGAACCATATGGCATTATGTCCAGTAGTTTCCCAACCCACACTCCACCTACCATTTCCAAATTGGTGAGCACCATGTCGAGAATGTCTGCCTGCCTTGTGGGTTCCTTGACCATCTGCACTAGCAGGTAGTCCTGCCATGTATCTAGAAGAACCCTACTTCTGGTGCTCTTAGCTACTGGAATGTTTGTCTATATCTGGAAGGTTAAGATCCCCACCACACCACTACTACTACCTCTCCCCTTTACTGGCTCCTTGCCCCCAACTCCCTATCTCCTTCATCCCTCTGTCATGGTGGTCTATGGACCACCCCATGCACAACTTCTTAACTGATCCTGTTGTGAGCTGTACCCACATTCCCACCCCTGATGGACCTGTCTTCTACTGCCTCCATGTCTTCATTGACAGAGAGCTACCCTCCTCCTTTTCCCTTCCTTCTATCTAATCTGTACATGATGTAGTCTGGTACTGCCAGGTCCCAGTCATTATTCCTGGTGGCCCGTGTTTCTGTGATGGCTAAGAGGTCTAACCTCACATTTGTCACCAATGCCTGGAGCTCACTAATTTGGTTATGTAGGCTCCTGGCATTACGGCAGACTGCCTTCCAGATTGTGCCTGTACCCTTCCCGTTTTTGTCGGTTCCTTTCAATTTGTCCTCTCCTTCACTTCAGAATTTCTTGATTTTCCTTCTCCTTGTCATCTTTGAGAGAGCCCCCCCCTTCCAGTGGCACCCTTTCTTAACTTATACCCCCTGCCTTGCTGCTTCCATCTCCACTGTTCCTAGCCCCATTTCTGTTGGAGTCCTGGCTAACTTCCCTTTTTACTCTCCCTCCTCTGTAGTTCCCCCAGCCTCAGTTCCCTCTCCACTCAGTTTAAATGTTCACCAATGTGGACCTCAAACTTCTGCCCAAGAACACTAGCCCCCTCTTTTGGTAGGTGAAGGCAGTCACCCTTGAAGAGTCTCCTATCCCAGAAGATCCTCCAGTGTTACACATAATGGTACACCTCCTTCTGACACCATCTCTTCAACCATCCATTAAGCTCCTCAGTCTGCTTCTCACTCTGTCCTTCCACTTTCCCCTACTCCTCACAGGGAGGACATCAGAAAAGGCCAGAAAAGATTTGGAACACTAGTGTCTGATGTTTACAATGACTATGAGGTGAATTCCCACATTTTGTTTTCGACTAACTTGCTTTGTATGTAACCCCCCTACAAATGGGGGTTCCTAAAAGCCTTCCCGGAGCTTGCCTGAATGCTCCATGCCTAACTGGTGTTCGGCGTGAGGCCGCTAAATGCGGGAGTTGTGAGTGCTTTTAAAGCCTCTAGTACTGTCTCTTTAAGAGCTGCCTGCTTGCAGGGGGGGACTGGGGCTTCTCTGTTTAAATCCTGCCCTGGGCTGCTGTCTGATCACTCCGTTTCTGCAGTCGCTAAGAGCGCAGAGGGAGTCCATCTGAAAGATGTAATTGTTTCCTTGAAAACATTTAGAGCATGGGTGAGATTGTAGTTTGTCTAACCTGCCTTTATTGTAGCTGGAACTCTGTGCTGTGCCCCTCCATTTTGGACCAGGACTGTTCTGAAGGGTTCAATAGTAGCCAGGGGGGCATCTAAAATGGCATAAATAGTGACCAACCAGAATCAGGACTTTAACTGGAGCCAGCTGACCAATGGGGATACAGGTAGTGATTCTGGTAGTGGAGTTCTGGACCATGGCGCTTTTTTTGCACCAATGAGGGGGCAGAATTAAGTGACTGGCATCTGCAGCCTCCAATGGGACTAGGTGGCACCCGAATGAGTACTCCTGCTTGAACTGCAAAGGGAAGTCGTCGTGGCTGTGGGCGGGAAGGCTCTGGAAATACTAGCCGTTGGGATTTTCCGCGGGAAGTGCGTGTAAGGCCAGAGTCGGGCGCTTTGAATTGCCAGCAAGTTCGGACTAAATCCGCTGGGCAGCGGTCAGAGGAAGCTGTGCAGGAGCACGGCTACCTACCAGGCTCACCGTGTAGAAGACTGGAGAATCTGCTTGAATCGCACTCGGTCTGTCAGGATTAGTGAAGCTGCGTCGGTTTGGCCCGGTGTATGCAGTGCAAGCGATCAGGAAGTACAGCAGCTGCCTGGTATGGTACCTCTCTGCCTTTCCATATAAATGTGTGGGGAAGTGTTCAAGTTCGCAGGTTCAATCCTGCGATGGTGTGAGGGCGCTCTTCCCACTGGAGTTGTGAGTACTAAATCAGGGTCACTCCTAGTGAAGGCAAGGGCTGTTGGTTTCTTTACTGGCTGCCATAATCGAGCCTGGAGGCTCTGCCTAACATTCGTAGGGATCAACTGCTCGTTTCTGCGTTAGGGCCCCAACCAGCTGCATCGAGGGACTAGCCGTCATTGTTTGGGTACTCAGAGACAGTGATTTATAGGTTAGGACTGTGCACAGTGCCCTAGATAGATACTCATATATTAGAGTGGTAAGCTAATTAACCTGATCACCCCCCGTCCTTGTTATTTCCCCCCTAAATAAATCAGAATGATCGTTTTGCAAAGGTATACTGGCTAGCTTGTATGTTTATGGTGAATTACTGTACAGCAATTATTGTGTAACAGCAACTTACTTTTCAGGGGGTCCCCGGAGCAAGCTGATTGGTTCAAACTGGGGGGTAAGTGTATATGGTAAGGGCACTGTGATTGATTTGTGTGGGCCACTAGTGGGAAGAAAGGGGGGTTGCAGCAACTACAGAGGGCTGTGACCAAGTCATACTCGACTGTCTTAACCCCGACCTCTGGGTGGAGGCACCCACCATCAGATCCAGGCCCCTCAACCTGTTAAAGTCAGAGCAGGCAGGGGTAGTAGCCCTTGGGATAGCACCCCTAGGGGTTACATGTATTTCATACCACCTAGTGTATCCGATGTCAATTATTTGTACTTTCTGTATTTTTCTTTTTTCCTGTGCGAATAAAATTTAAATGTTAAAAAAAAAAAAAAAAAAAAAAATGGCCAGGGAAGCTGAGTGGGCCTTAGTCTGTCCTCCAGCCTTGGAAAATTGTGCTTCACTGCCTCAGGCTAGTTCACCAGATCATTGGTATCCAAGTGTACCAGAACCCTAAGCTCCCCATCCCTCAGCTACCATTCCACTGGCTCTGTGGCGTTGTGTGGTGAGGCACCCGCTCAGCGTGCTGGTGACCCAGGACAACTGGAATAGAGACTGGCAGGGAGAGTAAGAGGCGTCCATGCAGACTTTAAAATCTGCTGGGGCCCGTGCTTTTATGTTCGTGGCCCCGTCCCTCTGGAACTCTCTACCCCGTCGGATTAAGGAGTGCACAACCGTGGGGAGCTTTAAACAGGCCCTAAAATCATTTCTTTGGATGAAAGCACATGGTAGTGATGACTGTTGATCTTTACTGTATATTTTATATGATGATGATTTTGTTTTAACTGTGTCAACTGTTTTAGCTGCGCTGCGCCTTGGTATTTGAAAGGCGCATTATAAATAAAGTATTATTATGATGCTGTCCTCCCTTGGAGGGAGTGTATGGCTTGCACCCCTCATTGTGTGGCTCCTTGAGGGAGGCCAGTGAAGGAGCACTTGTCAGTGTGGGTGACCTCGCACTGCTGTGTGCATCCTTCCCAGGATACAGTGACATAGAGCCATGGTGTGTGGGGGCCTGAGGGAAGGGAGAAAACAGAAACTGGTCTGCCCTAGAGCACTGGATGATGGCCCACTGTGAGTCCCCCCCCACACATCACCGACTGTCCAGTGCACTGTCCTTACCCCCGTCACTGAGGCGCTTCCTCCCTGGTAGCAGCAGGGGCGCCCCTGTGGTAGGGATAAGCCAGAATAAGGGGGCATTGGAGGATCGCTGGGAGCCTGGAGGTAAGTGATGGCAGGGAGGTTGTGTCTGGCGGGCAGAGATGACAAGCGTGTGGAGCCTGAAAGAGAGGGGCTTGGGGACTGGGAGGAGCAAACAATAAAAGATCATCTTTCCTATCCATGTCTCAGATGACTGATGTAGCTGGAAGGTATCTAACCACCACCTTCCCCTTTCTTCCTCCTTCCACCAGCCTTCCACCCCTCTTATCTTAGAGTCAAAGGCCTTGCCAAAGTACAGATAGGCCACATGCACTGCCCTCCCTTATTCTGTTTCCCAGGTCCCCCAGTTAAAGACCTCTATTAGATTCATTTGACAGGACCCCCCACCACACACAAATATGTGCTGTCTGCAGTCGTGTAGCCCATTGGATTTGAGATATTTTACCAGTCTTTCAGTAGGGTTTCCATTAATTTCCCCATCACTGAAGTAAAACTGACTGGCCTGTAGTTGCTAGCCTCCACCCGGCTGCTGTTCTTATGCAAGGGGACAATGTTAGCCATTTGCCAGTCTTCTGAAATCATGCCTGTTTCCCGTGAGCTGCTGAACAAGGCCCCAGAGTGCCGTGTGTCCTTCCCAGGATGCTGTGACATCCAGCCGTGATGTGTTAAGGGGGCGGAGGGAAGAGAGAAAATGAGAAACTGGCCCACCCTGGAGTGCCAGATGACTGCCCACTGTGAGTCCCCACCCCATGCCACTGACTGCTCAGCGCACCATCTTTAACCCCCCCCCACCACCATTGCCCCCAATGTCAGAGGCACTTCCACCCTGGTGGCAGCAGGCTGGCCCCCGGCAGGGATAAGCCAGTACAAGGGGGTGTTGGAAGATCATGTGGAGCCCAGAGGTAAGTTACGGCTGCAGGGGTTGATTCTGGTGGGAAGAGGTGTTGAGCTAATGGAGCCTGAAGGAGACGGGCTCTAGGGGGCCTAGGAGGAGAAAATAAATATCCTTCCTATCCATGTCTTAGATGACTGAAATAGCTGGAAGGCATCTATCTACCCCCCTTCTCCTTTCTTCCTACTCCCACCTACTTTCCACCTCCTCAAAGAAACATAGACGTTGTCAGCAGATTAAGACCTCTTGGCCCACCTAGTCTACTCAGTTTTTCCTACCTACTGTGCCACCACAGACCCTACTCGATTTCCGGTCATCTCTTCCCCTTACTATCAGGTTCCCCTTGTATCTGTTCCATGCATGCTTGAATCCTGTCCCCATTTTGGCACCTACCACCTCTGCTGGAAGACTGTTCCAGGCATCCACCACCTCTCCAAGAAGAAGTATTTTCTATGAGCCCCCCCCCCCCAACTTCATAGTATGACCCTTGTCCCCGAGCTTCTTTTTCTGTGGAAAATGCTACCTTTCTGTACCTTAATACCGGTTAGATATTTGAATGTTTCTATCATATCCCCCTTTTCCCTCCTCTCCTCCAAAGAGTACATATTCAGTTCCTTGAGTCTCTCATAGGGCTTTTGATGCAGGCTCTGTACTATTTTGGTAGCCCTCTTTTGTACCGCCTCCACCATATCAATGTCCTTCCAGAGGTGGAGCCTCCAGAACTGGACACAGTACTGGAGGTGGGGTCTTACCAATGGTCTGTACAGGGGTAATATTAGCGCCTTCATCCTACTGGTGATACCCCCTCCTTATGCAGCCGAGCATCCTGCTAGCCTTCCCCACTGCCTTATCACACTGCTTGGCTACCTTCAGGTCATCAGAAATGATTACCACCAGGTCCCTTTGCTGTTTGATGGTTGCTAGTACTTCCCCTCCCAGTTGATGCGTAGCCCCTGGGTTTCTGTGCCCCAAGTGCATGATTTTGCACATTTTTGCATTGAAACCCAGGTTTCAAACCCCTGACCATCCATTCTTCAAATCATCCCCCCCGTGTTTGTACCGAGTTGCAAATTTTTGTGTCATCTGTGAACAAGCATACTTTCCTTTCTAGCCCTTCCACACTATCACTAACAAAGATATTGAAGAGGACCAGGCCTAGTACTGAGCCCTGAGGCACCCCACTGGTCACTTTGCCTTCTCCAGAGTGGGCACCATTTACCACCACCTCTGACTCCTGTAGCTTAACCAACTTCTTACCTAGTTTATAGTCTCACCAGGTAGGAGATGTGTTGGTGGCCTTCCCTGTATCACCTACGCTGCCTCTCAGTTCCACGATCTTGGCCCCTTTACTGACCTCCCAGTTTCTGGTATCACAGTGAGGCGCTGCAGAGAGGTCAGTATTACTGGGAGGCATTTGGTTCATTGAGTGCTGAGGGCAGCTGAGTAGGGGGTGGTGAGCAGCATTGCAGTTTTCCAGTGTAGGAGATGCCCTGGGTCGAAATGGAGCCTAGGTAGAGGCCCAACGTGTTTGTTCTCCATACCCAGGGTTCCCACCGGACCGAGTGGGCTGGTAGCTAAAGGACCAGCTGCGTCCTCTAATCCTCTTCAGGCAGTGCTTTGCAATGCCAGGTCAATGAGGAACAAGACCGCTATTTTTATGGACTTGATTTCTTCTGTCAACTTGGCTTGCATCACAGAGACCTGGCTGGGTGATGATGCGGGCCCTGTGTTTGAGGCCGCCATCCCCGCTGGGTATACCATGGTGCACTGTCTGAGGAAGGATCACAGGGATGGGGGAGTGGCCATCGTTTTTCAATCCAGTCTGGGCTTCTCGGTGCACCCAGTTGGTAGCACCCGATCTTTTAAGTGCGTTGCCATGTGTGGGGGGGTGCAGGTTTCAGGATTCTCCTTGTTTACCACCCCCCAGGGGCAGGAGGGGAATTCCTGCAGGAGGTAGTGGACTTCATCGTCGACCTGGTGTTGGAGTCTCCCAGGTGTTTAATCATGGGGGGACTTCAGTGCCTGGGTCGACAACGAATCCTCGCATTTCGGTTATGAACTCCTCCAGCTGATGCAATCACTGGGCCTGTCACAAGCAGTTGCTGCTGCTGCTACCCATCAACATGGCCACACACACAATCTGGTGTTCCAGCTGGGTCTTGAGATTGACGACCTTAAGATTGATCATGTCATTTGGTCTGACTACTGCAACATGGAGTTTAGCTTTGGGGGCCCTCTGAAAGTCCTTCTGCTGTGGAGGTGTTCAGCTATCATCCATTAATGGGTGTTGACCCAGAGGGATTATTGGCATTGGCTGACCTATCTAGGGTTGATGCAGCATGTGCTATTGGCACTGGAGAGGCAGTGGCCACCTATAATAGGGTGGCTACTGAAGCTCTAGATGCCATTGCACCAGTCTGTATATGACCCAGATCCTCTCACTTGAGATCCCCTTGGTTTGATGGGGATCTTAAGGCAATGAAGATCAGGGGTCAGAAGTTGGAGCATTGCTGGCGGAAGACCCCACTGGAGGCTGACAGGCTGGCCCTGCGGTCTCACTATGTTGATTACTAGGGGGCAATTTCCCATAAGAAGGCAGCATTTCCTTCCAGGTAAATTGCTGCGGCGAGAAATGGACCATCTCAGTTTCTGACCATGGGCAGACTTTTACATCCTGCCTGTCTCCGGCTGAAAAAAGCTTTTTCAATCACTTTATGTGAAGCGTTTGCTCTGTTTTTCTCCAACAGAGTGTCAGCCATTTGGTCAGGGATTCCGCCAGGGAGGCTTGTGCCTCGCAGTGATTGAGCTGGGAGTTTCAGAGGCACTTAGTCTGCCTGGGAGGAGTTTAGGCCAGTGGAGGTGTCTGAAGTGACTAAGGTGATCTTGGAGCTGAAGCACACCTTTTGTGAACTGGACCCGGCACCAGTGCATTTCTTAATGGGATGTGGCGATGCCGTTGGCTTGGTGTTCGCCAGGATTGCCAGATGCTCAATGGCTAGGGGGTCTTCCCAGTTGCTTTGAAAGAAGCACTGGTGAAGCCCCTCCTAAATAAATCATCCCTCAACCCAGATGTCCTGGCGAACTACCGTCCGATCTCCAACCTGCTGTTTTTGAGCAAGGTTGTTGAGAAATTGATGGCACATCAGCTTGAGGATCACTTGATGTCCTCTGATATCTATGAACCGTTCCAGTTGGATCTTCGGGCCAGACACAGCACTGAAACTGCTCTAGAGAGAGTGCATAATGATCTGCTTAGGGCTAGAGATAGAGGAGACAGGTCCGTTCTTGTGCTTCTCAGTCTCTTCCCAGCTTTTGACACTGTGAATCACGTTGTGCTTCTTGATTGACTCTGTGGGTTTTGTGGACTTGCCGGCACCATCATCAAATGGTTTGAGTGCTATCTCTCGGACTCTCGAACAGAGTGCAGCGGGTGGTGATGGGGAATTTCTCCTCCTCCCTAATGCTTCTGTCTTGCAGAGTACCTCAGGGGCTCAGGGCTCAGTCTCGTTGCCGATGTTGTTTGCAGTGTTCATGCTGCCCCTGGGCGAGATCATTCGACAATACAGTGTGGAGTTTCACTGCTATGCAGATGATACCAACCGTATTTGTCTTTTGCACCTGGAGCATCAGTTGTAGTTGACGTGCTTAACAACTTACTAGCTGAAGTCAATGACTGGATGGCTTCCAGCTGGCTGACACTCAACCTGGCTAAGATTGAGGTGCTGGCGATCGACCACTGGGGGCTGACTCTGGACTGGTTCTGGGGTCTGCTCCATTGGTGGTTTTTCAGAGGGTGTGAAATCTGGATATGATGCTTGATTGCTGATTGACTATTGAAGATCAGGTGTCAGCTGTAGTCAGCAGTGGTTTTTACCACTTGTGGAACATTGCCCAGATTAAGCCTCTCATTCCGCCCAAGGACCTGCCAACACTAGTACATGCCTTTGTGACTTCTGCGCTTGTCTACTATAATGCTTTGTATTTTGGGGTCACATGAGGGACCATCTGCAGGCTGCAGCCAGTGCAGAATGCAGTGGCACGGTTACTGACGGGCCTTTCAAGGTCCAGTCAAGTGACCCCGGTCTGCGTGTTCTGCACTGGATACAAGTCAGGTGGAGGGTCCTTTTCAGGGTGGGTCTTCTCACCTTTAAGGCCCTATATGAGCTGGGTCCCGGTTACCTGTCTGAGCTTCTGACACCAGTGTCCTCTGATTGCTCCCTCTGCTCCTCCTCGATGTGCCCAGGGTTCAGCTCACGACCTTGGGAGAGCATGCTTTTAGTGTCCCTGGGCCAACCCTGTGGGACTTGCTTCCACCTGCAGTCCAGGACGCTCCCTTGATTGAGGTGTTTAAGGGAAGGCTAAAGGTCCGCCTCTTCAGCCTGGCCTTTGACTGCTGATACCATCTTTAGCTTTGGCCAGCCCCTTGAAGAGTGACTTCTGGAAACCTCTATTTTGCTGAATTATAATCCTGTTATGGTTTTAATGAGGTTTTCTAATGTTTTTATTCACTGCTGTATGTCCTTATTTATGTTTGGTGCCCAGAGCCTCTGAGATTAGGTGCCTTATAAATAAAATTGCCTTGCCTTGTCCAATTACTTTTTGACCCACTCCCAGACAGGCCAGCTCATTCACCAGTCTTCTACATGGAATCTTATCATAGAGTTCCCTGGCAACCAAAATACTCCTTGCTGTCCTTCTCTTATTCTCACCACTGGGTGCCACCAAATCATCATGTTCACTCCTCTTGACTGGCTCAGAGTCAGTGAGGTATCTGCACCTCCTCCTCCTGGGGTGTAAAATGATTTGCTGTTGGGATATGATGAGCTTGGACATCCTCTTTGTGACTGCCTCCACCACCCCTCCCCTTTTTACCAACCTTCAGCCCCCCCCGGCCAGTGGGCCTCTGAGGGAGTTGGAGTGCAGGCTGTGTCTGTGGGTAACAGCTCAGCTGGTGTCAAAGCAGGGATATCTTCTCCCATGCTGCTTGCTACCAGCTGTGCTTGGAGCATCATAAATGTCTTGTATATGGGGCACTGTTCCATCCTCCATAGAAATGTAGAATCTGTTGGCAGGAAAGAACCGCTTTGTCCTCCCAGTCTGCCCAGATGTTCCCTTCCTGTTCTGTCTCTGCAGACCCTATCTGGTGTCTCGTAACCTCCTGCCAACCTGCATCTTATCTAATATACCCATATGTCTATCCCATGCATGCTTGAAGCCTCCCCACCATTCCAGCTTCCACAGTTTCCATTGGCAGTTTATTCCAGGCATCTACCACCCTTTCAGTGAATAAATATTTCCTCACATCACCCTTGAACTTACCTCCTCCAGCTTCATTGCATGCTCCATGATCCTGGCGTTTGTTCTTATTTGAAGGAAGACTCCCCAACTGCAGCCTGATTACCCATTTGAGGTCCTTGTAGATCTCTATCATGTTGCCTCTCTCATTCTGCTTTCCTCTCTTCCAGGGTGTACATGTTGAGATCCATTACTCTCTCCTTGTATGGCTTCTCTTGCACACCGTGCATTATTTTTATTGCTCTCCTCTGGACCACCTCCACTCTGTCAATGTCTGTTCTGAGGTGCGGTCTCCAAAACTGTACGCTACTCCTGGTGGTGTCATCAGTGAGTGAAATAAAAGCAACAGCAGCTCCCTCCTCCTGCTTGGAGGTACCCTTCCCTGTGCACCCCAGCACCCTACTGACCCTACCAACTGCCTTGTCACACTGCTCTGCCACCTTTAGGTCCTCGGATATGAGAATCCCAAGGTCCCTTTCCTGTCTAATGACTGTCAGTATCTCCCCCCCAATCTTCTGCTCAGCACCAGGGTTCCTGTGCCCTCGGTACATGACTTTGCACTTTTTGGCATTAAACCCCAACTGCCATGTGTTTGACCACTCTTCAAGTTTCTCAGGATCCCTACACATTTATTTCCCACCCTCTCCTGAGTGTCCACTCTATTGCAGATTTTGGTGTAATTTGCAAAAACACATATCTTCTTTTCCCGTTCTTCTGCAATGTCCCCTATGAAGACGCTGAAGAGGACTGCTCCCAGCACCAAGCCTTGTGGTATGCCACTGGTCACTCTCACATCCTTTGATTGAGTCTCTTTATTACCACCACCGTCTGTCTCCTAGCCATTAACCAGCTTCTTACCCAGTTTCGTCTCTTGGGATC
The DNA here is from genome assembly GCA_016271365.2 of Neoceratodus forsteri. Taxonomy (NCBI): domain Eukaryota; kingdom Metazoa; phylum Chordata; order Ceratodontiformes; family Ceratodontidae; genus Neoceratodus; species Neoceratodus forsteri. The sequence continues at coordinate 648,549,033 of CM057452.1, forward strand.
CCACTTCTAGGCTGGTCAACTTCCTAATCAGCCTTCTGTGTGGCACAGTGTCAAAGGCCTTGTCAAAGTCCTATAGACCACGTCAGCTTCCCTCCCCTATTCTATTTCCCAGGTCACCCAGTCAAAGAAATCTATTAGATTCATTTAACAGGACTTTCCCCCTCCCATAAATCCCTGCTGTCTGTGGTTGTGCAGCCCATTGGATTCAAGATATCCTACCAGTCCTTCAGTAGGGGTTGTATTAATTTCCCCACCACTAAAGAAAGACTGACCAGTCTATAGTTTCATAGCTGCTAGCCTCCACGCTGCTTCCACTCTTGTGCAAAGAGACCATGTCAGCCTTTCTCCAGTCCTTTGGAATCATGCCCATTTCCAGTAAGCTGTTGAACAGGGCTCCAGCATGTAACCTGGGAGATGGACATCCCACAGTGCCTGCAGCTTACTATCTTCCTGTTGTACTCGTGCTCCATTCACGTTAGTATGAATTATATGTAAAGAAACTTTTGTGTATTTTGGAGTGCACTGTTTTCCTGTGTTCCTTAGTACTGTCTGTCTCTAACAGCTGCACCTATCTCGTTGGGAAGCACTCAGGATTTGTGTACTATGTGTACCTGTGCTCCATAACGTTTCTCTTTCCAGAATACCTGCTTGACTACAGATTATACTGCAGTAACACCCTGGTACTAACCTTGCTGTCTTCTACCTGCTTGAAAGCCTTTTAGCTACTCCTTAAAACACCCTACCTTAGATAGGAAGTTTGTCCAAGTACAGATTTACACAGTACAGAGATGCACAAATTGCAGTGTTAAGCTTCCTCAGATAGGGAATCTCTAGGATGGGCAAGGCAAAGCATTTTATGTTATATAGTGCCCTACTCTAAAGGCTCATAGTGCCGAACAAATCAGAATAACATTTCATGCCATCACGAGCTCATTTACACTTCCTGTCCTACTACCTAGAACTTGTACTCTGGATAAGGCTACACCACCTTTCAGAGTCCTCTGCAGAACTGCAGATTCCCTGCAGCTGTCCTTTAGGCACCACTGCTACTCAATGCCGATCATGCAATGGGACACTTGAGGCAGAGTCTTTTTATGCCTCCCCTCCACTTCCTGGATGCTCCTGTCCTCTCTGCTGATTGGTTGCTGCTCATCACATAGAAGCATAGAATTTGACAGCAGATAAAGACTGCTTGGCCCATTTCTCCCTAGCTACACTATTATCGCAGACTGTGCCTGCTCCACAGCTCTTTCTCCCTCCTCCCTTCCTTTCCACTGTGATTCCCTTGTGTTTTTATCCCATGCATTCTTGAACCCCCACTATCACCCTCACCACCTCTGCTGGAAGGCTGTTCCAAGAATCCACAACTCTCTGTAAAGAAGTACTTTCTCACATTTCTCCTGAATCTACTCCTCCAGCTTCATAGTATGTACCCTTGTTCTTAAGCACATTTTCTTCTGAAAAATGCTCCCCTTCTGTACCTTTTTTGTATCATCAAGGTTTTGGATAACACCGTTGAGCCCAGGGCTCATTTACAAAGGTTCCACGTCAATCACAAACATACAGATACATATTTACAGAAAAAAAGGTACAAACAATTGGTTACAAATTACCAGGAGCCACCAGAGGCTTTGTCAGTCACATCAAATTACACTAAGTAGAACACCAGGCAAATGTGGAGTAAGCCCTAGGGCAGATCCTGTGAATAGAGAGGGTGGTAAAGTGCATCCAGGGCAAATAAGTAACAAAGGGAAAGCCAAGCAGTAAAGAGGGGGAAGAGGGGTAGGCAGCACATTGCTATTAGAGAAAAGAGAATGAGGGTGGGAGGGAGTAAGTGGGGAGGGTAGTGGGAGATAGTCCCAAGGGGAAATGGGGGAGGAGAAGGGGTGGAGAGGGTGAGGTAGTTGAAAGGATGCCACTGTCCCAAGAGTGGATGAGTGGACTGAGGCAGTGAAGGGAGGGAGTAGAACGGGTATAAAGGAAGAGGGTAGTGTATGGGGGAGGTTGGTGAAGAGGGGCAGTGTGGGGAGGGAGTACAGAGGAGTCAGATTGGTGGGGGGATTTAAGCAGGACAGGAGGGCAATGAGGACATGAGTGTAGTAGTCGCAGTGAGAGCTACCAGATGTTGCTAAGCTTCATGCTTAAAACTGCTGAAATTTAGTAAGGACATTCAAAGCTACCTGTACTATCTTATTTACCCTAGTGAGGTATTTAAAGGTGTTTATCATATCCCCCACTCCTCTGTTCCAGGGTGTACATATTGAGGTTTAGTCTTTCCTTGTAAGGCTTTGAATGCAGACCCTGCACCATTTTATTGCCCTCCTCTGGACCGCCTCTTTTCTGCTGCCACACATGATCAGTGACCAGTAATATAGTATGCCCCTACTGGTTAGAAACGTCCTGGCTGCCTCAGTCAGCTGCCTCCTTGCTCTGATAGTAGGAACTCACAGTTTAACTGAAATCTAAATGCAGACAGCTGCTTCACTTCTGCCCGAGTCTAACCCACCAATTAATAGCTATCCACCACCTAACTTCAGGGACAATTTTACTTGCCTTCCCCCAAACTCAGATCAACACAGTACTGTTCCTTTTACCCTGACCGAAGGTCCCAATTTAACTACCAGACTCTATAGTTCTAATACAGTATCAGTCTGCTTACCTCCTAGTTACTAGCCCTAGCTGCCTCAGTCAGCCGCCTCATTGCTCTGATTGCAAGAGCTATCAGTAAACAGAGTCGCTGTACCTTTTATCCTGTGCACAGTGGTGTCTCTCATGCAGGAATGTTAGGATTGGAGCATTCCACTTCCTCGCCGGGGGAGGATGGCTTCCAGTAACTTGTGAAATTAAAAACAAACAAAAAAAACTTAAGCTCTAGGAATCAATCTAGCTAACCCGAGTGATTTAATAAGTTTATAGGGCCTCTTCAGGCTCTGTCTTACAGTATAAGAGACTCTTCTCATGAGGTTTGGGCAGCCAGAGCTGGTCAGCTTAGCTTTGCAGTCCTCTCACCCAAACCTCACACTCTGAGACTCTTATACCAAAACAGACACACCCTGTTGAGGCCCTTTCTAACTTATAACTGAACCTTGGACTAGTAGATATGTATCAAAGCATTCAGCTGGGCCCATCCTGGAAAGCTGTGGACATGCTGGGACTTTGGGGTCATAGACAACCTTGGGACTGTTGATCACTAGAAAGAACATGCTACAGAGCTGATGCACTCAGCAGTGTGAGAGGCCCAAGCCACGTCACACTTCAGTGCCCCAAAGGACTAGTGCCGCTAAAATCAGTGGTTTGGGAGATTGGGGGAAAACCTCAGCTAAAAATAAGAAAAGCATTCAGATAAAGGTTGGAAACATTTAATGATTAACCATTTTTATAAATCAGTTCTAGGATCGTGAATATGTTGTTTATCTACACTTATTGGCATGTCCCTTTCCCCTTTAAGGATTGCCAGAAGCCTTCAAGCTAGCTCCTCCCACCCACCCGTGTGGTATAATCCTTGGCTCCGCCCCATGATACCAGATCTTCCTTTCCACTGGAAGATTCAGGTTGCCTCCTTCGTGCTCCCGCATTTTGTAGACCCTGGCTTCAAAACCTTCGGTTATTCCGAAAATTCGTCTAGTTCGCATTAGCAATCGTGACAGCATATCTTCAATTATGTAAGACAAGTCTTCCCCTGGATTTCACTGGTGTTCATGCGGCCAGAAAATATTGCACACTGATCCACACACTGCGTGCGTCTGTTGCTTGGGTGTCGACCATGACACCTTGAAGTGCGATTTTTGTCTTGCATTTCACCCTAACGTCCTCGACGACCGTCTCACATGCCTGAAGTTGGGGAGGCTGGAAAAACAGAACCCACTGGTGAAATCAAAGGATGCTCGGAGGGCAATTTCTGTGGCCATGGGATCTGCCAAGCAATTGGAACGCATGCAAGCCTTCAAGGAGGAAGCGGCTCATGCCGGGGAATCTTCTTCTCGGAGCTCCTTCATTCCACTCAACCTGGGCTCCACTTTCTCTGGTTCTTTCCGAGAGTTGTGCCAGTCTCTACCTACTAAGGGGGAGGGTCCTGCGGACATGCACTTCTCTCTGTCCCATAAGCGGGAAAAGGACCCGGGGTCGTCTTCGTCTTGGCGAAGATGTTCTTGGGATCGGGAGAGATCTCGGTCCCAGGAACCGGCAGTCTTGACTTCGGGTTGAAATTGCCTCTTCGACCACGTGCTTCTTGGTTTTGCTGTCTGGCCACTCGACCAAAGTGTCGATCGACGAGGTTGAAATAATCATCGATCCAATCAACCCATTGTCGCCTACTCCAGTAGATGATTCTCTCAATTGGACTCTGGTCCTTTCTCTCCCCAATGAGGATACTCAGCCCACTGGGAATCCCATCGAGGAAGTGGTCCCCAACCCTGGGAAATCACCGGTCCCGCTGTTGTCTCCAGAGCGACCGAATCAGCCCGTCTGATCTCAATCAAGGTCTAGGACCCCATCGACCAACAGGCCGAGGAAGAGCCTCAAGTGCTCAAAAAATTGGCGACACCATCAGTTGTCCTCATCCTCCTCGGATGAGGAGAGGCTCCAGCGGTACCTCCGTCAGCGCTACGAGGACCTCATGTAGCAACAGTTGATTTTGTCCGGGCACAAGCTGACACCGGCTTCTACCCTGGCCATTATTTGGCTTTCACCTCCCAGGCTGAAGCAGACTCCTTCGGAGCCGATTAAGTCGGCTCCCCAACCTACGGAGCCGGCGAAACCTTCAGTTTGGCCTAAACCGGTTGCTCCACTGATCGTGGTGGAACCACCACCCAAGCAGCCTGTGGGAGGGGCTCCTTCTAAGGAAGATAGACCAGACATTGGGCTTCCCCAGCGTCTTTCGGTTACTGTCACCCTGGACTACCCTCGGTGAGTCAAATGTGACCTGGGCGGTTGACTGTTGTATCTGAATTCCTCGGATTCTGATGAGACCAGCCTACATTCTCATCCCGGGGATGACGAATCTGCTGGTGGGACAGAGATGGAGGAAGGTGCTTAGTCCATTCAGGGCATTCTTCACCTCATCTCTGAGTCTGCAGGGATGCCCCTGGAACCTATCCAGGAAAAGGAGGAGTACCCTCTCACAGACATCCTCAAGAGAGGGAATACCCCGACGGAGGCCTTTCCTGTGGCCCAGGCCATAGTTGGCCCAGCCTTATAACTTTGGCAGTGCCCTGCCTCCTGTCTAGCTCTGTCTGCCCGCATGGCCCGCAACTATGTGGTGCCCATGGGGTCCCTTGCGGGGTTCACAGAGCACACTTCGGCCAAGAGCCTGGTGACTACCTCTGTGTTCAGGCATACTGGCAGTTCTGCCGACACTGACCGACCTTCCGAAAAAGAATCCAAACTCTTGGATCATTCAGCTCATAAGGTCTATGCGGCCTCATCTTTAGGCCTTCATTAGGCAAGTTCGGCATTTGTCATGGCGCACTTCTCCCATGCCCTCTTGGGGTCTTTGGATGAAATCCTACCACACCTCCCCATGGACATGCAGATCATGGTCAAGCAGGTCTGGGATCAGGGATGGGCTGTTGCCAGCCCTGGACATTGGGGATTCTTGTGCCTGCTTGATGGCAGCCGCAGTCACCTCTTGTCGCAGGGCTTGGCTGAGACTCTCCTCTTTCCCGGCAGATACTCAGCACAAACTAGCTGATATGCCTTTCCTGGGCACCGACCTTTTCGGCCCAGGTGTGGGGCTGGTCACCTTCAGCGTATTGAGCAATCCAATGCCACCTTGTACGCTACTTCTCCTAAAGGTTCTTCGGGCAAGAAACAGCAGAAGAAGAAGAAGAAGAAGCCTTTTCGGCACTCTTCCCCTGTGGCGCAGCAAGCTCAAGCTCGGCACCCCCGGCCCAAGCCCGGGCCATCCCAGGCCTGTAAAGGAGGCCAAGGTTCAGGTCCTGGATCCTCTTCCTCCAAGCCTGGTCAGTGACAGGGTGGGGGCTGCCACCCCTTCTCCTGTCACACCAGCTCTGGGTCCTTCCGTGGGGGGCCGGCTCCACCACTTTCTTTCTGCCTGGTCCTTTATCACCATGGGCAGGTGGGTTTTGGAAATAGTCAGTCAGGGACTGCCTCTGGAATTCAAGCAGCACTCTCCAAGCCGAGCCCGCGCCCTTTGGGAGGAAAGAGTATCCATCCATACTCAGTTGGCTCTCAGAGATGACATCGCTCAGCTCCTCCTCCTCAAGGAGGCAGTAGCTCCAGTGGCAGATTCTCCAGCAGACCCAGGTTTTGTCTCCAGGTACTTTCTGGTGCCCAAGTGGATGGGGGGCTGGCACCCCATTCTAGATCTGCATGACCTGAATCAGTATCTCAGGTCACTCACCTTTCGGATGGTCACTCTGTCCCAGATCATACCATCCTTGGAGCAAAACATGTGGTTCTGTTCACTGGATCTTCAGGATGTGTTCTTTCATGTCCCAATCCATCTATCTCAGTAAGTGTTCCTCCACTTTAGAGCCAAGGGACCCTATCGAGTTCGAACCATGCCGTTCGCCTGTCACCCGACCCTCTGGGTCTTCACCAAATCGCCATGATGGTGGCAGCCCATCAGGCGTCAGGGGGTCAGAATTTACCCCTACCTTGACGATTGGCTCTTGGGAGTCCCACCAGCAAGAGGGTGAAGAGGTCCAGGGACCTGGTCCTCCAGACCTGCTCTCAGCTCGGCCTCTTGATCAACAAGGCCAAGTTGGAACTCATGCTTTCTCAGGTGATGTGCTTCATCAGGGCAGAGCTTGACTTTCGTCAAGCCAGAGCTCGGCTCTCGGCAGACAGGGCAGAGGTTCTCTCCTCCTTTGCCCAATCATTTCTGGTTGGGCAATTGCACCCTGCCCAGGACTTTCTGCACCTTCTGGGTTACATGGCAGCGTGCACCTCCATGGTCCATTGGGCCCAGTGGCACATGCGCCTCCTCCAATGGGAGCTGGCCGCCCAGTGGACTCAGCGCCATGGTCATTTCGACCAGCTGTTCACTGTAACCCAGAAGATGTGGGACCCTCTCCAATGGTGGACTGCCCCAGACTGGTTGCAGGAAGGGATCCCGTTTGTACACCCCAAGCCAACGGCCGTTCTCATGACCAATGCCTCTCTCATGGGCTGGGGAGCCCACATGGGGAACAAAAGGGCCCATAGGTTCTGGACCCCCGAGGAGTCCCAATACCACATCAGCCTGTTGGAGCTCAGAGCAGTCAGACTGCCACTGTCAGCTTCTGCTCCTCAGCTCTGGGGTCAAGTGGTTCAAGTCCAGATGGACAATACCACGACTATGTACTACCTCAACAAACAGGGCAGCATGCACTCCTGTCTGCTTTGCAGGGATGCGCTCCACATCTGCACCCTCGTCAGCCATTTGGAGGCAGATCTCCTAGCCATTCATGTTGCAGGAGCCTCAAACCATCTGGCGGATGCTCTCAGCCACTTAGGCGAGACATCCACGAGTGGTATGTCCATCCAGAGGTAGCTTGCAGCCTGTTCTCCTACTGGGGCAAACCGATGGTGGATCTTTTTGCCTCCAGGGAAAACACCAATCTGAGGCTGTTTAATGCCAACCCCCCTCAGCAGGGCTTACTGCAGGGGGATGCCTTCTCAAGGCCATGGACCCCAGGCCTCTTCTACGCCTTCCCTCCATTTCCCTTGATCCACAAGGTGCTCCTCAAGGTAAAGAGGGACATGGCGAAGGTGATTCTAGTAACCCCAGACTGGCTGCGCCAGTTCTGGTACCCAGATCTCCTCAGCCTCAGCTGCAGGGCCCCCGGAGTGGCTCCCAGCACACCCGGACCTGATCTGTCTCAATCAGGGGAAGGTATACCATCCAGACCTTCAATCCCTGCACCTCACAGCCTGATACCCAAGTGGCTATAGTTCCAGGTTTTGGGTCTTTCCGAGGATGTCCTCACCATGGTGGAGGAATCCAGAAAGGAATCAACCAGGAAGTGTTATGCCTTCAAATGGAAAAGGTTTTCCATTTGGTGTCAGGGCAAGGGCCTGGACCCTCTGTCCTGTCCAGTGGCTAACATTCTCGACTACCTTTGGTCCCTGTCCGAAGGGGGTCTTTAGTCATCGACCCTTACAGTGCACCTGGCAGCCATCTCTGCTTACCGGGCGCGGGCTGTTCAGCTGATGTTGGTGCAGGAGATAGTGGTCGGGCACTTTTTCAAAGGCCTGGATCACATATACCCTCTGGTGCATGAACCTCCAGCTCCGTGCGATCTACTGCTGGTACTGGCAAAGCTCATGGGCAAGCAATTCAAACCAATGCACAAGTGTGCATTGTCACACTTGTCATGAAAGATGGCCTTCCTGGTGGCCATCATGTCTGCCAGAAGGACAGGAGAGCTCCAGGCTCTTTCGGTGGACTCCCCTTATCTGGTCTTCCACAGGGACAAGGTTGTCCTACGCCCCCACCCACAATTCCTTCCGAAGGTGGTGTCAGAGAGTCACCTGAACCAAGTGTTAACTCTGCCTGTATACTACCCTAATTACACCTCGGAGGCCAAATACAGGCTCCATTCCCTGGACCTGAGATGAGCCCTCTCCTAGTACAAGGAGAAGATGGCAGAAATTCGGGGAGAGGTTTGCCAGCTGTTTGTCACCTACGCTGAAGCCGCTTCTGACAGACCTGCAGCAAAATGGACTATTGCAAGGTGGATTACATCTTACATAAGTCTGTGTTGTGAATTGGCGGGCATGGAGCCTCCCAGAGGGATAAGAGCTCATTCTACCCGCCATACTGCTGCATTGGTGGCTGCTTCTAGGGACATCAGTATCCAGGAAATCTGTCGGGCTGCTACCTGGAAGTCAGCAAACACCTTCATTACCCATTACCACGTCGACCTTGAGTCACGCCAGGATGCTGGTTTTGGGGCCTTAGTTCTCCAAGCTCTGTTTCCCAAGTAGGGAGTGTGCACCTTGCCTCCCTCCTCCAGGAGAACTGCTAGGAGTCTGCTAATAAGTGTGGATGAACAACATATCCATGATCCTAGAAAAAAAGATTACTCGCCTGTAACAGTAGATCTTCTATGGAATGGTCTCTTGCAATAAGTTATTTTTACGGGGAGTTCCCGATAGGTGGCGCTCTAGTACAGCAGTCTATTCTAGCAGTCTCCACACCAGGGACCACCCACATGACCTCACTTCCTGGGCTGTGCCTATAAAAGTGGGTGGTCCCTGGTAGTCTCCGTTCATGTTCCCGCCAGCTTCAGCTCTGACAGCAGCTTACTCTTCTGCCAGCAGCCTACAATGTGGATTAAACCCATAGCTTGGGGTGCCTGGGCTTCATACACGGCACCATATTCCTGTGCTCGACCAAGAGCTTTTCAATGGATGTTTCCCTGTTACAGACTCTGGGTACTCGATCAAAGGGCTCTAAAACCTGAGTCCTCTTCAAGAAGCAAAATGGGGAAGGAAATGCCGTCACCTAAATTCATGCCTGACCGCCCTTCAACAGTCGCATCTCCTAAACATATATAATCAAGAAGACATTCCTCATCGACGGGCCATATCCCCCCATCGACGGAAGGCAATTCTTCATCAAAAGAACATAGTTCACTTCACATGAAAAGGACGTTCATCATCGCCGGGACATCATTCCTCAGCTCCCCCATCGACGAAACCACATGCACCATCGACAATGGAGGTCCTGCTGCATTCATCATCGACGGGGCACACTCCCCCATCAGCGAGAGGGCTCCACAAGACATCTTCATCAATGAAAACACCTCCTCCATTGACGGAGCACGCTCTACATGCTTCATTGTCGACGGGACTACCTCCCCTATCAACAGGACATGCTCCTAAACCTCCATCGTCGACGAGAAGTCTGCCACCGTTGACGGAGCATGAATTTGCCTTCTCATCATTGCTGACACACTTTCCATCATCGACGGAGCATGTACCTACTGTTCCATCATCAACGAAGAGCATCCCACCATCGATGGAGCATTCACTGACTCCTCCATCGTCGATGAGGTGTATTCCACCATCGACGGAGCATGCATTCACTTATCCATCATCAATAAGACACATTACAATGTTGACAGAGCATGTTTTTATTCCTCTTCGTCAACGGGCCTGATCCCATCGTCAACAGAGCAGCCCCTGCATCAATGAACAGCACCTTTACCAGCATATAATACATGTATGGAAGATCCTCATAAAAATGTAACCATGAAATACCATGAAGATTTTCATAAAACAGTATCAAAAGAATACTATGGGGCTGCATCACCACAAAATAAAGGATCATATACTACGGAATGCAGAGTCAAACCAGCCTCATTTGCACTCATGCATGGTGCTCAGACACCAGTCCGTGGTGAACAAAAACTTCGAAGACATACTGGATAACTTTATCGGGAGACAGAAATTGATCCCCCAGCACCATGCACACAGGGCTCAGAACCCGCTTGCCTGGCAGTTCCATCCTCACAAGTGCCAAACATAAATAAATAAATAAAATTGTAAATAAAGTGTTAAATTCTATCGGTTTTGACTATACACCCACTCCAGTAAAAAAACCCTCAATCAGACTCTCTCCACCTATATCAAAACAGGCACACACAGAGCCAGAACGCTCACCATTTCTGCCTACTTATGAATATTCTGAGGAATATATGTCAGATTCTCATATAATTTCGGGATGTTTCAAAGACTCAGATTATGATGGTTCCCCTACCACAAGAGAGTACGAGTCCCCATATTCTGTACCATCACACTGGGATCAAGAAATATTACAACCACTAAAGGTCATTTCCCAACCGGATGACCCCTCATTCCCAGAAATGTTACAAATACAAAAAACAATGGGGTTTACCACAACAGAACAAGATAAATTAAGTAAAGATATGACTGACTATCTTGACATCCCGGAAGAACCTATCCAGGCAGTCCCTCCTTTTATACCAGCGTTCAGAAATGCGATTACTGAAGCGTGGAGTCAACCCATAGCAGCACAGAAGCTACCTAGAAAAGCACATGGGCTTTATCAGGCTCTCCTTGATTATCAATATTTAACAAATATTCCCACTGCGGATTCTGTGGTTATTGCAGCCGGTCACAACTGCACTGGCAAACCTAAACATACAAGTACATTACCTCCCAAAAAAGACTCTAAACGTTTTGATTATATGGGGAAGAAAGTGTTTGCTCTAAACACAATAAATATTAGAATACTTAACTACATGGGACATATGCTGAAATACCAGCATACGGTGGGCACGTCTGCTGGGGGCATTATAAGTAAACTACCAACATCCCCTGAAAAAGAGCAACTCACATCAATAATAAATACACTTACTTCCCTCTCTCGACATCTGTTCAGATCAGGATGCGACATTGCTGATGCTTCAGCTAGAGCCTCTGCAGTTGGTATTCTTATACGCCATCAGGCATGGCTCCGACTCTCAGGGCTAGCACCTAATATTCAACAGAAAGTGGCTAATGCCCCTTTTTCTGGCAACCATCTCTTTGGCCCAGGGACACAAACAATACTGGACAACCTACAAGCGTCAGGCAGACAACTAAAAACAGTAGAATATATGTACTACAACTCACGCTCTCAGCATAATTCTTCATACAAAACTGGAAATTACTATAACCAAAGAGATAACGTTAGAGGCAAAGAACAAATGACAAGGAACACATCTAAACCGACCCATGGCCGCCCCTCAGGACGTCTGGGCGCCTCTTCCTCTCATTAAGAAAAACTTCAGACTACACCCCGGTCTTCTCTTGTAGGCCTCGGAGACCTTTTCTGGGGCTTCGATTTGAAATTATACTGAGGCCTTTCCCATGAGGCTTAATACATCTAGCCACTTTTTGAGGTATCACTGTTACAGGCCATTAAGGTCATTCCATTGGGATACCTTTAGGCCTGTTGTGCACTGGACCCTTGTGTCCTTCCCACGAACAGAGCCTGCTACTAATATGCTGAGAAACAATCAATATATCTCGATAATATTATAAATCATAATATTCTTACCAAATAGCTGCTGCTACATGCAGTCTTCACCTGGCCATAGATAAAGACCACAGAAACAATGGTGAGTACATATATATTATAAACATACTAACATTTCAGGTTTACACCTAACAAGGCTGCAGGCCCTGACATATTTGGGACCCCCTTGCAAATGAGATTACTAAGACACAAGGGAACTTACAACATCACTCTGTTGCATTCCATGTCTTTACCCTAAATCGAGTACAATATTGACTATGATACTGACTCCAAGAGCCACTAGATTCCAGTATGAAATAGATACATTGTTTCATTTCACATCATTGTTTGTTACTTATGTAGCCTATTTATGCCAAAAATGGATATATTTTCTAATGACTTGACAGACATGGCAAAACACTGTATTAACTTGCTACATTGTGGCACTACAAAATGATAACATTGTATTTTTTGAGTTCCTGGTCAAAACTCAGAACCCTATAGGCTTTGACATATACCGTCTTTTCCAGTGCATGCCACTGAGACCTACCAGTCACTCCATTATATGGCTGAATTTCTCCTGGATTCCCACAGTATTTTGATATTCCATACCCTGATCGGGTCTACATCTGCTTAACTCATCTGACGATGCCCAATAATAGCCAGTCTGGCTTGTCTTTCAGCCATAACCCTATATCGAATACTATAATGGAGTACTCACAGATAGAATACAGAATTATCTTTATATGCTGATATACTGCTCTCCACATCTATCAGTCCTAGGACCACACTATATGTATGGTAGGATGCCATATCTTGCCACCTCACTGCCACATAACTGCTTGGGAATCTCCCAGAAGTAATGACTTACTGCAAGAGACCATTCTGTGGAAGATAGATCAGTTATGAAAAGACTTTTGTCGTAACAGTAGATCTTCTAGGAATGTCTCTTGCAGTAAGTAGCTTCCCTCCCTCTGGCCCCCTGCCATTCTGTAACAGGGAAAATGATGCAGGATCAGGAGACTTTGGTACCTCAGTTCCCTTCGGTCCCTCGCTTTCACGAGCTGAAACCGGCAGGGAACAGAGACTATCAGGGACCACCCACTTTTATAGGCACAGCCCAGGAAGTGAGGTTGTGTGAGTGGTCCCTGGTGTGGAGACTGCCAGAAGAGACTGCCATGCTAGAGCGCCACCTATCGGGAACTCCCAGAAGTAATGACTTACTGCAAGAGACAATCCTAGAAGATCTACTGTTACGACAAAAGTCTTTGCATAACTGATCTTTCTAGGAGTAGTATGTTCATCCACACGGTCCCACTCAACCTCCCCAGCTGCGGACGCACAAACCTGGCTTCCAATGGGCTCAGATCTGGCATCATGAGGTGGAGCTGAGGTTTATACCACCCGAGTGGGTGGGAGGAGCTAGATTGAAGACTTCCGGCAATCCTTAAAGGGGAAAGGGACATGCCAATAAGTGTGGATGAACAACATATACCACTCCTAGCACTACTGTTACAGGTGAGTAACCTGTTTTTTCAGGGCATTTGAAATAGCATGCTTCTCCCAGTTACACATTAGAATTTACTATTTTAACTGCGATAAACAAGAATCCTTAATTTATTTGAACCATTTTTTTCAGGTAGATATGAACATGTTTTAGGAAGAATGAAGCTGTGCCATGTACTTAAGTACATGGGCAAGACCTCTGAGACTGAATTTTATGTGGAGGGACTCTGCTTCCCAGATAAAGACTTCTCTGGACTGGTCTCGATTAGTGTGTCCCTTACAGAAGAGTCATCGAAGGTGAGCCTGATACTGTATGTAGGGTGTTAGAGAGGCAGAAAAAAATACCTGGGAATTGGTAGCATTCACTGTTTTACATTCACGGAAGCACCACTAAAGTGTGATCACAAATGAGAGTTTTTATCTGTACAAGTCTATAGAAACTTTTCAGAGAACTGCAACTGTAACTATCACTCAAATATTGAGCACATCCTGGCTAGACTCGTGATCATATGCCATCACACCGAGAATAAAATCAGGAAGCAACTTCGCCTTAGTTAATCAGTCCTTACCAGTAAGGCTTTGGGAGAACAAAAAATGGGCTTGCAAAATATGAACATTGGTATACAGAAAACATAGAAAGATTAGTTATGTGGGTATTGATGTACTGGGAGATTTAACAAACCAAATATTTTAGGAAATAAATTTAGATCAACATATATACAAAAGCAAAACATTATTGAGAAAATGAGGAACTCTAAGTATTCAATTATACATTTAAAATAAAATCAAATATAGCCCAAGAATTGTATCTGAGGAAATTCAGAATTATGATTTAAGGAGAGCATGGTTTTCACTTGGAATACAAACTATGTATAATTTTTATTAGAACAATATGGTAGAATTCCAGAAGACATGAAAAATGTGTTTGTGATTAAACCAATTTGGAAGCTTTAGCAACATTACATCTTGGAGTGTTCATTATACAGTAAACTAAAAGAATGTTGCTTAACCCCATTGAATATTGCAATATATCTAGGCAGCAAAACATAGTATGTAGCCCCTTTCTAAAAGGCGGCTTACTTTTGTCTCTCTCTGGAGCACTGCTGCTGCCTTCCCTTGCACTGATCCTTCACCCAGGTCCCGGTTAGACTGCAGCTGCGGGATAGCTGGACTGGACACTGTTATTTGTTCTGCAAGCTTGTTTAGTGCCCTTTTCTTTATTGTACGTTCCTAATCTATATACAGCACCCTGAGCCACAGGGAATGGGCACTTAAGTAACATTTTACTTACTTACATCTTGAATAGTTTTCCTCTCAGCTGCCAAAAAGTATTGCAACTTCTGTTCAAATTTCCCAGTGGGAAGGTCCAGACTTGCATGTGTCATTATGAACCATGTGGTGGGGTCTCCATCAGCAGTGAGCTAGTCGGGCACCCCTGAGGGATCAACATCCTCTCGGCACTCTGTCAGAACACACAATGTTTGTTGAGCCAAACTGTAAATTCTCCCGTGAATGGTCACGTTTCCCTAACTTTTTATGCTGCCTATGGTACTTTTTTGACAGTACCTAGGGGTTCCTTCAGGAATCCCGTGCACCAAAATGGCTTTTTTTTTTTCAAATCGAGGTCCTCACTCTTGCACCACTCTAGCAATGAGTTGTGATCCATCATGAAGTTGAAAACAGTGGTGGTTGGGGGGACACCAAACTCTCTTCCTACTTCGGGATGAGGTGTTGCAGAACTGTTCCAGAAATCCCAGTGAGTCTTCCAAATTTGTAACTACCTCCACGCACAAGGTGTACAGACTAAAACTGGAGATGGCTGTATGCAGATGACACAAAACTCTGCAACAGAGTAGACGCGCAGGAGGGAATGAAAGGTATGAAAGCAGACCTGAAAAAACCCAAGGAATGGTCTAGGGATTGGCAGTGAAGTTTAATGCCAAGAAGTGCAAGGTTATGCACATAGGAAAAAGAAACCCAGGATAAAGTACACACTTGGAGGACATCAGTTAGAGGAGATAAAGACAGAAAAAGACCTTGGAGTAGTCATTGCGGGTGACTTAAAGGTTGGAAAACAGTGTGAAAAGGCAGCACAGAGGGCGAGTGGCATCCTTGGCTGCATTGGTTGGGGAAGTTACAAGTAGAAAAAGCAAAATTATCGTTACTCTGCAGGACCTTGGTAAGGCCACATTTAGAGTACTGCAGTTAGTTTTGGAAGCCCCACCTCAAAAAAGACATGGACCACCTGGAGACGGTACAGAGAAGGGCTACAAAGATGGTGCATGGACTGCATCGTGAGCCATATGAGGCAAGACTCAGGGAATTAAATCTGTACACCCTTGAGCAGAGAAGAAACAGAGGGGACATGATCAAAGCTTTTAAGTACGTTAAGGGAATCAACACAATACAAGCAGGAAACCTCTTCCAGCAAAACAGGGATGCACATACAAAGGGGCACAACCTGCGTCCCAATACTTGAAGTGTGTTAAGGAGAAAAGCAAGAGCAAAAGGAGGAGGAAACCACTATGGTTCTCAAAAACAGTAGCAGAAAAGATCACAACCAAAAGGTTGGCCTTCAGGAAATATAAGGGAACGTAGCGGGACAAAGATAGGGAGGCACAGAAGAACATGAAGCCCAACTACTAAAGGAGCTGGGCCAGATGAAGGAACATGGTCTAAAGCTGTCCCTGCACAAGTGTCAGTTCTGTCAGACTACTGTTGGAGATGTTGGGCACACTATTCCAGAGGAAGGAATCGGCACTGGCCCAGCAAAAGTGGATGCTCTCACAACCTGGCTGAGATCCAACAATTAAAAATGCTTCAGTCTTTCCTGGGGTTCTACGGATACTATAGGAGATTCCTGAAGGACTATTTCTTGGTGATGAGGCCATTCAACAACCTGACTCAGAGGTATCCTTTAACCTGAAAGACCAAATGGTCAGGGATCAAACGGAAACCACCATTGGAAAACTACAGGACCAGTGAACCTTTTGGGGACAGATGGACTGCGGATTGTGAAGACACTTTTCAAGAGATCATTTGATGCCTGACAGGGACACCCTGTAGTAGCTTTTGATGAGTATACCAAGCTATATACCCTTCCCATTGATGCCAGCATGGAATGACTGGGTGCTGTAGTTTACCAAGAGCACAAAAATGGTTTGAGACTGATTGCCTATGCCAGTCCCAGTCTAAGTCCGTATTAAAAAGGAAAAAACTATCCAACCCATAAATTGGAGTTCCTTGTGCTGAAGTGGGCAGTTACTGAATAATTCCATGAATATCTTAATGGAGCTAGGTTCATTGGTTAACAGATAATAACCAGCTGACCTATGCGCTAATGACTGCCAAGCTTGAGGTCTCTGAGCATAGATGGATCACCACTCTTATCTGCATACAATGTCTGCATGCAGTGCTGTCCGGGATGGAACAACATTGATGCAGATGCTCTCTCCAGATGACTACATCATACTCTGCCAACAGAGGGGCCATGGACCTATGTATCCAAAGATGAAGTGAAAGCAGTCTGCCAGCTGATGTTTCAGTTTCCAGAGTTAGTGATGCGCTCCTGAGCTTGGTGCCAGTGATGCACACATAGGATTAGTGGCCCTCCATAGTACTCAGGATCCAGAATGTGCATGCACTCACCTTTAAAACAGAAAATGTCTGAAGCTGTGGATTTTCAAATAGTATGAAAACTTTTTTTTTTTTTTTTCCAAAGTTGTACAGCAGTTTTAAATGCCTTGGTGGTACAAGCACCTACCCCAACACTTTGCTTCTAAATCAAGGCTTCGTCAGGGGGCCTGCTGATGCCTGACTAGCCTGCACCCATGAACCCCAGCAGGGCCACGGACATGCTTGGAGTGCTTCCTGATGCTGTCCTTTCCCCCAAAAAGCAACTGGTTCTTCTCAGCAAGTATCAAAAAAATGGTTCTGCAGTTGCTTCATGATGGCATTGGACACAAGGGGAATGAGAAAACCTTGGGCCTTGTCCAAGGTCGATTCTACTGGCTGTGCATGTTTACTGAAATATAAAGACATTGTAAATGCTGCAACTGGTGCATCACCCATAAGACTGTACCCAAGAGGGTGGCTCCACTTGTAAATATCACCAGTACTGGAATGCTGGATCTGGTCTGCATGGACTTCCTTTCCCCTGAACCTGATCAGAGGGAACCAATAACATTCTGGTGGTGACCAGCCACAACACCTGCTTTGTACAGGCATTCCCCACAAATAACCAGAAGGCAACCACCATAGCTGATGATTTGTGTGAAAGTACTTTGTGCATTATGGCATTCCCAGGGGCCTTCACTCTGACCAAGGGAGAGACTTTGACAGTCGTCTCATCAAAGAACTTATCAGTATTATGGGCATCAAGATGTCCGTACTATTCCCAAGCATCCACATGATGACCCTCAGCCAGAGAGATTCAATAGAACACTGCTTAATATGGTGGGACATTGGACCCTACAAAAATTCCATACTGGAGCCAGCAGGTACCTTTCTTAGTCCATGCCTACAGCTGTATCACAGATGACTCAACAGAATTCTCACCCTACCTCCTAAGGTTCAGATGGGAAGTCAGACTTCCAGTGGACTCATGTTTTAGCATAACAGCAGAAGGTGGCTTGCCAGAGGCATACCTGGACTACAACAAGGGGCTACGTGCTCAACTGAAAAAGGCCTACAAGGTGGCCCAAGAAGCAGCTGGGAAGTCCAGCCTATCCAACAAGACCAGATTCAACAAGAACATCCAAGAGCAAGCTCTCCAGCCAGGGGACAGAGTACTTATCTGGAACTTGAGGATCCCAGGCAAAATACAATTAAGAACTGATGGAAACCGGATCCCTATGTAATAGTCGGACAGCTTCCAAACCTGCCAGTTTATCAGCTGAGAATGGAAAGAGGAAATGTTGTGGTCAAAACTTTTCATCAAAACTACCTTTTGCCAAATGATCAGCTGTTGCCTGAACCAGTCAACCCAACACCACTCTCACTGCCAAGGAGACCTGTCACCAGGAATGAGCCCCGGAGAAGCAAAAACTGTGTGCCTTCACCTGAATTGCCTGTTGTCCCCCTCCCCAGGTGACTCGGTCTGATTTGGTCTACAGTAGTTTTGAGGATGAGGAACCCTACAGTTTTCCAATCGTACATGAATATCTGCCTGCATCATTCCCCATGGAATTTCATCCTTCAGCACCTGGAGGATGTAATGCGAGTCATTCCAGACCAATGAATCTAACAGCAGCACCATTTACTGTAACTGAATTTGGGCCCACAGTTATAGACTTTGCTCCCATCACAAGGGATGTTGGGATCCCAATGATGGAACCACCTTTGGACATTGAGAGACTTGAACCCGTTATGGCAGAGGTTGCAAAACCGATTGATGATCCTGATCAAATCATTGCGGAAAAACTTGTAGCACCCCACTGTTCTAGAAGAGAAGTAGAACACCCGGTTAAACTTGCTTATGATGTTCCTGGTGTCCCCTCTGACCTCTGTGTAAATGCATTGCATAAAAGAGTCAATCTGCTGCCAAGCTCGCTATTGCTGCCCCCCTTATGCTGCCGTCAAGCCATTTTTGGGAGGTGTAATTGTTTACCATGGTGGGAAAATGCTAATACCAATGTTTGCCATATGTTCTACGAAGTACACTGTTAGCATCATTCAGATATCTTGCAGGTGTATTAGAAGTGTTTAGATAGGAATCAGGTGTAATAGACTGTTCTGTTGTGCATGTTTGTGTTTTTCAGGCCTTGGCGAAGACGCCAAGGATTTCAGTGAGGAGAGGATGTAACCCCCTCCTAAAAGGGTGCTTACTTTTAGCTCTCTCTGGAGCATTTCTGCTGCCTTTCCCTACACCACTCCTTCATCCTGGTCCCAGGCCAAACTGCAGCTGCAGGGCCCAGGGCTGGACTGGACACTGTTATTTGCTCTACAGGCTTGTTCACCTAACTTCTCACTGTGGCCAGCGCACCACTCCCTCTCTTTGCCAAACCGGCCTCTAGACTGCCTTCAGTGTGGGGGATCCCCCAGCAAGGAGGCAGCTCAGTTTCAAGCATCTCTCAAAGATGCATATAATACAAAACCACTAAATTGGCACATCCTGTCTCTGCAAAACTGACATCACTTTGGAGCTCAGCTCTGCAAAACAGCTCTGAATTGCAAGCTTGCTCTGGACTTGTATGCATGCTTTTCCCCTGGAACTGAATAACACTGCGAGCCAGGGTTTAGCATAATGGACAAATCATGAGATGCTAGCCACTGATATTTAATCCATGTTTTTCTGCACAAGTGAGACGGCCATGTAAAACAAAGCAGATTGGTCTGAGAGAAATCTCTGTGGAGAGGAGAGCATTTGTGAATAGGTCCTAATTGCTAATTCTGTCTGACTAAAACATTTGTCCAAAACTGACTTCAAATCCCTGAAAAAGGGGATTGATTGCAGATTTATAAAAAAAAAAAAAATCTCACACTGGGCCGGTAGTGCTCTAGGCGAACTTCCAAATGTACAAACCTAAAAGCCGGGCACTTACCACTTCACATTACATGGACACCAATTCTATTAAAGTAACATTTTTATTTTTAAAGGCACAAATGCCTAGAATTGGTGTCCATGTAATGTGAGGTGGTGAGTGCCCGACTTTTATGTTTGTACATAAAAAAGGGGACTGATGCAGCTTGAGTGTCAAACCAGGACTCTAGCACCAGATTAGAGCAGGGGTTACCTTGAAAGCTGCTGTACGTCTGGGAAGGTGGCGAGCCACTGCCTTCTGCTGCTGTTAGGATTTTATCGTGACAGGGGATCGAACCAGCTGAGATACCAAGTGACTGCCTGCCTGTCAGCGTGAAGACAAATCCCCTTGTGGGCTGAAAAGGATCATTATTGTCTGGAGCATCATGGCCCACACCCCTCGCCACCAGAAGTACATTGGGTCTGCTGTGCCTGTAACCAGCTTACAGAACAGAGCTCCTGTCATCTAAAGTCATCATGGCCCACACCCTCCACCACAGGCAACACATTTAGTCTGCCACACCTGCATCTAGCCTACAGAAAAGACCTTCCAGCCATCATCTGCCTAAACAGGGGAGACATCCCTTCGGAAATAGCACCCGCCTGTCCATCTAAAGGTCATTAGTACCGGGTTTTACCCACAGAACTTATAATTTCTGTTTAGCTAGCTAGTTAGCTAGACACTCTTTGGGCATTCCAGCATGATCTTAAAATCAAGCCCACAGCTACATCTTATAGCCAGAAACAATTGTTTTCCTGACCACCCAGTTTTGTAATTTGTCAATAAGGAGCTGCAGTCAATGATCAGATTTACTCGGTACTGCATCGAGGTCCAAGCTTCACAGGCCTGCAATGCTGGATCTGTGTGCACACTGGAACTGTAATCAGGAGCTCCCAGAGGGTCTGTTGGGTTAACTGGTGCACCAGTGGGAAGGAGAGGTGCTGAGACGCACCTTACGGAGCAATTGAAT